>CAVNZK010000021.1:600000-1106220 GCA_963693345.1 Pieris melete
TAGAACGATTACACTCTGTAAAGCCTCGTATTCGTGGTAATCATTTGTTTAGCAACAGTTGATCACCATTGATGATAAGCGGCAATAATGTTGCTGGAAACTTTGTTTAAATCAATATATGTGGTCTGTCCAGTCTAAATGTTGCCTGAGGAAGTAGTGATTTTGTGTTCTCTGTATCTGATGTGCTGTGCTTTTGATTGAAACAGTTCAACTAATTAGGGAAACACGCGTTAGGGAAACATGATGATGGGTAAATTTTTACGATGCGCGCGCGCAATACATAAAACTGACATTCGAAGTTAGCTGTAGTCAACATTTTAGTTTTTTCTATTGTTAGTGTCGTTTTTTCTACCAACGTAGAATAAAATTGTTTGAAAAGTTTTTTATTTTGTTACGTAAAAAAAAACCTTCTAACGCGTGTACATAAGTACACACACGTTTTTGAAGTGAATCTTCTTTATCGGGGTTGGAAAAAAATTTAGTGTAACATTTTTGCGTTACGCGTCACATTTTTACATTACGCGCCATGTTGCTTTTTGAAGTCAAACTTCTTTATCGGCGTTAAAATGTGACATATAGTATGTTTTTGACTTTGAAGTTTGACAACGGATTACAATTAATTTGTAAATTGTATGCTAGGCAGTGTATCAAAATTTACTGTGTTTAAAGAAATAGTTTCGGACCTCTAAACTTAAAACAAACCAATTATATCTCTGCGTACAACAAAGGTTTTATATAAGTTTCACTTCTTACGTGTGTACACCTAGTACACGCACACATTTTTATTTTTTTATTATAGCTCCACACTACTTGGCAGTATTTATAAAGGCGGAAACATACTACTAACACGCGACGCTACACCACGCCATCCGACGCATGTCAGTACTTATCAATCCCATATATTTAATATGGTCAGGTGCACATATACAACACGCCATGTGATCACACGCGGTAACATCCAATCGATTTGGATCAGCGTGTTGTCGTGTTGTTGACGCCAAGCGTCAAACGTTCGAGTTTTTGGCACAAATGTCAATTTATATACTTACATATTTTTGGATTTATTTATTTGGCGAAATGAACGACCAACAATTAACTGAGTTGGTGAAACAATATTCTGTTCTATATGACATAAGATTAGCCCAATACAGCGACCATACTGTGAGAAATAATGCATGGGAAGAAATAGCCGAACAAATGAATACAAGCGGAAAGTTTTATTAAAATATAATATTAAAAGACTTTTGTATGAGTTGCAAGTTTTTAATTTTGTCTACCTTTCCTCACAATATCAAGCTGACAGGGAACGGCGCCTTCACCACCAAAATATTCCTTAAATTTGTTTCTAACTGAAAATGCATACTCTGTGGAATTTCTACGAATTGGATTTATGTCGTAGTGTCGCGTGTTGGTAATGTGCACGATGGACATCGGGTGTCGACACGTTGCGTCGCGTGGCGTTTTAGTAGTATGTTTCCACCTTAAACGGACGCAAACACGTCCATACACGTCATTGTTGACAATTGTTTGTTGCCGCTCGTCGGGCGAGAACTTGTCAACTTGCCATTGTCAACTCTGCCACACGCAGTGGTGCCAGCAATGTTGCTGTTGACAGCAACTACGCAACATTCATGGTGACACGATGATGTCATTGTTGAATACAAGGCTTACTTAGTACTAACAAAAAATATCAAAACGGAATTTAGAGCAGAGCTCGCAGTCCATACATATTTAGGACAAAATAGAAACACAATCTTCAAATACAGTGTGTTAAAAATTGGATTTTATAAAATAGTTGTCTGTAAAGTCGGTTTAAGGATGATAGTTTACAGTGACACAATGACACATACGTGACAACGACAAAACATTGATGAAATGATTGCATACTTTTGAATAAAATTTAATCATTTTTATTGAAATGAATAGAAAGAAGGAGTGAATCCTCAAGACGCATATGCCAATCGATTGGAAAAGAGATAAATGCCGCAAGCGTACAATGGTCGTAACGGAACAATGAGCGTATCGGGACAATGAGCGTATCAGGACAATGAGCGCAACGGGATAATGAGTCGTCCTTTTTCATACGTTCAGCCGGCGTTCAAATCAGCCGTTGTCACGTCAAAATCGATAGGCTTAGAAGTTAGATCAATATTTTACAATACAATTTTTTTAACTGTCTTTAGCATATAAATCAGTCGTATATCAGTAATTTAAGTAAAGCACTGTTTTGTTTCTCTCTGAAGAATTGTATTAATGCTGAGAAGATGAATACTTCGGTTAAAACTGTGGAATTGTATATCAAGCAAGTATTCAAACGATTCTCTAGTGACCCAAAGATAATAGATTCTTTTATATTACGACCAGGGATTTCCTTATAGCATCAAGCTTACCGAACTATTAAAAGAGTCGGGTAAGATTAATTAAAAATATAATTTGTACCCTACTAACTGTAAATACCCTCACCTTTAAAAGACGTGAAATGATCATAATAAATTATTATGACGCCGTTACAATTCGTACCCTCAGCGAAAATTAACCTCTCGAAAATGGCAAAGGCACAATGTGTGAAAATAAATTATGATTATATTTAAACGTTTTAATT
Organism: Pieris melete; assembly: GCA_963693345.1. Taxonomy (NCBI): domain Eukaryota; kingdom Metazoa; phylum Arthropoda; class Insecta; order Lepidoptera; family Pieridae; genus Pieris; species Pieris melete. The sequence goes on from CAVNZK010000021.1 coordinate 602,603, forward strand.
TGTCCATTAAGTTAACTAACAAAAGGTTTGCTTTATGTCTGTTCATAAACTGTAAGAAATAGTCTTTTTGTAAATATTTTAATCTGTTAGGTTATATGAAATTGACGCTTTGTATGGGAGGAACAAAAAGTAGTTTTTTTTTAAAAGAATATATTTAATTAATAAAAATATGTACCATTGAAAAACACTTTTTACCGGATTGAAGTTATGTTTTATTATAATAGAGGACACCGTGAGTTATTTCTGCCAAAACCCTCCATCTTTTAGTCGATACCAACTCCGGAAAAATAAATACAGATACTACAACTTTTTCTACAGCTGTGATACTTTTTGACATTCAACACCTTTTGTCTTCAGTCACCGTGACCACGCATGCTGTAAAGCACGCGAAACGTCGGTTAAATTTAAAATTATGTAAAATAATTGTAAATTTATAATAAACATAACTTCAATCCGGTAAAAAAGTGTTTTTCTATGTGTAAAAGTTATGTCACTAAAAGATAATACTATATGTACCATTACTATATATGCATCTTATAGGTAGTTGATTGATCCCTTCACTAAACAACCTTTCGGCCGGGAATCAAAAAATCTTTGAAGGCGGTTTCGCCTGACCGATCAGAGTTGTTTTTACCCAGCAAGAAGTAATTCACATTTCGAAAAAAAAATTAATCTGTTGGAGCAAGGTCCTGGGAGTACGGTGGATGTTTAAGACATTTCAATTGAAGCTCCTCTAATTTGGTAGAAATCTGTTAAACAGTGTGGGGTCTAGCGTCGTCTTGGAGCAGCAGTGCTTAGAGCGATTGACCAGCCTTGGTTGTTTAGCAGCTAGCTTTTCCATCATGGTTAGCAGTTGCTGACAATAGACAGCATAGAGTATGTTACATATTACTGTTAAATGTTGTGTTGTTTTGTAGTGATATAAATGTATATCTTTCCATTATTATTATACATTGGAGTAATTATGTAACGGTAGCTTATTTTGTTAAAAATAAAAACTAAATAAAATTTAACGTCAAATTAAGTCCTTTAGTTAAAATTATCTGGCAATTACCAAAAATTTCTTTGGTACCGGCGACTTAGATTAAAATTTTATTACGTTACCATAACAATAGAGCTTTCAAGTAATTATCTGCTATCCAATTTAACTTAGCGGTGTAAATTGTATTAAATTTAAAAGCCAAATTAAATTTTAATTAACTAAATTCATGAAAAACACCACATTCATGTTTTGTGTGAATGTGTGCGTGTATTTGGAAATATGTTAGTAAATTCGCGGCTTCCAATAATTTATTATAGAATTAATTAATTAATTAAATGAACTATGATGGTATTCGACAAGGCGGTTCAAAGGTTGATTTTTTAATTTGTTGAATGTAAATGCTAATGTTATTTAGAAAAACAAAGGACAATATTCTTATTTTATAAAAATATATGATGGTTGAATAGATTTCGCTGATTCTCTATTGTTCTTTTCTTGTCAGGAAAAAGTTCTTATTAAAGAAATTATTAAGAAAGTTTAAGGCGCGCTGGATATATTATTAATAGATATTAAAACAGATACACACGGATAAAAAAAACTCACATTAATTCGAATTCAATATTTATAGCAAGGCAGGTCAATGTCTGTTGGCTTTACTTGTAATATATCCTAGCAACTTTCGCTTCGAAACGCCCTATTGCTTAAGTTCTGTTTTATATGAAATTCTGTGTTTTCGGAGAGTTTCTTGCAAGTTCTTCTTGCCCACTCTACGCCCTGGACTTGCGAACTGGTAGTAAATGTAAATTTAGAATTTATAATCAATTTAACATCTTTTCTGTTGACGTTCATGAGTGTACTTGGTTGTTACCTATATGAATTTGAGTTTATTTAATTAACCATGCTTAATACATAAAATACCTGTTTCAACTCCTTCTTGATGGCTCTTGTGACGTCAATGTTCTTTTTGCGTAGGCGTTTGACAGCGACAAAACTCCCACGATAAGACGCAATTGTGGTGTGCGCCCTCTTCCCTTCCACATCGTGAGATCCAGGCTCCTGTTTGAGGATATTCCTTTTAAAACCTTTATTTATTATTAAGGTTATTTCGTTTATAAGACTTGGACTGTAATATATTATATTTGAACCAAGTAGAAAATACAAATGGGCTGGCGCCTCACCTAATGTTAAGTGATACCGCTTTGCCAGGCCTTTCAAGAATTGGTACGCTCTTTTCTTGAAGGACCCTATGTCGAATTGGTTCGGAAATACTTCAGTGGGCAGCTGGTTCCTCATAGAGGTGGTGCGCGTCAAAAACTGCCTTAGAAAGCGCTCATTTGTGGAACGACGGACGTCGAGGTGATACGGTTGAAATTAAATATTCAGCCTCGACGTCCGATGATGACGTACTTGAGCCTCTTACCTTCCCAGAGGGTACACACGTAGGAGGCTCACTTGATGTTATGACAGGTCATATAAGAAAATCCGAGATTCCAACACTGAAGTTAGGGTTGAAAATCATTTAATCCAATAAATAATAGTAGTTTATACATAGAGTCTGAAACGTAAAATATAGCTTTCAAGAATATCTCACAATTAAAACATTGCCGCGGGCAAATTTTCGTGGCTTGAATAAAATTATTACCAGAATGAATTTTAATAGTTGAAATGCAAATATCACAACCACAAAACTAAATCCTGATAAATGTTGATTTTGCTTGAGAATTTTTCATGTCAAAAAAAACCCCGTTAAATAGAAAAGAAAAAAACACAATTACTTTAAAGTTGCTGGGATACTGCTTGTGTGGACACGTTAGCCCCCTCTCACCTCCCACAGATAATCACAAAAGTTGTCGCGGCCGCAGAACAGCCGGAAATCAATAACCGGCTCAAATATACAAGTCTTTCCTCCAACTTTGATAATGTTCCCTTTGGAATAGACTTGCGGGTTCATGTGCACAGGCGCTAATTAACGATTTAAGTTGGTGCCCGGTAGATAGTACCGGTGACCCCAAAGCGGTACTTTCCTCGCTCAACGAATAAGTGTATACAGCGAGGATAGTGCTGCCAGCGTTAAAGGTACCCCTGCCACAGGGACCAAACTTTTTAAATTTGTTGTATATAATACTATTAATTTACTACAAAAGAAAAACATATAAACAAAACAAGAAAACATAAAACCTTTTTATAACAAACTATAGATAATGCGATCCTTGTGAAGAGACAGTGTGCAATAACAAGCTACTGCAATAGTATTGACGTCATTCAACGCGCGTAAATGGTGCTTCCCTGAATTAAACATCATTAATTATTCTGAATTTTAAAGTACTTAAGAGTAACACGTGCCCGAAGACACTGCACGTAAAAGATGTTAAAGATTATAACGATTATTCATAATACGAAATTGTATGAATTATTTTTATGTAAATTAAGTGAGGGCGGTGAATCCCAAAAAAAAACAAAATATATTTAAATTACTTTAATTAATCACTTACAATAATTAAGACTTAACTAAATATAACTGTTTAATCGGCCCGATATTAGGTGCACGACAAATAATCTATATTAAAAACTTAACTAGTTGAGAATTAACCGGAGTTGGTATCGACTAAAAGATGGAGGGTATACCAACTCCGGGGAAATAAATACAGATAATGCAACTTTCTCTACAGCTGTGATACTTTTTGACATCCAACACCTTTTGTCTTCAGTCACCGTGACCACGCACGCTGTAAAGCACGCAAATTAAATTCAAAAATCATTTATTCACGTAGGTAACACAATGTACACTTGTGATTTGTCATTAAAGAAATAAATATTAATGCTTCTAATTTTACATTTACTGCCAGTTCTCATCACGCGAAACGTCGGATAAATTTAAAATTATGTTAAATAGTTGTAAATTTATAAAAATACATAACTTTAATCCAGTTAAAAAGTTTTTTCTTTAAATGTGTAAAGGTTATGTCAATCAAAGACAATACTATGAGGTATCCGATCAAAAGCTTCTGAGTATCTGTTGTCCGTTTCTTATAAATTTATAACGTAGTTGCGTAAGAGGGGTACTGGTATTGGGTATGCGGGGCAAAGGGAGCGCAATGGATATGTAACATGTATGAACTTGTTTATAAATAGTTGAACAGTATTCCTAAAATGGAATCAAGAACTATCCCTTACGCCGGCTCCACATGTGGGTCCCAACGCTCGTACCAACGTTGGATTGCAAACTCGGTGAGGCGTACACACGTTGGCTAATAAACTAGTTCTGTCCCGTCAGGGCCAATGTGAAGATGTCCGATACAGAAATCGAAACTGCTCTGAGCGCGTTTATAGTAATGATGAGTGCACATTTATATTTGTTACTGAGAAAAAAAAAGCCACGTCAAAGTCGAAATTCTCGCTTTTTTTTAATATTCAATTGAGAAATTCATTCCCATATTTTGTTGAATGGTGCGCCATGCATCCGCTATTACATTTTTATTTTTATGATCCTTTCGAGTTGCGTCCCATATTATTGGATGTGCTTGATAAAGTTCAATAAATTCTATTACTTTTTATTTGTCCATGCCGGTGGCGATTTTGTGGATGAGGAAGCCATTCTCGCTCGACGTACGCACTCGCTGCGTGTTGTAACAGAACTGAGCAAAGCGCCAACGTGTGGACAGATCGCGAGCGTTGGCGCAGATTCCTTTGATGAAACCGACACGAGCCGGCCAACTACCAACACACGCCCCAACGTTGGGACCAATGTCATTTTCTAGATCCACACGTTGGACGAATACCGTTGGGGCCAATATTGGAGCCAACGTGTGGAGCCGGCCTTAGGATTTTGGCACACGTCAAAGAAAATTTAATTACGCTGTTGATAAAACAAAATTCATTTGATTAGTTAGGGACACTGGACACACGTACAACTGTCAGGCGCCAGTATGTTTACTAAATAACTTACAAGTGAAATTCCTAGGTCGATATTAAGTTTTACTGATATCTCGGGTATTGAGATAACTATATCGTAATTGGATTAAGCTCTTAGATGACGTCTGGGATTACGCGGACTTGTCCTTACAGAGTTTGATGAACTAGAATGTCGAATGGATTTTAGTTCACTGAATATAGAATTTCACTCACACAACTCTTTCACTCACAAAAAAAGGTGGACTTTAAAGACTACTATATGGAAAGGACTAAGAGGAAGAAGAAGTGGGTGGATAGAAGAAAAAGAAGCGGTAGCAGGAAGCGAATGGAAAAAGAAAGCCAAAAAAATGGAGGAGGTCTTTATCCGTGAAGGGGTTCCGATCGACGCGACGGTACTGTAGGTAGGTAGGATATTTATTTATTTATTTATACATTCTAAACCAATGTGTATGCCTCAAAAATACAAGAAAATGTGACATCAAAAATTTAATACACATACACATACATATCAATTATGTTAGAACATAAGCAATCTATCAAAAATTAAACAATATTAACCACTAACTAAATGAAAACTTAAACCTCATTAAGAGCATAATAAACAAAGTTACGGTAAGTTGGAAGATTGCAGAAAAATATTATTGATCAATATTTTCACTCACTGGACCATTCAAAGTAATGAAACAACAGAATGTGAAAAATCCAAGATGTATAGTATATTTTTTTTCTCCAGGAAAAGGAAACGTGGAAAGACCACAAAAGCGATGGGCTGACTACATAGTTAATGTTTCTGGGGAGAAATGGACGGAGGAAGCACAGAACAGATCCAAATGGATCAGGAGGAGGCATACATATATACTCTACATATATACATACATACATACTCTACGTGCAGTGAGGTTCAAAAACGATGTCAAATTGCACCCTGAAAACCTAGGGTAACAATGTTTTATCGTCAAATATAAATTACATTTCTGTCTCTTTAATATCCATTTACAAACAGAAAAGAGTCAGATATTTTTGAGTAGCTCGTATCTAAATTCAGGAAACGTTTATTTCACTTGTTTCGGTACGTACCTAGCATATTTTTGCTTCAACTGACTGGAAAATTATGCATCATAAACTTTATTATATACTAAAGTTTTGTTGAGTTTTGATACAGATACATAGCAATACTAAGTCTGAGATTCAGAACTAATCACTAACAGCTAAGAAAGTCTATCGTCAAAGACATATTGGATGTACGGACATTAGCACACAATAACGTGACCACTTCAACACAAATTTGATTGGCGTAATTGGGTCGCACATGTCGCAAAGCATTCTCAATTAAGGGATACAGATAGTAAAAGCACTGTATGAGATGAGACTAGACATTTGCAGTTTATAGGAGCGGAAAGGATAACCCCGTCTGACATTTATTATTTATGCAAGCCCACACATATACGGAAGGCCACTGTTTTTAATACGCCCTCATTCTTAGTCAAATTACCCTCTGAACTGAGACTCCAGGTTCTATTGGACGTCAAAGAATAGTTAAATTAATATCATCACTTACTTTATATCATGTTTTATGTCATGTGGAACATGGTGTAATGGTTGCAGCTCCTTACAAACGTTGTGTAAAAAAAAAATGGCGATTAGTGATTAGTAGATTTGGCGCAGAGTTAATTGCCAGTTCTTCTCTTCCGTTCTACGCCCTTGATTTGATAACTGGCAGTAAATGTAAAATTAGAAGCATTAATATGTATTTCTTTACTGACGAGTCATAAGTGTACATTATGTTACCTATATGATGAAATGTTTTTTTTAATATAATTTATCACAGTAAAAATCCTTGTATTCTAACAATTTAAAATTAAGAACTTTCGTCCAAGCTACAAAGATGCAAGGAACGAAGAATGCACCAAATAACCACTTCTTCCTTGCGTTTTTATCCTTCTGTGTAACATTATTGTTTTTTTACTTTTTTTAAGCTATTGCATAGATTTTATCGCGGGCTATGAGCGCGGCGACCGAATCAAGAAATTCCGTAAGCAAAATAAACCTAACACATGACGTAATATAGGTGCGGCCAATAGCTACGCGTCAGAGCGGGACAGAACGCATACTGCGTCTCACATCGGTCTGGCGTGATCGGTGACGTAGCGCAGGTGCGTTAGAGTGGCACAGAACGCATACTGCGTATTCACATCTCTGACGAGATCGGTGACGTAGCGTAAGCGCGGCCGAGGAAGCCGGTACGCGTTAGAGACAGACTATATAGGCGTGTTAGTCCGAGTCTGGTAGAGTGGTAGAATGGTGGTTCAATCCATTATAATTAATATCAAAGAAAAAATACTGCATAAATAAAAAAATAATAAATAATAATAATTGCATATGTTGATAAAAATGCTATGCAATAGCTTTACCGCGGCAGTCATCCAGTGCCACACGTTTTTTTTAGCTTATAAGCTCATCACCCACATGAAAGTTTAGTTTAATGTTCGTGGTCCTCACCATAATGTAATTAATCATCCAAGGTCTGATCTAAATAATGTTAATGTTAATAAATCAAAACTGTTTTGGGGCTTGTAAGCTCGTAGGGATTTGTACTAAGGAAAAAGGTCACATTGTTATTGATGTCACGTTGTATTTTGTAGATACAAAATTGACGTGACAAGTAACTGGATTTAAATACTGGGACAGGCTTCTATTTAGTTAATATTTTTTATATTTAAGGTTACATTACGGTTTAATGAAATGAAAAAACACAAAACTATCGAATAGATTTTTGTACACAGCAATGGATAGTGTTTTTCCTAAAGGAATAAAGGTCCTTCAAGAAGAGCGTACCAATTCTTAAAAGGCCGACAGTGCACTTGCGAGCCTTCTGGCTCTTAGCGGTGGTATCACTTAAAATCAGGTTAGCCTCTTGCCCGTTTGCCTCTTATTACATAAAAAAACCGAGTTATTAAACCTAACATTAATTAAGTTTTATATACCTATAATTAGTTTTACATTCTCGTTTCCTGATAATGTCCAATAATTTAAGTGTCCCTTATATTATTAGATTTATTTACTCTTCAATAAGTCAAGTAAGTTTTTTTGTAACCCCAATGTTATCTTAGTTATATGTTAATGTTTTAAACAATTAAAGCCAGTTGCTATCCAGCTCCAACAACATGTTTTATTTGAAGATATTCATACAACAACCGCTACCGAACTTCATTCCCGTAAACCCAGAAATTTTTTATATCTAAACATTTCATATGAATCAACATCTACATTGGTTATAAAATAAATCATAGGCGCTACAACGTCTTTAGGTCTTGGCCTCAGTCTAAGTATAAAAATACTAGGATTTAAAAAAATGATCATGAAACAGATTCAGAAATCTGAGGCTCAGACCTAAAAGATGTTGTAGCGCCACTCATTTTTTTTATTTTCATCTATCTTGCGGGCACAGCTTCGTAAATTTTAAATACTAATAGAACCAACCTTATCCGTGCAACCGGTGATGAACAAGAGATCCTTCGCCTCAATCCTCCACAGTACCGACGCCAACTTCTGCTCATAGGTGTAATGCCGGACGAGCAGAGTCAATGCCAGGAAAGCTGCAGCAGCTACGGCGGCAGCCGCAGAAATAACACCAGGGTCGTGCGGTATAGCGCATTTGCTGCCATCGAAGCCACAGGATGGTTCAGCGGCTGGTGGATTACCGCCGATCCATGATATTTTGCTTCCTCCCACAAGTTCCTATAAAAGGTACGCAGATTTCATTCGAATTCAAAAATTCTAAGGGTGCGTCCACATCTGGCGAATGTGCAGCTCGCGTGCGTTTGTGAGCTGCGCGCGTGCAGTCACTGCAATGGTTTGGTGCGCCTCTTGCAAGGCTCGTTAAAGGCGCGTGATCTGCGCGCACTCAGTTCTCGCGCTTACAGTTCCGTTTACTGACTCAGTAGTCAGTACTATCGCGCCACCCGCGCGCGTACTGCGCTTAGGTTGCGCGCGGGCGGCGCACGAACAAAAATGCAAGCGCGCAGCTCTTGCATTTGCAACTGCTTGCGAGCTGCACATTCGCGGCATATTCGCCAGATGTAGATGCACCCTAACATAGCTCCAGAGTAGATATTCTAAAAACTCTTTGTGTCGAAATTTAATATTTTATTATTTTAGAAGCTATGTTCTTTAATATAATATTGTGAAACATTTTTTTGTTTCTATCATCATTAGTTTTCGCAGCGCATGCGATGAAAGATATATATTTATAACCCAATGTGTAAAATTGGGTAACATTATTGTAGTTTTAGTAGGATCCTTGTTTTTTCCTTGTAATCTAATTAGCCTTTATTAATTAGTGATAATGTAGCATTAATTTGGTGAATTTTTAAAATCGTTCCTGTACTTTTTGAGTCAATTCGTTACAAACATACTTATATACAAATCTTTCCTCTTTAAAATTAGTATAGATTAATAAATATTTATTGATAGTAGTATTGGCCTAGTGGCTTCAGCGTGAGATTCTTATCTGAGGTCGTAGGTTCGATACTCAGCTGTGCATCAATGGTAAGTCCATTCTATGTGCGCATTTAACCTTCGCTTGAACGGTGAAGGACAACATCGTGAGGTGAAGCCTTAGACTTAAAAAGTTAACGGCCTATTCGATCGATAAATGATCATAAAACAGATACAAAAATTTGAGTCCCAGACCTAAAAAGATTGTAGCTCTGGTTAAACGTCCTTATTAATCTCAAATTAGTCTAGATCGTAATATTCGATAATGTCTCTGTCAGACAGTTTATGAAAAAATATATTTATACGTTATTTTCGCTTGAATGTTATCTTTAGTAATGAATACAAATCATCATCTAACTTTTTGAGTTATTTACAACAAGCGTTGTTACCTTTTTAATTTAAATAAATTTGTTTCAGCTTCAAAGGATTATCAAATCAAATCTTCAGTGGTAATACCGAAATGGAGCTTTTTTGACATCAAAGCACTACATAGCATGTAATTAAGTTTCGGCGTTGATAAAGTAGTTTTTATACGTAGCCAGATTTTGTTCTTTAATTCTCTTTGGAAGATTTGATTCCCTTGAGGATCGCTGTAGGCATCTTACTTAAAAATACGACCGACAAAGGAATTTCTGAGATGAGATCAGCCGCGTGAGTGTATCTTTGGTCTCCTTACACGTACTTAAACTAACAATAAATTAACATCGTATTGTATGAGAATATTGACAGGTCAAGGCCTCCTAATCCACTATATGCAAAGACAAAGTCTAAAATTACGGAACGCATTTGTCGGTTTATATATAGACAGATAATTCTTAAGTTTTAGGTGCATAAGCATTATCGTTTTAAGTAAATTGATGAATATAACATACAAACAAATAACAATAGGAAGGCAATCGCCCCTAGACAAATAACTTCTTTATAAACAAGTGATAATGCCTGTGGGAACATATGGCATTCAGCTTTGGGGCTGTACAACTAAGAGCAATTTAGAAATAATACAACGGTTTCAGAACGAGGTTCTTCGGGACATTGTCAATGCACCATGGTACATTAAAAATGAAAGTATCCACAAGGATCATATTGTGGATACATTCCTAAATACGGCAAAAAGGTTTGCCTTAGCTCACTAAAGCAGGCTATATGAATGCTGAAGCAATCCAACTTCTTGACACGACAGGAATAAGACGCCTACAGAGAACTATACCTCTTGAGTTGATAAACCTAGTGTAGTGAATATATGTGCGAGTGCGGTATCTCGGACACATGAACATAGTATCAAAATATTATAGAAAACTAAGACTGCTAATTAATATTACCTTAGTTATAGCATTGTAGAAAATTAGGTCAAAATAATATTACTTATTAGCCATAATTATTGTATATGCTAGATTGTATTCATGTAAAGTCGCACTCTTTTTTGTGAACTTTATTGTAAAAAAAAAAAACAAAAAACATGAATTGACTGAAATTTTGTTAGAGGCATATAATAGCAAAAAATCTTGTCAAATTACACGGCGATGCTAAGGGCGTCTCCTGCGAGACTCGGACCTTTGCTTGGACCGTCGCGGGGTGGTCAATCGCCTGTAGGGCAAAACGAAAGCTCCCTGGAGTACGCGAAGTACGTAGTAAAGAACCCGGTTTCCCCGGTGAAGGCAGCTTTTAACCATAGTCAAATTTGTTAAATTATAAACGTTATAATTTTCCAGCTCATAATATGTAAGAGGATAATTATAATCGCTTAACACTAATTGCTAAATGTTAGTAATGAGCCAAACTCGTGAATTAATATTATGTATCAAATTGAATCAACCGCAAATGGAATTGTAATACACGATTTAGTTCAACTTAGTAACATGATTAAAGTAGTTAACAGAATTTCTAATGATTATTATCGATCAGTTATGAGTGGTTCAGGGTTCATAAGCCATTTAAGTTAATCATATCTGGTCTGAAATCTGGTTACTATGAAATATAGATTTTTCGCATAGAAAGAAAGTCTATTGATGCACAGACAGGAATCGAACCTACGACCTCAGGCTAAATTTAGTGTCACGCCGACCGGACGCGCACCGTCGGCGCTGATGGTGAGATATATGAACTTCTAGGACGCGTTTTTGAATGACGCGTAGCTATCAGCGCGCGTCGGCGCCGCGTAGCTGTCTGCGCTGACGATCGCTAGAGCGCCTCTGCTTTCAGTGAGCGTTGTAGTGTCGAACGGACGTGGTCAGCGTGTACAGTCATGGAAAATCGCGAAGTGGATACAGGTCGAGTAAGGCGGTCAGTACGATACTAAAACGAACCAGGCTGAGCGTCAGCGCTGACGAACTACGCGCTGATCTATAAGCGCTGACGGTGAGCGTGAGACTAAATTCAGCCTCAGGGATGAGAGCCGCACGCTGAAGCGTCTAGGCCAACACTGCTCAACATTTTTAAGTAAATAGTTCTTATAAAAAACAGTTATTCTAACCGGTAACACATCTGATGCGTTCACATATCGGAACGCAGCAACTGGTTGCGCGCTCCAGCCACTAGGAGCACCTTTATCCTCAACCAGGCCTATAACGGAGAAGTTGCCTTCAGCATCACCTGCTTTGTCCATATTAACCTGTGAAAATAAAGAAATGAAATAAGCTACGAAACATATTTTATAACATTTACAAATTTTGGCCGGCAACGCACTCGCGATTTCTCTGGCATTTAGAGTGTCCATACACCCTGTTTTATAGTTTCAAAAACAATGACACATTTAGCAGTTGTGTCGCAGGCGGGTGAAGAAATTGTATTTGTATGATTCAGCGTGTAACTCTCATTCGTCGGTAGGTTCAGTCCCCGGCTTTACACTAATATCCTTGAAGGACAAGGATCTTCAGGAAACCGAAAACATCTTGAGGAAAACACAGAACAGACAGAAGGCTGATCACCTGCTTGTCTATGAAATAAAAAATATCAAATAATCTAAGGTCAATACCCATTTAAGGTTGTATCAGAATTATTATCATAGTCATCTAAAAATTATTATTGTTTCAACAGAATATGAATCCAGCGTTAATCCCGGCTAAATGCATTTATTGCTAATAAGGCATCAGAAGTACTTTTAAATGTTCTATAATTTATTTTCAAATATTATGCAGTGAGTCGCTCAATTCTACGGTCTCTCTACAGTTCAATAATAATTTAACATTGTTAATGGTTTTTCTATGGAATATCAGTCGGCACGGTTACTCTGTAATTTCAAATAGTGATTTCGACTTTAATATTGAGTTCAAGATATGGAAACTGCAATTGCGTCGAAAGTGCAACCGCTATTGAATGTGCCTGAGCTGATACGATATTTAAGCAAACGGGACGTTCAGCAAACGTTCGTTCTACGAGTCGTCGTTTAAATTGGATAATAGGAGGTAAAGTTGCTACATTTAGTTCATTTGGGAACTAGGATAAGTCGCTTATTAATGATATTCAGTATTTAGCGTTTATATTTATTTAATTGAATTACAACTTTTATTTTGTTTCCTTTGGAGTAGAGACTCTTGGGTCGTGGGTTCAACAGTCTCTACAGGAAGAGATACATTTTTATGAAATAAATCATATCTCTTCCAAGAGATTATATTAAATATAAAATTAGTGAAGTGTAGAAAAAGTGTAGTGGCCCAAAATTATCAATACAAAATCTTTAAAAAAAAATCGTTTATGCGACATAAACGAAACTTTTTTTCTAGATAACGGATTTGTATTGGCTCAGCATTTAAATGATATTTCAAGAAATATCATTTTAATTATATAACAATTTCTATGATAAAAATTTATCGTTTAACTTTAACGATTTTGTGTGGACACGTTTGCCCCGTCTCACCACCTTCAGACAAGCAAAAAATAATAATAAACGGCACAAATATAAGAGTTTTTCCTTCAACTTCGATTTTGTTTTTAAGATAAGATTTTAAGTTCACTATAATTGCAATACTCAATGTTAAAATGTGCTTTGATTTCTTTGTATATTTATATAATCTGATATATTTACCTTTACATTACATGAAATTAACTTCTGAACGCAAACATTAATATTTGACAACCAATATATATGTACTTCCTTTTCGCTATTTTTAATTTTTCCATTTTTAAATTTAAAATACGCTATCCCGTATGCCGTATCGACGCAATAAACATCAAATGTTTGACAGTTACGAAACCCATGAACATTTTGTATTGGAAATTATTTTTAATTTTATAATATGTTTTCGTCAATTTTCCAAGATTTATATCGTTGATGACGGAGATAAATACAACAAATAAATGAAAATCGATTCGAATCGAAGGTTTTAATACGAAGCCTTGTGAGGAGGCAACTAAATACATCTTTGTTTTACTAGAAACAAGCTTATATGCGCACATTTTTTAAAAGTTTGGTCCCTGTGGCAGTGTACCATTAACGCTGGCAGCATTTCGCTGTTTTGCGATACTTTTTTACCTCGCTTTAATAATTTTGTATTGTAACTTACACAAAGAAAAATATTTTGTTTAAGTCTAGAGAATTTATTTTATCAGAAAATACAAATTTGCGTAAAATACGACAAAATTAGTTCCAGCTAGTCAGAAGAAATTGTTATTGAAAATGTAGATTGTAGTGTAAGGTGTTAGGGGCCAAATTACCGAATAATTAAGGGAAAAGGTCACAAGCTTTAAAGGAAGGAAAGAAACGCAACCTTTTAGTTATTATAATGACTTCGTTAACTTAATCAAACAATTTTGATTCCCAGCAAATACATTGTAAAGAGATCGGAGGGGGCGCTGGGCCGCACGCGGATCGCGAAATGTATGTAGTTAGAAACAGTTTTTTTTTATTAAAAAAGAAATATGACAACACAGGTCCAATGGTGTTCATAAACAAACTATTTAGCTAGTACATGACAGTATTTTGATATAAAAAAACATATTCGGTAGTGGGCTGATCAATTTAAAACAAAGCATTGTAAAGCGCCCATTTGGTACCTAATCCGCATTGTAAAGCAATAAATTACTAGTAAAGACTAAAATTGGAAGTGTATTTCTTGGTATATTTATTTTCACCATAATTTTCATGTATTGTAGAATAGACAGCTTATAACATTACTTTAATAAATAAATAAAATTACTTACGTCGAATCCCTGAAGCGAACGATATACTGTAGGTCTGAGCTGTCTCATAATAGTGGCTCCGTCCGTGGGTGACACCCCAGCAACCATCGCTGCTGTAGTTGCTTTTGCCCATAGCAACACTGCGTCGTAGAGATGAGCAGCTTCTATTGGTACCTAAAGATTTAAAATCCCTTTATTTATAAGATACTAGCTGGCCTGGCGAACATCGTACCGCCTAACAGTCTATTCTTTATTTTTTTAAATACTTATTCTGCTATTCGGGACACTGGTCTAGCTAGTATGATAAAAAAAGAAAGTCGATAAGACAACAAATACATTATGTCAAAAATAAAAATTTACCTTCCCGGAACCCCTCCACTAACATTTGAACGCTTAACAGTCTAACAATATTGTGTTAACTTTAGTTAAACTTATTTTATGATTTCATTAAGGTAATTAATACATTCTATCTAGCGCCAATATTGCGATACTGCATGTTAAAGCACTTTCTGATATACAACATTTATTGTTTTGTTATCCGGCGCAAGAACAAAGTGGTAGGTTTCTATTATATGCGTAATTTTGTCAACAGATGGCACCACATGCGGTTTGCATTCGTAAAATTTATTTATTTATTTTTATTCGATAACTTATCCGATATTTTATAACCACCACTATAATAAACGTATGTCGCTCCAGAATACCCATAACTTTCTCAGGAAAATAAAAAATAAATAAAAATAAATCTCACTTATAGTTTCCGAGGAATTTGCGCTCATAGTCGCGACAGTGTACATGTCACCGTAAAATTGTAAATACCGTTAGATTGTAATCTATCTCGCGAGATTATAAACTGTCGAAAGATCGTGAACCTCAACGAACTGCTTACAATTTAACGTATTATTATTCGGTAGTTATATGAAATTGTTGGAAAGTAAAATTAATCTGTAATTGACCAAAGAAGTTTGAATGATAACTAAGTTAGTGTAGTACAATCTACCAAATACCTAATAATATGTTAAATTGTGAGCAGTAAGCTAAGGTTCACAATCTTTCGACAGTTTATAATCTCGCGAGATAGATTACAATCTAACGGTGTTTACAATTTTACGTTAACATACACACACACACTATACAGGTCAAGCCTATTTGCAGTCGATTAACCATGACATTCTGATGGCTGTAGTCTCTAAAAATGCCTGATTAACCTACTTAGGTAAATAATTTTACTAAATGACGTTCATTAGTTTTTTTTTACAGCACATGGGCAAACGTGCAGGAGCCACACTTTTTCTTGCCCGCACTACACCCTTGACTTGCGAACTGGTAGTAAATGTAAATTTAGAATCAATTTAACATCTCTTCTGATGACGTTCATATGTGTACTTGGTTACCAATATGAATAAAGTAATTTTGAGTTTGAGTTTGATTTTAAGGCACGCGAGTTCGTATATGGCCTTTTGAGAATTGGTACACTTCTTTATTGACCCTAAGTTGAATTGGTTCGTAGAGACTTCAGTGGGCACTGGTTTCACATAGTGGCGGTGGGCGGCAAAAATCGCCTTAAAAACGCTCAGTTGTGATACGATATTTCGTATTCTGCCTCGACGTCCGATTAGTTTTCATGCAATCAAGAACACATTTCGTTCTGTAACTTACCGATGTGTCTTCGAATATCTTGTGATAATTTGGGACACAGAAGGGCGGAGCAGCCGATAATTTTCGGATCATTTGGCACAGGACCCTGAAAGATGTCAATTACATTAGTCTCGTCACACGCAGAATTGGTTTTAATTAAATCCCCACGCTTTGAGCTTCGCTTTCTTCGGCGTCTCTTAGTCGCCGACCTTAGTTATCAAAGGAAAGTTTATATATTGTTGACTTAATGAATACGATGGATTTTCTATACTTATGTTTTTAATTACGTCGCATACGATTCATTTAATAAATAGCGTATAATATAATAATTAACACTGGTCACGTCTTGCGTCTTGACGTCATTGCGTAAAATCCAGGGTAAACGTGTTGGTAAAAGAAAAATCGATCAGTGTTGGCCTAGTGGCGGTTGGTCAGCGTACGACTCTCATACCTAAGGTCGTAGGTTCGATCCCCGGCTGTGCACCGATGGACTTTCTTTATTTGTACGCATTTAACATTTGCTCGTCCGGAGAAAGAAAACATCGTAAGGCAATCGACATGTCTTAGACACAAAAAGTCGACGCCGTGTGTCAGTAACTGGAGGCTGATCACCTACTTGCCTATTAGATTTGAAAATTATCATGAAACAGATTCAGACATCTGAGGCCAAGACCTAAAGAGGTTGTAGCGCCACTGATTTTTTGGCTGCAGGTTAGCCGTCCGAGACTGACGACTAACCTCTAGTAATGGAGAGGCATTAAAAGAAGATAGTAATAAAAAGAACATGCGGCATTTAAATCTGACCATTACGTTGTTTGATTGTCCTTTTTACTATTACAGATGAGACAATTTCCCGAAACGAAGTATGTACCTACGCGGCGCCGCGCTGCTCAGACGACGCTTACTACTGTAGGTCAGAATGAGTTACTCACGCTATTAAAGATTTACTACTGCTTATAGTTTAATGAATTATAAATATTTAAAACTTTCCTCAAAGTATATACTGAAACGCTGAGGAAGGTGATTAAAAGTTTGATAAATGTTTTAAACAATTTTGGTAATAGTATAAGAACCCGATATATAACGACCTTCACCGAGATGCTTATTTAATGAAACGTATTTTATATTTAATTTAATATGTCAATAAATATAATCCATATGGGTTGCCTAGCAAATTTCAGTCCAGAGTAGGTTTAATTAATATTTAAAAAAAAATATTTGGGATCTTAGACCATAACATGAATCAAAAGTAAGCGTTGACTAATAAACTACTCTAAGTACGTGTTTAAAATATTGTTATGAACACGATGTGTCCGTTATCAGTTAACAATTATTATTCGGGGTTTGACTTTGCAAAAAAGCACTGCGCTCCAATAAACAGAATGTCTAGAATGTCCAATCGGCTGCAGGGCCCGAACAATCTTGATTTTTTTCGGATCACTCTAAGAAAGTGATCTAAAGACTTCTTAGATTATTTTGTAATTAAAGGTTTTTTTTATTACATATTTTGTGATATTTGGCTTTGTAATTAATTTAATAATTATAAGCATTATGTTTGTGCATGCCCGCCACATTTATTATGAAAGCCAAGGCACATTGGTTTTAATTTGTATAACATTTCAATTTATTTGATTTTTCTTATAGCTTTAATTAAATAAATAAATAATTTATAGCGTCCTTCCACATATGCGTATTAAATAACGTATACCAGAGTATCGAGTCATTTATCAACCTCGGTCAGTGATTTTGTGACGGACGATGTCACTCAACATTATATGACCGATTTGCGCTTTTGTTCTCCTTCTATTAAAATACTTACTGGTAGTGTGGATTCGTAGGGTAGGAGGGTGTCAGCTTGAGAACAGCTCGAAACGCCAAAACATCGCTGCTGCTGTTTTGGAAGAGGTGATCTAATAAGAATGAAAAAGTAGTATTTAATTATTATAAAAACTGTACTTCTTAGGTATGGGTTTCTTATTTATGCATCTGTTTCATGGTCACTTGTCAATCTAATAAGCAAGTAGGTGATCAGCGTCCTGTGCTT
This sequence comes from Pieris melete, assembly GCA_963693345.1. NCBI lineage: Eukaryota > Metazoa > Arthropoda > Insecta > Lepidoptera > Pieridae > Pieris > Pieris melete. Next base: position 620,791 of record CAVNZK010000021.1, read on the forward strand.
GACACACGTCAACTTTTTGGGTCTATGGCAAGCCGGGTCCCTCAGGATGTGACCCTTCACTGTTCGAGCGAATGTTAAATGCCCACATAGAAAGTCCATAGTGCACAGCCAGGCATCGAACCTACGACCTCAAGGATGAGAGTCGCACGCTGAAACCACTAGACCAACACTGCTCTTAATTAACAAGAAATACTTGATCTTATTGAGTGATCCAGTGACATAGTATTTAACCTTAATCGTAATTTAATCTAGTCAAGCGTTCGAACTCTGTGGAGTAATTAATGATTTTATCTTTTTATTTACTTATTTTCTCAATGTTACCGTCGGGGATTCGGCTGATCACCTTGCTAACAAGGAATGAAATGAAAAAGGGGCAAAATTATGGTTTATTTATCACTAAATCAAAAGCCATCTTGGCCTAGGCATCAGCGTGCGACTCTCATCCCTGAAGTTGTAGGTTCGATCGCCGGCCCAATGGACTTGCTTTCTAAGTGCGCATTTAAAATTTGCTCGAAGACGGAAAACACCGTGAGGAAACTGGCTTAGATTGACAAATAATCATAAATATGAGGCCCAACCCTACAAAGGTTGTAGCGCCACGGATTTATTTCAATCAGCGTCAGAATCTACGCTTTTCATAAAACACGTTTTTTTCTTTCCTTCATGCAAAATATTTGTGTTTATATAACAAAACGGGATGGAGGGATGAAATATCGAACAGTTGAAAGACAAAATTTTAATCTATTTATAATTAGTTGGTTAAAATTTGACGTCTTTCAAGAAATAAAAAATTGTCACTTATTATATTCATATCAATGATTTGTAGTTGCTTTCAGAAATTTGTTTCATAATATTAGTAGAAGCGTAGTTCGCTGTATGAGTCCCGATCGTTGGTCTGTCTTAAAAGTTTTGACACAATATATGTTGCCGAAACAAAGTTTACAGGGTCATCTAGTAAATAATAAATATAACTAAAATCCCCTAAAATAAATAAAAAATTCTGAGCGTTGTGGTCAGCAAGGAAGCCCGAAGCACCAGGAGTGGACTATCTATTTCCACCGGTTTCTGTCCAGCACCTCTCTTAAGACAGTGTATAGTTTTGAGGACAATGAGTCTTTCCCCTGATGGGGCCATCTGGTTGGTGGAAGGCCACGTGATCTTTTGCCTTCTGTGTTATCAACCACGATCAGTTTCTCCAAGTTCTTATCGCCTCTGCGCATTGTATAGACGAAATAAGATACAATTCGCTGAAGGGATATAGTAGATAGGCGAGTACATATTTATGAAAATATTATGTAAATATACAAAAATAGTGATAAGTTTAATATTGTCTTTGATTGACATAACCTTTACAAATTTAAAGAAAAAACTGTTTTTACGGATTAAAGTTATGTATTATTATAAATTTACAATTATTTAACATAATTTTAAATTTATTTTTTATATAGTGATAAGTTTACTAGAATCATACGCATAATGTTAATACTCGGAATAAACACAGGCTGCAATTTCCCATGTAATTATTTTATAGGAAAAGAGATACTTTTCTGTAATAAAATCCCAGAGGCTCTATTATCTCTGCCTTTTAATAAATTTATGAAATATATTAAAGAAAAGCTGTGTAAAATGACTTACTATAAAGTTAACGATTATCGAGTTGATCAAAGGGTCTGGGACTAGTTCTAGAAAGGCTACTACTAATTAATTTGCGATATTTGTTTTAAAATAAATGTTGTTTGACATAGTCATTTTGTATGATGGTTTGATATTTTAAAAGAGTACCGAGAGTTTTTTACGCCGGCTTTTTCTCTCGGCCTCTGTCTTCTTTGCCGATGAGTAGGGATGTCTACCAACACAAATTTGATGTCGTGGAATAAGTGATACCTGTATCTTATGTTCCACAATAAGCATATTTTATTTTTATGTGGAGTTGGATCAGAGTCGATAAATGATAAATAGGAGTTATATAAGGTATAAATAAATATTTTTATAAACGCTGAATTAAGCGGAAAAACGAAAGGCTTTGCTTAAATTGAATTTAATGAAAACACGCTTTTTAAAAAAAATCCTAAAAACTGTTTCTCACAATTCAATTGTCAGTAGCATAAACAAAATGGAAATATTGTAAACTGTGAGATTCAATTGCAGTCTATTTTCCCAGTATTGGGATACAATGTAGGTTTTATATCAGACGCAGGAAATTAAACAACACCGCAAATAAAAATACTAATTTTTTTTCGATTCATAAATATAAGACGTTATATAACCTACAATATCTATGCATTTGTAAATTAAGAAAGAGATGCTCCTTTGACCCCACATGTAGTTATACATTACACTGACTAATTCACTCACACGCAACCATACACTCACTCATGCACTCGTGTTGTAAACAGTAAAAAAAATTAATTGAAAAAAAGTGTGTGTGTGTCAGCTACGACGCACGATTGGAGTTTACTCCTTACGAACGATAAAATGGCGATAATGTTCTGTGGCTGTCGACCATATTTTCATACTAAAGGTGGTAAGAATATATATCTTATTAGTTTTAATTTCACTGACTATTACTATTGACAAAACTCTATGGCACGCTAGACAATCTACTGTTATTTTTTACACCTATCAACACTGACAATGTTGCTGTCAAAACGTGACTTCAAAATAGAAAAGCCTGTGTAATGTATTCCATCTCATTCTTTTACACGTTCAATCCATTTGTCTCTTTCTACATAACGCCTCAACTTTTCGTGTTAGACTTGATTTTACTCCTCATAAAATTTCCGAACCGGGCCTTATAACTCAAATCGTTTCTTAAGGAATAAACTCCAAAAACAAAATGAAAATGTAATGTGAGGTTTTATGGAAGAGCTGGGAATCCTGACACATGTATTTTTTTTCTTAAAACAGTTCCAATGTTGCTTCGGCCTTTTCGATAATTAAACAAGTGAAACCAACGGGATTGATAACTCAGATGTTGACAGGTCACGGTGGCTTCTTGTCGTATCTTCACAGGTTCAGGGTTAGACAAAGTGCTGCCTGTCCTTGTGACGATGCAGCTGAAGAGACAGTGTTGCATGTTCTGACCGACTGTCCCATGTATGGATACGACAGGTATAACGCTGAGCAAGCTATGGGCATGAGGGTAACGGAGACTAGTTTGGAGGAAATAATGCTCAATGTTAGGTTGAGGGGCATCTTTTTGGGATTTGCTGTGAGGGTCATACAGGGGGTTGTAAAAAGAAATAGGTAGTAGTAGAGACACTCGGGTTACCAATACATTTGTAAGCTTTTTAACACCTCCGACGACTATATAGTCGGGGAATAATCTGGTTTTAATAGTAAAAAAAAAAAAAAAAAAAAAACCACACTATAAATTGAAATTTAAGATTCACGTTTCCGATTTTGTAACATAACTTAGATTTAAGTACTCTTCAACAAGTCAAGTTAGTTTTTTGTTAATCCAGCGTCGCAACCCCACTAACCCTAATTGTATTTTTGTTATAAGCTCATATTTTAAGCAATTAAAGCCAGGAGACACCCAGCTTCACATAAAGTGCTTCATTTAACATATATGTATTAGACAACAACCGCCACCGAACTCAAACTAAAGTAAAAATAAAAAACCTTAAATAAAATAATTTCATTAATATTGGTACAGAGTTAGCCTAGAAGAGAGGCTATTCGGAAATTTATTTGGAATTTGGGTTTTTCGTTGTTTTGAAAATTTACTTACTGTGTTTCATAACACTTTCCTAGTGATTTCTTCCTATCAATAAATTTCTTAAAATAAAATAAAAAATAAAAATAATATTACAATTCTTAACAATTTTCGACAGGCTAATGTGGGGCATGGCACAAAAAAGGTTGGTTACTAATATAATTGTTTTTTCTCAAAACTGATACCGACATCAGAAGCCAATATCAAGGATTGTACCGCTTTTGATATCTACTATATAAAAATAAGTTGGGTTTTCCTTCCTGACGCTATAACTCCAGAACGCACGAACCGATTTCCACGGTTTTGCATTCGTTGGAAAGGTCTCGGGCTCCGTGAGGTTTATAGCAAGGAAAATTCAGGAAAAACTTCAACAGAAAAGCGGGATCACCAAACGAAATGTTACATAAAACGCAGCCATCTGGTGGCGAAACGAAGTTCGCCGAGTTTGCTAGTCTACTATATAAAAATAAGTCGGGTTTTCCTTCCTGACGCTATAACTCCAGAACGCACGAACCGATTTCCACGGTTTTGCATTCGTTGGAAAGGTCTCGGGCTCCGTGAGGTTTATAGCAAAGAAAATTCAGACATTTCAACAGAAAACCGGGATCACCAAACGAAATATTACATAAAACGAAACCATCTGGTGGTGAAACGGAGTTCGCCGAGTTTGCTAGTTTTTTATAAAATTACTAGCTGATCCGGCTAACGTCGTTTCGCCATATATATCATTTATAATAAAAAAATAGGGGTTGATCGTAGAGGGGTGAAAGTTAGGGATTGTATGTATTTTTTAATGCTGTATCATAAAAAAATATATAAAAATTTTGTCTAAAAAATAAAAATAAAAATTTAGGGGTGGACTACCCCTAACATTTAGGGGGATGAAAAATAGATGTTGTCCGATTCTCAGGCATACCCAATAAGCACACAAAATTTCATGAGAATCGGTCGAGCCGTTTCGGAGGAGTATGCAGACTAACATTGTGACACGAGAATTTTATATATAAGAGAAGATACGTTCCATAGCGATACGCGGCAGTTAAATTGGAAAACCAATTTCCTTAGAGACTGCTCTAAAATTTTTGTATCGGGAAAATTCACATAGTGTTTTGTTAACACATTTATAAAAATAATGAGATACCCTTGTGTAAAATAAAATTTAAATTATATTGTTGTTTTATATAAAGCAATTATCATTTAAAATAAGAAGAATAATAGAGATACAAATATCTAAGCGGTTCGAATCGTCGACGACCAATCTCTCTCCGAGCGGCTTGATCCTTTGGCGTTGTGTAGAGATGTGGGGTCACTCTGCATCTTCTACCGCATTTACCATGGAGAGTGTTCAGAGGAGTTGTTCGGATTAATACCTGCAGCTGAATTTCATCATCGGACATCGAGACAGAATACGAAATTCCACCCGTATCACCTCGACGTCCGCCGTTCCACAACTGAGCGTTTTTCAAGGCAGTTTTTGCCGCGCACCACCACTCTGTGGAACCAGCTGCCCACTGAAGTATTTCCGAACCAATTCGACTTAGGGTCCTTCAAGAAAAGAGCGTACCACTTCTTGAAAGGCCGGCAACGCACTCGCGAGCCATATGGCATTGAGAGTGACCATGGGCGGCGGTATCACTTAACATCAGGTGAGCCTCCTGCCCGTTTGCCCCCTATTCTATAAAAAAAAAAAAAAAATCTAAATAAAATGCATAAATCAACATAAAAAATTAATAGACAGTAAAATATTAAGATATACACACACGCATACGTGTGCACACATATAAACCTTTAGATTTAACTTTAGATTTAACCTTTAGATTTAAATTTTTTTAAGTAAAGAAAAATTACAACAAAATTCAGCTAGTGAAGTTTACCGTACACTAATAATTTCTCCATAAAGCTATTATATTATAGTTTCAACGTAGCAACGTCTTTCGACTTAATTCTTTTATTGGATTTTACCATATTATACATAATACTACATTTACAGTGTATGTTGCAAGCTTTCTTTTCTAAAATATATAGCGAGCACGACATACGTTGTCAGAGTATTTAAGCGATTTAATATCCCATTAAAGAAAGTATGAAAGTACCGACTGCAGTGCCGTGACTGACGGGCTGATTTGTGAATGTAAACCATTCAGGGCCCCCAAACGCAAATCATTCAAATCAATCCAGCCGTTTAAAATGAGTTCAGTTACATACAAACGAACAGTAGAATTATATATATAAAGATTTGGTAAATATAATACTTAGTTACAAAAAAAAATCAATAAAGAATTTTGTACTTATATAGCAAAAAACAATTACCAGCAAAACGGCGAATGAGGTATAAGATAGGCACTTATCAATGATTTCTTTAAAATTGACACAACTACCGAATATATCCAGCTCCGTATTAGTACTGTTTAATCCATTATAATCGCGAATAATGCGAACTGTTAAATATTCAATACATAAACCTTTTAGATCATACAAATTTCCAATAAACCAATACTTATGTGTTCCTTTTGATTTGGTATTACGAGTTTTATCACGAACACGTGAAATGAAAGCATTTTCGTTATAAAATGTTCTTTTCCACCGCAGAATGGTGAAAAATAACAAAATACGTATAATCAAGGTCAGTATTAGATTTTTAATAGACGAAATAGATTAAACTATAACATAACATTTGTTTACTATAGAGCTCATATCAAGAACGTAATTGGTTTTGTTTATACGTTTATTCCGAACAGAAGATAGATAAAGACAAAACATTTAATAGTCAATTTTTGCAGAACTTTTTATTAAATAAAACACGAGGATGTCTTTATTTTGTATGTAAAATGTTACCTAATTTTTTTGCCTGTATTACTGTAATAGTTCGCAACCATAAAGATAGTTTTAGTTTAGATTATTATTCTACAAAATAATCATAACAAGTTAATACGATAGTTTAAAATCATTTAAAAAGTGGTAATATCTTCAAATAGTATCTTCATCGAATAGTATCTAATAGTAATTCTTCTATCGGTAATAGTTTAAAAATTACCATCGTAATGTGAATCGTAAAACCCTTTAGCTCTTCAGTCTAGTTTAAACATTTAGTTATTTTTTAACTTTTAACTAAATACATAACAACAAAGTTTAAATTGTTGAATAGAAAATAATGCAAGAAATAATAATAAATACATTTTAGTTGCACTTTTATTAGATGTTGGTAGGTAGTAAAATTATTTATTGTACCCACCAAGAAGTTTCAGAAACTAAACAATGGCAGTCTGACATTTCAAAATGGCGACTGTAGTGCCAATTTCAGCCGCCTGTCAAGAAAAGTATGTGGCACCAAAGTTTAGATAAATCCGTCAACAGGAAGGAGGTCAAATTTAAATTACTAGATGACCCAAACAGGTCAAGCTAAAACCCGAAAAAAATACTACAGATATGTAATATGCATACACGAAGAAAGGTAAGCACTTACCAGTTAGTGTGATTGCCGCATTGCTTGGATCGTAGATCTCGTCGTCCACGGCGACGACCGCGTACTCTCCATTGGCAAGAAGTCCACGACGCAATAGCACCTTCACGAAGTCCACCAGAGCAATGTTCTCGCCCAGAAACACGTATACTGTTAATAAAGCATTTAAGAATAGAGTATCATTAAAAAAAATCTGTGTTCCAACCTCTTTCGTATATAATTGTTATTTGCATTTGATGCTGTTTCTTTTACGAAAATTTTCGTAGAACCTATTGTACGAAATGTTTATTTATTTTTTTGTTTTCCCTCCTGAATTTATCTAATCCACAACTCTCCTATTCCTCACTAAAAAAACCTCTTCAAGTCGTTTTGTACCATTCGTGTTCTAAAAGGCAAATGAATCCGCAATGACATTGAGGATTTGGGAGAAAGGAAAATGTAACATGCATATTGGGTATCATTACGTAGATTATGACTGCTACAAAAAAAACGTTTTAAATTGCTATTACAACTAGTTATACTTAACAAAAAAGTATCGAGAGATTTTCGTATGGAAAACTTACGTAGAGAGCCGAAAATACGTTAAAGGTCTGCTGCTGAATTCACCTCGTAAAAAATGCTCTACTAGAAGACATTTATTTAGTTTTTCTGTTATGGGCAGTATTTACAGGACCTTACAATCACAATATATTTTTTTAAGGTCCTTATAGGTAAAATATATAATGCGGAAATGTTGGAGAGTGGGGCTGCGTGTGCCAAATAACCACACTCGGCATGGTAAGCGGTCGCAATTGCTGGCAGTGCCTCGGGCGCGGACGAACTTACTCAGAGAAGCACCATTTACGCGTGTCTTGCGCACCCTAAACACTATTGCTTGTGACACGGATATATTTAGTTGCACACTGGCAAAATTCACAAGAATTTCATTATTTATAATTAGTTATAAAAAGGTTTAGGTTTTATGTTTTTACTTGTTATGTTTACATTATAGTTTTCTATTTTATAAGTATTAAGTTACTGTATAAAAGGGGAAAAAGGAAAATATATAAATTTTACAGTGTTTAATTGTATGAATCGCACGTTCAGCCAAAAGCTAAAATTATTTCTAACAGCTGTGAATTGTATGAATAATTTGAATACGTGGCATGAATACTACGACTTTATCACATTTTGTTTACGTTAAGAATATTCTTGCATGAGTTTTATATCAAGCTCATGTTATGACTTTGATTTATTACATATTGTACTTGACCGTGACTTGAGCGCCCATATTTCATAGTTGTGTAGCTTTTGATGCGGGATTTATTATCTATGGGATCAGTGTTTAGGTTGTAGATTCGATCCCCGGCTGTGCACCAATGGACTTTCTTTCTACACAAATGCGCACACATTTAACAATGGCTCGAACTGTGAAGGTAAACATCGTAATGCTTGCCTTAGACCCAAAAAGACGGCGTGTGTCAGGCACAGAAGGCCGATCGTGTACTTGCCTATTAGATTGACAAATGATCATGAAATAGATATCTGAGGCCCAGACCTTAAAACGTTGAAAAGCCACTTATTTATTTTATTTTTATTAAGTATTCTTCATGATACCTAATATTAATATTTTAAGGACATTAATTTTCATGAAATCCCGTGTCCCGTAGGCCTTCAGAGATCTTACACGTTTATTGGTTTCCAGCATTGTATTTATTATAAATAGTGGTTTATTTCGAGATTTTCCGAGATTTCAACTGAACAAAAAAACTAACTCAGATTTATAATATCAGTTACGAAGTTTTCTAGAATGTAATAAATAACAGCAAATACCCGTACAACCATTTAAGTCTGAGATTTGGGTACTTTTCGAATACGCGTCTAGAACTAGAACTTACTTGAAATGAATTTAAAGGTAATAAATCTGACGTTTTAAAACTTTAAGGAATGCTCTTACTTTTATAGTTGTGCTGTAAGGATCTCGGGTGCCTCAAACAGCCTGGAAACTAATAAGTTTGACGTTCAAATGTGAAGTTTCAGGTTCGGAATACTATTTGAAGGATCTTACTTGTTCAAAAGGATTCCATAGTAATATGAAATATATAGTTATGTAGATAAACGATTTTTGAAGTTAAATTACTTTTGGCGCGTTAGGGAAAAATTATGAGAGTAATTTTTTACGATGCGTCACCGTCACAAAAAACCGACACCCTGAAGTTAGCTATAAGCAACATTTTATTTTGTGACATTTAAATAAACTTTATTTAACTTATGAGTTTTCATAAAAATTTCAATGTATTTAATACCTTTTTTCTATTGTTAGTGTTGTTGTTTTCTACAAACGTAGAATTTTTGTCTAGTTACGCCAAAGAAGTTACAACACGAAGAAACACACGTTTTTCTTTACTTAGAAAGCCAATTTTATAGCTGTTATTTTAAATTTATGTTTTATTATGTTATAATTTGGCCAAAACACACCGCTATCCAGATTTAGCTTTTTGATAAACGAGCTAGATCTAGATATCTATAATTGCTCTTCTCAGACTTTGAAATCAATTATCCTCCAGTTCATATTCTGTTCTGTTAGTTAACGTAATAGTTATGCATAATAATAAAGCATGTCGTATTTGGTTGTTAAAGAATGTACAATCAGATTTATTTGTTTTTTTTTGTGTTCCCAGATGTATTTATTGCCTAATTTAGTTTTTTTTATAAATAAAATAAATCAGTGGCGCTACAACCTCTTTAGGTCTTGGCCTCAGATTTCTGAATCTATTTCATGATCATTTTAATTCTAATAGGCAAGTAGGTGATCAGCCTCCAGTGCCTGACACACGCCTTCGACTTTTTGGGTCTAAGACATGTCGGTTTCCACACGATATTTTCCTTCACCGTTCGAGCAAATTTTCAATGCGCGCACATAGAAAGAAAGTCCATTGGTACACAGCCGGGGATCGAACCTACGACCTCAGGTATGAGAGTCGCACGCTGAAGCCACTAGGCCAACACAGCTCTTAGTCGTAGTTTTTTAATAAGTTAATAAAATATACACTATGTATTTTGTAACATATCTGTTTAAATAATTTACATTAGGTATGAACGTGACGTCTAAAATATTCGAAAATAATTAAAAAGCATGAATTATTTAAAAATGAAAAGATTTTTTTTCAGGGAAGGATCGCGGAGTTCTGAATAACTGTTCACGATCTGCGAAATTCCGATGCTTACGTCATAAAAACATTTCAAAAACCTAACACTCAAAGTAAGCTGTGACAGGTTGCCTCTCGCTTTTACGCTTGTCTTCGTGAGAGCCTTAAATGACGCTAAAGAAAAATATAATGTTACGATGTGACAAATATTTCTCCATTATCTAATGTGAGAGGTTTTTACTTTTATGCCTAGTTGTGTGTGTGTGTGTTTATTACAAAGCAAATCACCGCCTTGTTATCCTAGTGGTTGCGTTTCTCTACAGTTAACGCTTGCGTTCACTCGTAAAAAATACACGCGCTCAAAAATCTACAAAGCTACTTCTGCGGTTTTAGGGTCCTATAAGAAAAGCGCAATTTTTAAAAGGCCGGCAACGCACTTGCGAGCCTCTGGCACTAAAAGTGTCCAGGGGCCCCCTGCCCATTTAAACTGGCTTAAAGAGCCTCCTCCCCGTTTGTCCCCTTTATTGTGATGAAGTCACCAGTGAATGGCTTCGTTGATAAGATAGAATTGTGTAGTAAGTTACTAAATTAGGTTGTTTTGGGCCGTGGGGTTGAAGTGCACAGGCGCTAATTAAAGATTTAAGTTACCGCCTGGAAGACATCATTGTTATGTTTAGTCGATATTTCTTAATAAGTTGGTACTTTTTAAGTTTTTTATTTTTTTTTATTTTAAGACAATTCACACCAATTGACCTAGTCCCATGCTAAGCTGGTGAAGCGTGTGTTATGGGTACTAGGCAACGGATAAACATACATATTATATATAGATATACATATAAATACATATTTAAACACCCAAGACCTGAGCACAACACCAAATGCTCATCACATCGATGTTCGTCTCAGCCGGGGATCGAACCCGGGACCCATGGATTCGCAGTCAGGGGTACTAACCACTAGACCAATGAGTATAAGAGTTAATGATGAATATTTTACGTATTAAATAAGAAAAATCGATGGAACGATATAACGTAGCTTTTGCTTATGCAAAAGTGGCATTCACGGATCATAATCAAACGAAACAATTTAGTAAAATATTTTCACAGTGAATACATACTTCTAGTCTTCTCATAAGTCTCCTCCACAATCTTCTCCATTTGCGATATGTGACGTGGTATATAGTCGGCAAAGCGATGCTCCGCTGTTATCGTCAATCCGTTGCTTTGAGACAACTCCTGCGCAAGAAGTGTATCATTAAAAATATATATTCAAAATTTAATCAAAATGTCTTATTCATATAGATAAACAAAATGACTAAATTCACATTTACTGCCAGTTCTTAAATCTAACATAGAACGAACATGAAGAAAGGTCAAGAATCTCTCTGCCACTTTGACCCGTGAGGAACACAGCACCGATGTGATCCGACCCTAAGGTAAGCAATTGAAAAAAAAACTGTCTAATTTACTGGCTACGAACAAGTTTTATAAAACACTAGCTGGCCTGGCGAACATCGTACCGCCTAACAGTCTATTCTTTATTTGTTTATAATACTTATTCTGCTATTCGGGACACCGGTCTAGCTAGTAAGATAAAAAAAGAAAGTTGATAAGACAACAAATACATTATGTCAAAAATAAAAATTTACCTTGTCGGAACCCCTCCACTAACACTTGAACTCTATGATATGGTATTAAAGTTCAAATTGACTTTTAAGTATTATTACGAATATTTTGTATGGAAATATATGAAAGTTGTTTTTAGACTTTTTCACTCATTTTTTTTTAATTTTTCTCTCCGTAAGAACCATCCTCATACTTCAAGGAATATTATAAAAAAAAATCAGACAAATCGGTCAAGCTGTTTTCATGTTATGTCGTGACAACGGAAAACGGGTTTCATTTTTATATATATACTGGGATTGCATAGTGAGAATTGTATCTTTAAAGCCTGTGACTTTCCAGTTACAAAGAGATTAATCTTGAAATCTATATATATAAAAGAAAGTCGTTTTAGTTACACTATTAATAACTCAAAAACGGCTGAACCAATTTGGCTGAAAAATGGTGGGGAGGTAGCTTAGAAGCAGGAGATGGACATACGATATTTAAATAAAACGCAACAAACAGAAAAAGTAGCAGTCTAGCCGTTCATTTGTTAAAAACGGTATAACAAAACGCAAAGGACAGCTAAACATAATATTATCTATGGTTAAGTATGATTGAAAATTTGGCGATTAGAAGTGTTGAAGTTCATCGGTTTATTTCTAGTTTCTAATAGCTTATCGTGCCGATATTAACATTAACAATGCAACCAAGATAATCGAATCTTACTGGAAAAAGCCGTAATGCAATTAATGGGTGCACCGAGTGTTTAAGTGGATTCGAGAATAGTTCACATTATTTACAATTAAATGTTTTTGTTTGGTTTTAATTGTAAAATTTTGTATATAAGATGTGTGTACAGAACAATGTCGGTCGGGTCCGCTAGTAATATACATATATAGTTAAGTTAAATTATATTAAAATATATAAATATTTATATATATTTCTTTATTTTAATTTTTAATTTGTACTAATGTACACACGAATATCTAGATACAAGTCACCACTTCATGGTTTCCAGTATTTACATTTGTATCTTATAAAAATAGCAAGCAATGTTGGGCTAGTGGTTTTAGCGTGCGACTCTCACCTCTGAGATCGTAGGTTCGATCCCCGGCTGTACACCAATGGACTTTCTTTCAATCTGCGCATTTAACATTCGCTCGCCCAGTAAAGGAAAACATCGTAAGGAAACCAGATTGCCGACGTAGACGGCGTGTGTCAGGCACAGGAGGCTGATCACCTACTTGCCTATTAGATTGACAAATGATCATGAAACAGAGACATAAATCTGAGGCCGTACCTAAGAAGGTTGTAGCGCTACTCATTTATTTTTATTATCCTATAAAAATAATATCAAATAAGTTTTTCTTTACATTTATCAGCCTTGTGGCTTAACGCACTGAAAACTATAATGACTGGAGTTCATTTATAATGTTAATTATCTCTAAGAATCTATAAATACTCTATACAGCCCTCTACCTTCAAAGAAATAATAAACAAAAGCAGTCTATCTGCCTTCGTCAGAATTCCGTTAATTAAGAGCCGTACTAGTGACAGTAATAAAATCTAGTTAGTCTAATTAGTAGGAAGCTTAGAGCTTCCAGTTCACAGTTTGCAATTCGGACTTTAGTAGCAATAGTTATGTATGACATACAAAGGAAGAGTCATGTTGCCACAGCCAATTTCTCCCCATGTCTACTGCAACAGATGAAAAATCAATAATCTATATATCATCTAATATATAAAATTCTCGTGTCACAGTTTTCGTTGCCATACTCCTCCGAAACGGCTTGACCGATTTTGATGAAATTTTTTGTGCTTATCCGGTATCTATGAGAATCGGCCAACATCTATTTTTCATTTCCCTAAATGTTAGGGGTAGTCCACCCCTACATTTTTATTTTTTAGACAAAGTTTTTAGTTTTTATTCTTTTATGATACAGCATTAAAAAATACATACAACCCCTAATTTTCACCCCTCTACGATCAACTTTTACTTTTTATTATAAATGATATACATGGCAAAACGACGTTTGCCGGATCAGCTAGTCAAATATATTAAAAACACAAAATTAGAAAGTGTAATAATACTTATATTGTAATTTGACAAAATAAATATAAATAAATCGTTTATTTGCAAAGAAAGTGGTACCTATACATCAATTATAAAAAACCAAATGACCACAAAAAAATAGGCATGTAAATATCATTTTAATTATCATAATAAGTTAAGTAATTTATAATTGTTGTCATAACTTAAATCAATACTGGACAGTATTCACACGCACCTTGGCTTCAAATATTTTTTCACCTTCCCCGTGGATGTATTACACGGTATTAGCCTATAACTTCTAGAATGCAAATAATGATAACGATAAAAGAAGTAATAAATATAATGAAGATTATGACTATAGCGCGCAAACAAATACCCGTGAAAAACATGCCAAAGTGAGAACGAACAATCTCTACGGTGACTATGATCGATAAAGAAGACTGGTTCGGATATTGAAGTATAGATATTAGAGCTTTTTAGTTAGAAGGGCAGAAGAAAAATGCTTATAATATATAACGATAAATAATAATACTTTTCCACTTTGGTCTGATGAGCTTAAAGAAGTTGGTGGAGAAGATTAGGAGAAAAGTGCTCATGATAGAGGGAGAGGGAGCCAGTTGGAGGAAGACTATACACTATAAGAAGAAGGTCTTTGGAAAAAGAATGGGTAACTTTTTTTTAATGGATCAATGTTTCAAGGAATAAATGAGGCTTATTATTATTCCTTTATTGCTGATACCCAGTATAATATTAGTTTTAGTTACATAAATTAATACATCAGATGTACCGGTGTTAGTGATCAGCGAGGCCTGTCTCTTCCAGCTATTTCAATTCTATTCTGATATGAAAATAATGGAAGCAGCCATTTTTTTTAATGAGGCTTAATTATTATTAAAAAACAATACTAAGCAGCCAAAAATTAATTACGCTACGATGTTTAAATGTGTTTAAGGGTGCCGGAATGTTTCTTGCTAGTTCTTCTTGCCCGCTCTACGCCCTTGCGAACTGGTAGTAAATGTAAATTTAGAATTAATTTAACTTCTTTTTAGACGTTCGTAAGTGTACTTGTTTGCCTATACGAATAAAGTTATTTTGAGTTTGAGTTTGAAATTAGTTACTTTATATGATCTATTAAGCAAAGGCTATCTCGTTTTTAAGACTAACTATAAGATTGTGTACTTATTTATTTTAAATCTTTTGAGAGCGACCGCCGATGCGAAAACCGCTGTGTGAGTTCGAAAAGTGTGTTATAGAATCGTGGGGCAGTGCAAGCTTATGGCTAATAAGTGACTAACTTATGAATAATATTTAATTAATAAATACTGTGTACTAAATATAAATTGATAAACGTTTTTTAATCAAACCTTAATTGCCGCCATTTGCTGTCCAGCTGCCGTCAACTCGTCCCCAGCAACAATCGCAAATTTGTTCCAACCGAACGCCTTCAGCAGAGCGACGACCGACTTGCTGACCTTGTGGGCAGGCGGCAATGTCCTCGCGAACGTAGCGCCTAGACCGCCTGAGTCTTGAGCTTCGGCACATTTCTATACAGAGATTATTTACTGTACATACATACATAAATAGTTAGATATACATTTATTGCAGATACATTCACAAAAACAAAATATGAAAAAATTACACTCTTCCCTCACCTTCTGTCAAAGTCGATTCACCATGAATTGAAAAGGGATAGATGATTGCTTCAGTTCAAATTAAGTTTTCATGAAAAATATTTGATTATTGTTAGACAAAAGGCTCATTACTTGGCAAGTACCAAGTCGAGGCATCAAGAAGTAATTCCTAAGTTTTAAGGCCTTTAAGCTATTAACTGTATAGATTTTGTTTTATGTTACAGGAGGCAGACGGGCAGGAGGCTCACCTGCCTTGCGATTCTGTAACTCACTTTTCGAACTCACACAGCGGTTTTCGCATCGGCGGTCGCTCTCAAATCAGTCGTAAAGCAGTCATTTTAAGATTTGGCATTCTGAAATGGTAGGAGCTTGTAGTTTATTGTTTATCAGAATGCCAAATCATGAAATGACTGCTTCACGACTGATTTGAGAGCGACCGCCGATGCGAAACCGCTGTGTGAGTTCGAAAAGTGAGTTACAGAATCGCAAGGCAGATGTTAAGTGATACCGCCGCCACTCACACTGCCAGAAGGCTCGCAAGCGCGCAATTAGCTTTTTAATAATTGGTACGCTCTTTTCTTGAAGGACTCTAAGTCGAATTGGTTCGGAAATACTTCAGTGGGTAGCTGGTTCCACATAGTGGTGGTGAACGTCATGGTGATACGGGTGGTATTTTGTATTCTGCCTTGACGTCCGATGATGAAACTCAATTGGTATTAGTCCGAACAACTCCTTTGAACAGTCTGCATGGTAAATAGGGCTTGTTTTAATTTTTATAGTTAACAGTAGTTAAGTGATACCCATGAACACTCTCAATTCCTGAGGGCTCGCGAGTGCGTTGCGGCCTTTTAAGAATTTAAATTCTTTACCACTCAAGTCCGACGAATAAACGGAACATTTTATAACTCCACTTCGAGTTTCATTCCGCGAGTACTGTCTTGTTTCAGTGGGAGCCATCGTACCTACATTTATATATAAACCTTGTTTTTTGCCATTTTGTCTATTGATATCCGCCTTTGCGCTATGCAAAGGCGGATATCCTAATTACAATATGGCACCTAATTACAATATATATTATTATTCGTAAAATAAAGATTTAAGAGCTAGAGCATTTTCATAATCCTCATATCAACGAACCTTTTATCGTACCGATTTGTGGTCCTTTAAATTAATCCATGTAATAACATAAGTGGCACAATTTAGATTAGCACATGTTCTCACATCATATCATATTTAATCCCATAACTTACAATATTTTATGACATAATTACTACATGAACAGTTTATACGCCTCCACCGTTATAATTTAATGATTTTACTTTAATGTTTTTTTTTATTAATGATTTTCGAATAGTAAGCCGCGGACTCACCGGGATCCCAAACAATTTGTATTGTAATGTATGTAGCGAAGCCAGGACCAAAGCCTCAAAACCTGCGCCAAGTGACTTAACTGCCATACATTTCAATACAAATTGTTTGGACACGTTGCCAGCGACGTTCCCATGGCATCCCGGTTAGAGTTAGTGGCCTGATAGAAAGTTATACACTATTATTTTTAATCTATTTTTTATATTTCAATATAAATTCACAAGGGGGATTCAAATGCACAGGCCTGGTAGATTGAACCATTGCTGAGCAGGTGCTTTCCTCGCGCAACAAATAAGTATCGCAATACAGCGAGGAAATGCTGCCAGCGTTATAGGTACACTGCCACAGGGACCAAGTTAATAGTTTTAATTTTCTATCTATTAAATTTTTATTATTATTAATATTACTATGTAGGTTAAGGTATATACTGTATAGTGGTTAATAATGGCACTCAAGACAGGGTAAGAATGAGAGCCGAAACAAGTTTAGATAATGATAGTAATCTTCTTGTCAAACTTGGAGAAGGCTGGCTTATATTTTTTATGGTATGATGACAGAGAAAACTTTTTTACTTAGGGAGCGTTCAAGTATTACGTAACGCAATTTTTGGAGATTATTGGACCCCCCCCCCCATGTAACTCGCCGTAACGTTTTTCAGTACCCTAGTACAGTTACTGTACTCAAGTATAGTAAAACGTTTCGTGTCCACCTTGTGTCTCTAGTTACTATTATGTGGTGTAAGTCGAAAATAATATTAACAATAACGCGTTCAATCACCGCACCGCATCGTAACGTTTTACAAAAGGAATAAAACTCGTAACGTAATGCTTGAACGCTCCCTTATCTCTGAAGCCTAAAAAATTTAATTCAGCAAATATATTGAAATCATTTGAATCTGTAATAAATATCAATTTGAGTTTTGTAAGGAAATATAATTTTAACTTCAAAAGCATTTTTTACGCAATAAAATAGAAGAGCCTTATTGTTTCATTTAGCGTAGTACAGTATTTCAAATTTAATTTATTTAATGTCAGCCAAAAAAAAAGGCTCGCATAAATGTCTACCGTAAAAAGTAAGTATATTTTAGTTTATGATTAGAAACTTTAACAAAATGTAAGCATCATCAGTTTTTACCACACTCATTTGTAATTTAAAATTCTCGTTTCCGATAATGTCCAATAAAATAAGTGTCACTTAGATATAAGAACTCTTAATAAGCCAAGTTAGTCTTGTCTTTTATTGACATAACTTTTAGACATAAAAAAACACTTTTTTAACGGTTTTGAAGTTATGTTTCATTATAAATTTACAATTATCTTTTATCTATATATATAAAAGAAAGTCGTGTTTGTTACAACACTTATAACTCGAGAACGGCTGGACCGATTGTCATGGTTTTTGATTTGTTGGAATTGTTTCCGTCCCGAATAGCAGAATAAGCAATAAAATATCGGATAAGTTATCGAATAACAATAAATTAATTAATTAATTTTACGAATGCAAAAACCATATGGTGCCATCTGTTGACAAAACTACGCATCATTTTACGTCGAATTCGTGTCAGTTCAAGAAACTCCGATCTTGAGGTGAATGAGGAGATGCATAACCATGCTTTGATCCTGATCAAAAGATGTTGGATATCAGAAAGTGCTTAACATGCAGTATCGCCATATTGACGCTAGAGAGAAGATGCCTAATGGGTAAAACTACCATTCTTCTTTCGCAATGGCAAGCAATAAAACATTTCTGTATTTGCAAAAAAGTTGTATTAATGTAATACTTAACATTAATGAAATCCTAAAATAAGTTAAATTGAAGTAACAACGATATTATAAGGTTGTAGGGCGGAACGAAGTTAGCCAGGTCAGCTAGTTTAACATAATTTTAAATTTAACTGACGTTTCACGTGCTTTACAGCCTGCGTGGTCACGGTGACTTTCAAATTTCGGAAAATAGAGGACATCGTGAGCCATTTCTGCCAAAACCCTCCTCCACCAAAATCTTTTAGTCGATACCAACCCCGGGGAAATAAATACAGATAACACAACATTTTCTACAGCTGTGATACTTTTTGACATTCAACACCTTTTGTCTTCAGTCACCGTGGCCACGCACGCTGTAAAGCACGTGAAACGTCGGTTAAATTTAAAATTATGTAAAATAATTGTAAATTTATAATAAAACATAATTTCAAAACCGTTAAAAAAGTGTTTTTCTAAGCCAAATTAGTTTTTTGTTAGCATCGAATTCTCACTACCCCTAATTTTATATTTGTTATAAGCTCATGTTTAAAACAATTCCAACACCCAACTTCAAACAAAGAGTTTCATTTTACATATATTTGAAGTTCCCTACAACAACCGCCACCGAACTTAACTCGGATAAAAAAAAGAGTGGCGGAGAGTTTATTGCCAGTTCTACTCCTCCGTTCTACGCCCTTGATTTGAGAACTGGCAGCAAATGTAAAATAGAAGCATTTAATGTATATTTCTTTTTTGACGTTCATAAGTGTACATTGTGTTACCCATATGAATAAATGACTTTTGACTTTTGATGAGATTGAAGAGTGAAAATGAGAGAGAATAAAATAATTTGGACAGCCCTTCATTCCGTCGGAGGTCGTTTACTAATACTAATTAGTAAACGACCTCCGACAAAATAATAACATAAATTTAATGTAATCTTTATAGTACTCCAATGCAGGCTATTTCTATTTTACTTACATGTGAAATTAGCGGTAGATTCCACGCTGCGGCGAGCTTGGCTTCCGTATAACACGTAGCATCGGGACCGAAAAAGGCCACTACTCCGAAGTCTCTCATTTGCGTCATCACCCTATAATAAAAGAAACTCTATTTATTTTAGCGTTTGTAGATAATATATAAAAATATTTATAACTTCTAACACAGCAAATTTAATAATCAAAGAATAGGTCATATCGACTACGAGGTACCTAGTCTTTTTGAAACAAACATACACATCTAATAATCTATAATTAATAAGACGCGGAAATTTTATACCCCATTTGAGGAAATAATACATGGCAGAGTCGCTTTCACTTACATAGTTGTCGCAGATCGGATGAAATTTGAGTTACGCATTGATTAGCCTGATTCAAATTAGTTTAAATCGTATCCATTACGTTAATCATCAAAGACATTTTTTAATCAAACAACTTCATGATCAAAAGCCTAATTCAGAATTCGTTACAACAGTCATAAACGGCGAGACCCAAACAGCGTTTAAAACGGCAAAAGATAGATATTAGTTATTATTGTAATAATAAATCATTTATAGAAATCATCTAAACTATGATACCAACAACTTTTTAATATGTGTGTCAAAGATTATATAAAACTGAAATAGAGTACTCTTTGAAAGGCAATCTTGGCATTGTTACAAAGTAGCTATTGTTCGTTCAGATAGTTATTTTGTATTACACACACACTTACAGGAGAACCATAAGTAACATATATTGTATGATAACAATGGAATACTTTAGTTCCGCTTGCATAATCCTACCTTATTGTGTAAAGTCTGTTTATAATTAATTTAATCAAAATACATATTTATCGAGCTTTAAAAACATGTTTTAAATTACAAAACTGTCCCGAAATTGCTCTTATTTTACAACCTTACAGCTGAAATTGACTAAAATATATTGCGTACATTTTTTTATTAATTAAAAACGTATGAAGTTGATTACAACACTAAAAAGATAAAATTGAAATTCCAACAGGCATTTACCGACTTGAAAAATCCCATTTTTATACATTTCACTTGTCAGTCCTTTGTTAGGACTTTGTTAGTCACATTTGGCGCCCATGGTCAAAATACAAATCTGTTGTAAAAGTGGATGTTTGAATCCTTGGGCCCTGGACATTGGTCACTTAGAGTCTTGCTATATTACAAACAAGTTTTTGTCCACAGACACACCTGTATACACATTGTGTGTCTATCAAACTTTTTCAAAACCTTTTGCTGTGTGTTTTTGGAGTTTATTGGAGTTTACTCCTTAAGAAACGATTTGAGTTATAAGGCCCGGTACGGAAATTTTATGAGGAGTAAAATCAAGTTTAACACGAAAAGTTGAGGCGTTATGTAGAAAGAGACAAACATATATATCTGTAGGATTGAACGTGTAAAAGAATGAGATGGAATACATTACACAGACTTTTTAATAATATTTAATTTAAGACATAATAAAATATATTTTTTTCACAGTGGTTACCTGATAAGGCTGCCAGCTGCCCTCCTATTCATTTAATTATGTCAATGCTACGAAGTGTTAAGAAATAAAAATTAGTTAAATAAATTTTATTTTACCTTAGGGAAAGACTATCCTTATCCAGAGAAAAGAGTGGCCTCGGTCTTCCAATGTCAGCTGTGACGAATCTCAGTTTGAGCCCCGGTAGAAGGCTCGGTTCCCGATTCACTAACGCTACCGCTAACGGCAAAGCCCCCAGAACAGTCTGCAAAATTATTTTATAATAAAATATACATATTTTTACCCAGAGCACTTAGGGATTGCTCCAGGTATCCCCATCTAATAGGCCTAGTGGCCATAGAGTTTTTGTACTAAGCATTCCGAAGATAATTCAACACTACGAATATTGAGAAATATTAGAACTTTATATAAAAACGTCGAGTCGCAATTACTATTGCTAATGAAATTTATAGAATGCTGACCACTGTCTGTAAAAAATAAATAAGTGGCGCTACAACCTTTTTCGGTTTGGGGCTTAGATTTCTGTATCTGTTTCATGATCATTTGTCAATCTCATAGGTAAGAAGGTGATCAGCCACCTATGCCAGACACACGCCGACGGGTCCAAAAGGTCGCTATAGACGGACCGCATAATGCAGTCGACTATGACAGCTTGGAGCAGATGTGTTCGACAGCAAAATAATACTGATGCGAGTTCATTTACAAGACGGATTTCGATGAAGAAACACTGCTTCTTGTACTACTATTACGCAAGCGTAGGCGTAGAAGACACCGTAGTATGTGGGTCCAATACTACAATCAAGAGAACAGCATGAAATATTTCATACTTTGTATCACCAGCTGAGAGAAAACACTAAAAAGTTTTTCAACTACTTTAATAATGTCCGTGGTTTCATTTGATGAATTAGTTAGTATTTTAAGCCATAAAATACAATGGACAGATTCCAAAATGAGGAAGGGATTGGTACTCAGCGGGGAGCGAGGAGGGAGTGGCGCGCGGTCGTCAGCAACAGCTTGTAGCAGTCCGTGTATGGTGGGTCCGGCAACTCTAAGCAGTCGACCGCACGGCGAAACTCGACCGCAGATCAACTGCTCCGACCGCTTGGGAACTGCTCGAGCGCTCCGTGTATTGCGGATATGAATTTAGTATGGAAACTACAGATCGCCGTGCCGCGACCGCTCTACAGCAGACGTTCTCGGCTGCAACATGCGGTCCGTCTATTGCCAGCGTAAGGCAAGCCGGTATCCTAACAATCTTTTCTTCACCGTCGAGCGATTCTTAAATGCGCACATAGAACTCCATTGGTTGCTCCACAGCCGGGATTCGAACCTACGACCTCAGGGATGAGGGTCGCACACTAAAGCCACTAGGCCAGCGCTGTTCTTCCATTAAAACTAAGGTTTAACTGCGTTATTGATCTACAGGAGAAATTATAGGAAATTTCGATTCGAGCCCTAAGCTTACAATCTAATTGATAAACTCCGCCATCTTTGGTTTCACCAAATTCACAGAAAACCCACCACCAAATTCAGAAATATTTATAGAAGAGGAAACAATAGGTATTTTTTAAGTGCGAACGTTGTTAGAAATTTGATTTAAAAGTATTTACGTAGCGAGATTGACGTAAAATTGTAAACAGATTCCTTCAAGGACGTATTAATCTGATGAATGAGCCCCTTAATAACATGGATTAACAACAAACTCGACTCACCTAACAGGAAAATTATCTACACAATTTTAAAGCCTATTTTTACCCTTTAGCACAATACATTTTATTGAAATAGATATTCTACAAATCGTATACCTTTGAAAGGTTTTAATTGAATTTTAACCTGATTGGAAAGTAACGGCAAGTTCTATTCGATATAGTGTCGATTCTTCCTTCGTCAACTAAACAAAATGGTTATGGGATTCTGAAATTTAACTGTATAGTTTCTACTATATCCCAAAGTATATATTTAAAACAATTTAGACTATTCAAACGTTGCGCAATTCGGGTTTGTACCTTTCTATGACTAACAACAGGTGAGTTACAACCTTTCAGAATTCTGAAGAAAATTTCGTATTTAATTCTATATATTATACAAAATGTAGTTAATTTGTCAGTCTTATATATAATAGAAATTGGCAAGAATTACAGTCGTTATAAAGAATTGTTTCTGATTGATTCTGTATATTACATAATACATAGTTTATTTTAGTTAATTCATGTTATATTTTATATACCAAAATAGTAAAATACATTTATAAAGCTATCTATAACGACATTATCAGAGAACAAATGTGTAAAAATTCATAATTGTATTAAAAAATAAAAGGCATTTTATTCAAAAAACACCCGTGAAACAAAACAAAATCTTCAAATTCTCTTCCGAATTATACCTTTATTACTGAGGGCGCGAAATGACTCTTATTTGCGCATATATAAATAGTCTAAATAGGGGGCCTCATAGCCTAGCGGTCTTATTAAGTAGCAGCTAGGTGAGGGGTACCGGGTTCGATTCCCGGTTCGAGGGCAAGTTTTAATTTAATTTAAAATTTGTTCTCGGCCTTTGGGAGGGTTGTGCGGTACCGGGCGAGTGCTTAACCGTACATGGAGGACACGGTCGCATTTCTAAAGACAAGCACGAATTATAAAAAAAATCCTATACTTGACGCTGGCTAATGCACAAATTGTGCCAGAGCTATTAAAAAAATAGTCTTAATGAACGCAGCAACTAAGGGTTGAACATACGCACCAAACTAGTAGTTCATGCTACAATAATAGATGGAATTATCGAAGAGGAAGGATATCTTTATCTATGACCACATCTCTATTCTCAGACAGTCTAAGCTTATAGACGACGGGATGGCGATCTGTTGTTTATGTGTGAATTTCATTGCCGTGTTATATGTAGAATCTGTATAACGGTTTGAGTCTGGAACAAACACCTTTCGTATATAACTTGTTTTAATCTACTATTTCAAACTCAGAATTTCGAAATTCAAATTGATTCTAAATTTGCCCAATTCCCAGGAATTTCTGTGCAAATTCAAACATCGAAGTGAATCGACTGGAATACTGAAATTCCTATTTACGTTTAATCTATAGATGCGGCATTGTTTTCAATTATTAACACGTGTTGAATAGATTTACCTACGTAAATTTTACTGGTATAATTTATTTTTCTATTGAACAGGGGATAAAGGGGCAGGAGGCTCACCTGATTTTAGCATCAGCCTTTAAGAATTGGTACGTTCTTTTCCTGAAGACCCTAAGTCGAATTGGTTCGGATATATTTCAATGGGCAGCTGGTTCCCCTTAGTGTTGGTGCGCGTTAACCCTGCCTTTGAGCTTTGGGTAAATAGGCGTCATGGTCGTTCGAGTTTGTCTACTATTAAAGTCTATGGTCAGCCATGGGCAATGGTTTAAATGAGGCAAAAAACGCAATTTAGGAAATTTAAATTAATAAAATTTATTTATTCTCAAAATAATGACTATATTATATGATAATCTAGTATAGTCCAGTGTAATCGGTCTTTGAACAAAAATTCAAAATCAAGACGTGAGCTGCAAAACTAGATAAGGCAGAACTGTAACTAACATTTTAATATAATCTGAAATAAGGAACTTATTATTGTTATCAACTTTGTAGGTAAGGGCTCCCATTCAAATGACTAAATTTGAATGGGAGCCCTTTCTCATATACAAATTCAATAATTTAAGATCATTTAGTCCCCCTCAATGGAAACAAATATGCCATACATGAACTATAACATGTTTTAAGTAAAACAATAAAATAAATGTTCATCAAAATTAATTATCATAAACGAAGTGTTTACGTAAACAAATTTGAATTGTCGGTATTGGAAATTAAATTAATTATTCTGCCCTCAACACAATATTGAAATAGGAGTATTGTAGGGTTCGCAACTTTATGGGCCTGATCGACGGACGAGTAAGACCGCGGTTTTAAAGACCGACGAACCTGGCTCGCGGCTCGTTGGTGCTGATCGATTAGCAAGCAAAACAGTCGCTAACATGTCTTGTTCTCTTTCCGACACGCGATTTTGCATGGCGAGCCGAGTAAAAAATATAGCACGACGACGAGCCGCGAGCCAGGCTCGGCGGTATTTAAAACCGTGGTTTTGCAATGATACACCGGCGAGCTTTACCGACGAGCCATAAAACCGCGGTCTTACAGCCCGTTCCCACTAGTCGAAAGTCGCATAATGGCGCGTCTAAACGGGCCATGTTTTGCTGCAATTGATGGCTGCAACACTGTGGCCGGCAACATTGCAAACAATAGCAGCCACACTATGCAATATTGCAGTAATGTCCCGGCCATATAGCCAAACATGTCTGCTCAATGCTCTGGTCACCATACACTTTATATGGAGCTGTTCACATTAGATGAGACGCGACTTTTATTCGAATACGACTCAAAAAATCATCGGCCAGCGCCCGTTTTAAGACTAAAAGTCGCGTCGAATCGTGCTCGCATAGGTGCCTGCTTGTTGCTGTTCACACTAGTTGTACGTCTTGACGACTCGAGCGCGTTGTTACCTCTCTCCCCGCCCCGCTTCCTAGACACACATTCCTACACATTGCTTGCTCACTCCATTCATGTTTTTTTGTTTGTTGTGTGAAAATGAAGAAAGAAATAAAAGCCGAAGAACTTATTCCATTAGTTGAGTCGATCTTGCTGTTAGGATTGGGTACATCCAGTATTTTCTTGGAATTGACAATTTTTTCAACTTTTTTAATTTTCTTCGTAAGTAGTAGAGCACAACATCGCGAATTCGCTAAGTACCGAATGGCGCGAAACTACGATCTATACGACTAGCGACGCAGTGTGAACAGGGACATCAGACTTTCGACTTTTAGTCTTATGCGACTTTCGACTAGTGGGAACGGGCTGTTACTCGTCCGTCGATCAGGCCCTTTAGGGAGTGAACAGGTATTGCGACTGCGAAATAGTTGCGCATCTGGGACAAGATAAGACACGATTCACGAGAGGTGCCAATAGAAGAAGAACTGATATCAGTCTGGGGTCTTCAGAGATACAATTATAGAAGCAACATCATGTGTTGTCTATAAAAAGATTCTACTGTTTGCTTAACATTGCATTAGCCTAGACTGTAATAATAATAATAATTTATTTATTGCAAGAATATGGTACAAAAATGTGTAAGGTGGTACATTCGTAAGTTCGCATATTCTGCCACACACAATGGCGCGCAAATTTCGTCTTTAAAGGAATTTTACATTTTACATTATTATCCATATGTACCATACCATACCATACTTTATTTAATTTATATCAACTACAGTGTCTCACGAAAATAATCATTTATTGAATAATATTTTTTTTTAATACATCAAGTCGATTTTTAAAGACTCTTGTCGGAAGATCTTTTAATTCTTTTGGTAATTTATTGTGAACCGTAATTGCCGTACAAACGGTGTTTTCCTGAACAGATCCAGATTGGCTCATAAGGCTCGAAGGACCAAAATTTACGGTTCCTGGGTCATCGGGGTGCTTAAAATAATATCATTAAGCGCTATCAACCACTCACGTAAAACAATAGAATGAAATGTTAATTGCTATGAAACGAAAGAATGTAACTGTTGAAGAGTGTCTATGTCTGCCTAGATTCTCGGGGCGATTTAGGAAATCGCCACGCTTCTTCTTCAACATCTTCAACAGAGTAACAATTACATATAACTGTTACTAATATGGTGGTATTTAGAACAACTATCAAACATTAATAACCCTCACCTGACTCCATCTGTAAGCGCTCAGAAACCCAATAGTTATGGTATTCCCGTCGTTAGGTCTACTTCTGACGTTGGAGCACACTTTGGCCCCTCCACAATCGACTGAGACAACTTCATACAAATTCAACCCTCCTCCTTCCAGCTTATCAATCGCCATATCTTCAATCAGCCCACTCGTCACAGAGTATATGTTATTTAGATGTATCGACTTCAAACTCTTCACTCGATACTCGGAATTTGTCACGTTGATATGTTCACAACTCTTTGTGACACTCGAAATGTTTTTCTGTTTATCTATTTTAAGTGTATTGTTATATATTTCGTTGTTTTTCAACAACGTTGTGAGAATATTCGCCGAAACGGCAGTGAAAAATATGCAGATTAATTTCAGCGCCATTTTTGTTTCGTTACATTGCCTGTAACAAGGGTACATTCATTATAATAAATATTTGTTGAGGAAAATTGAAGCTTAAGATATAAGTAAGTGTCTGAAATGCAAATATTTGACTACCATAAAACGATAGTATAGCTATTAGCTACAGTTACACCCACACACACAAAATATACACCCACACACACACAAAATATACACCCACATCCTAAACGTAATCTCTATATCATATTATTGTTGTCTGGAAACCTTCTAATAGTCGTTTTGTTTTAATAATTGTTTTGTTTTATAATTAAGAAAGCTGTAAGGTTTTTAGAAATATAGAAATAAAATTCGTAATATTAGCCTGTTTAATAAATTCAAAAGGGCATTAAATAGACATATTAGATGTGTAAATAAAATAGATTTTTTTGTAATAAGAAATAAAGTTCTTTAAACATTATAGAAACAAGTACTAATTTTATGTTTTTGAAGTTATACTTCTTTAGGCGCGTTATGAAAAATTTATGAGAGTGTAATTTTACAATGCGTGCGCACCTGTGACACAAAATTAGGAGTTTGATTATAGCGTGCGCGAGCGAGATAGGAATAAGCCAATCTAGAAGTAAAAAGAAATAGAATATGCGTGGAGTTCGTATGGCAAGAATTTTGAATGACCATAATAACATTTACCTTTTAAACAAATAAAGGAGTTTTAATTATTTTTTCAAAGAAATTTAGCAATGCTTTTTGAATTATAATCAGAAGTGATTTAAATTGAATATTTAAAGCAATACTAAATAATATTTGTGAATAAACTGTGCTCATCAACCTTCCTAAGTGCTTCAATACAATTGAGGTTAACTATCCATACGTATTATTATTATCGAGTAATGTTTTGATTAAAAAATGACCACATTGTTTAATTAAAACATGTAATTTTTCTGATTTAATCTAGCAAATATAAGGACAAGAGACAAAAAACAATTGATGAATCAGTGTAAGTGCACTAAATTGAATACAAAAAAAGAGTTGTCATCTTATCGCTGGGAAACATCAAAAACTGGAGGTGGAACAAAGCCAAACTATTTTTAATAATGCCAAAGAAGTATGACTTCTTACGCGCGTACATAAGTACACGCTCCCTTTTTTTTTAAGAAAAACAACAGGTCTTTTCCTCACGCAACATATACATTATAGTTTCGTTAGTAGTTCTTTTAACAGATTTTTTTACTGTGACGAAAAATTATAACACTTCACTTTTCTGCCTAAACACTTATTTGATTCTCGCCTATACCACTATATATAGGATAAACAGTTCTATGTATTATTATTATTATTGTTAGAGCCTTATTAATGAAGTTATACTTCTTTAGGCGCGTTATGAAAAATGTATGAGAGTGAAATTTTACGATGCGCGCGCACCTTGACACAAAATTATCAGTATGGGCGCCGAGCGTGCGCAAGCGAGATGGGAATAAGACAATCTACAAGTAAAAAGAAATAGAATATGCGTGACGTTAGCTATGCCAAGAATTTTGTATGACCATAATGACATTTGTGTACCTTTTAAACAAATAAAGGAGTTTTAATTATATTTTCAAAGAAATTTAGCAATGCTTTTTCACAAAGACCTATTGTTACTTAGTTAAAAGGTTATGAAACATACCTAGTTATTAAATTGAATTAATAATATAATAAAATAATAAATAATAATAATTATTAATATTAATTAATAATTGAATAATATACTAAATATTAAATATTGTTAAATTATTAACGCTAAATATTTATTATTAAGCCAACGAAGTGTAACTTCTTACGCGTGTACATAAGTACACGCACCATTTTTTTAATATGTGTTTTATTAGTTGTGTAGTATAAGTTGTACAAAATTAAGTTCACATATTTTTTTATTAGTAATCATAACAATCAAATATACAGTATTTACAATTTCCTTAACCTACCAAGTAATAATAAAAATAATTAAAAATTAATAAATAGAAAATAAAACAAATTTAAAAAGTTTGGTCCCAGTGGCATTGCACCTTTGACGTTGGCAACATTTCCTCGCTGTATTGCGATATTAATTCGTTGAACGAGGAAAGCACCAGCTCTGGGGTCACCGGGTATATAAAAATTAATTAAGTTTTTTTATTATGGCCCGTACAATACTAGACCTTTTTTAGGGTAAAAGCCTCCTTTTGATTTTTCTCAATGAATTGTTCACCTTGTTTTAGATGATAGGGATCTGACTTTAAAAATGCATAATTTTATGTGTTGGACGCGGAGCGCCTTTTTTATTTGTATTATTGTCCGGTTCTTCGTTTTTCATATGTAGTATGAACAAGTCGCAAGTAGAGATAGAATAATTATAAATATTAAAGCTAAATTCATTCAATAGAATTGTTTGGAAAATAGGAATGAAGCTTTATGAATGTACAATGTACACACATTGATTGAAATAAGTATGCTACATATACAAGAAATTTCCGGTCTTACCTCGTCATTGTTCAAATAAATACTTGAAATTGTTTACATACATCTTGTTAAAATATATACTCAGTAAACAATTATATATTATATATTTATTAGTAAGGATATTTCTTTATTTATTACATTATACGTATAATTTGCATTTACAATTAATTAAATTAGGTGGCAATTTAAATCTAAACATTAAAACAAAGTCGTGTTAGTTACACCACTTATAACTCAAGATCGGCTCTACCGATGTTAGTTATCTCTTTTTGGTGGATTCTTCTCCACTCCGAATAGTAGAATAAGTTATAAAATATCGGATAAGTTATCGAATGACAAAAAAATTAATAAATTAATTTTACGAATGCAAACACCATGTGGTGCCATCTGTTGACAAAATTACGCTAATTCGTGTCAGTTCAAGGAATTTCTTGATCTTGATCGAAGACATGTATATTGTATAACACATATCCTGAACCATCAGGGAGCTTTAAATAATAGATGATTTTTGTGCTAGATATTAACCACTCGCGTACAACAATAGAATATGATCAGAATAATGAAATGTTAATTGCTATGTAACGAATGAATGCAATGTGACAGTTGAAGAGAGTGTCTACGTCTGGGGCTATACTCTCGGGGCGTAACTCCCATGGTTTATTTAATTGCTATGAAATGAAAGACTGCTAAGTAACAGTTGAAGAGAGTGTCTACGTGTGGGGCTATACTCTCGGGGCGTAACTCCCATGGTTTATTTAATTGCTATGAAATGAAAGACTGCTAAGTAACAGTTGAAGAGAGTGTCTACGTGTGGGGCTATACTCTCGGGGCGTAACTCCCATGGTTTATTTAATTGCTATGAAACGAAAGACTGCTAAGTAACAGTTGAAGAGAGTGTCTACGTGTGGGGCTATACTCTCGGGGCGTAACTCCCATGGTTTATTTAATTGCTATGAAACGAAAGACTGCTAAGTAACAGTTGAAGAGAGTGTCTACGTCTGGGGCTATACTCTCGGGGCGTAACTCCCATGGTTTATTTAATTGCTATGAAACGAAAGACTGCTAAGTAACAGTTGAAGAGAGTGTCTACGTCTGGGGCTATACTCTCGGGGCGTAACTCCCATGGTTTATTTAATTGCTATGAAACGAAAGACTGCTAAGTAACAGTTGAAGAGAGTGTCTACGTCTGGGGCTATACTCTCGGGGCGTAACTCCCATGGTTTATTTAATTGCTATGAAACGAAAGACTGCTAAGTAACAGTTGAAGAGAGTGTCTACGTCTGGGGCTATACTCTCGGGGCGTAACTCCCATGGTTTATTTAATTGCTATGAAACGAAAGACTGCTAAGTAACAGTTGAAGAGAGTGTCTACGTCTGGGGCTATACTCTCGGGGCGTAACTCCCATGGTTTATTTAATTGCTATGAAACGAAAGACTGCTAAGTAACAGTTGAAGAGAGTGTCTACGTCTGGGGCTATACTCTCGGGGCGTAACTCCCATGGTTTATTTAATTGCTATGAAACGAAAGACTGCTAAGTAACAGTTGAAGAGAGTGTCTACGTCTGGGTCTATACTCTCGGGGCGTAACTCCCATGTTTTATTTAATTGCTATGAAACGAAAGACTGCTAAGTAACAGTTGAAGAGAGTGCCTACCTCTGGGGCTATACTCTCGGGGCGTAACTCCCATGATTTATTTAATTGCTATGAAACTATATAGGAAATCGCCACGCTAATAAACTAAGAAAGCCTGAATGAGCAAAATGTACAGCCTTGGCTCGTACAACTATATTCTGTCAGACTATTTCGCCTCCATATATAAAGGCAGCTAATGCCTACCGACATTTTAGGCTACTCAGTAATACGTATACACATCGCCGGATCGTATCACGGTCACCCGCACAGCACTCATACACAAAACTGGTCGCCCGCCATCTCTCACGCCTTTTAACTCTGTACATTCAATTCCTGTTGCGAAGCAAAGGATTTTTGCCTACACGTGCGTTATTAATTCTTGCTTGTATGGGTAAGGCAAACTATGTGAGGAAAACGACGCATCGAAAAAATAGATGCGATCTGATATTAAATCCCATACAGATCCACTGCGTAATTGCACAATAATCTTCTTTATATGGCACAAAAAACGTCTGTGTGGCCTTTTTAAATCTGGGCCTCAGATTTCGGCCTTCAGAATCGGCAAGTAGGTGATCAGCCTCCCGTGCCTGTCACGCGCCGTCGACTTATTGGGTCTAAGGTATGCAGCGAATGTTAAATGCGTAATATTTTTAATTATTGTTATGTTTTGTGTGTCTGTCTGTGTGCTAGTAATAAATGTTATATTTATGTCTTAATAGATAGAAAGTCCATTGGTACACAGCCGGGGATGGCACCTGTGACCTCAGGGAGAGTCTCACGCTGAAGCCACTAGACCAACTATTCTATAACATATAATCGACTCCAAAGTTTACTAAAAGGTATTGAATAACATTATTATTCATTTGTATTGTTTGGTCTTGTTTACTTGTAAGATAATTTAATTTATAAATGTTAATTTGTTTATTTATACGAAAACAATATAAATATCCTAATTAGCCCTATTTTGGGATATCTGTACGCTTACATTTATCTAAATTGTAAAAGGGTTTCACCAGTGGCGTAGCATTATGGTGGCAGGGCTGGCAAAATGCCACGGGCCTCCGACACAAGAGGGCCCCTGCCCAAGAGATATTATGTTCTATGGATGAATGTGAAGTCTCCAATACACATTGGGCTAGCGTGGGCACTACAGACCATTCCCTCTGGCCTAAGAGGCCTATGGCCATTAGTGAGACAAATACATTTGTATGTACAATGTAATACAATGTAAACTGAGTACAACGTGACGATTTTTACCCTTAGGGCCCCATCAAAAGAATTTGCCACGGGCCCCAGATGGTATAGTTACGCCACTGCGTTTCATTCATCGATATAGGTTAGTAAAAAGTTTACTTATAACAGTTATCTGTTAACAGGACATTAACGTCTATTCAGTTAATGTCCCCAAAACAATCAAACTTTTTTTTATATATACATGTATCTCTAACTAAGACATCATGGAACATTACAATCTAGCCTAACTTAAGACTAATAAGTAATTTAAGTCTAACCTAATTTACTAATAAGGAGAAACAATCAAACTGATTTCAAAATTATTTCTGTGGGAACTATTCGCCGCAAATTCGATCATTTGATTCACACTTCGGTCATCCAGATTGTTCTATCGGAGCGGAGCTTTGCAAGTCGTTAAAATTATTTCAAATTCATTGGTGAATTTCTAACGTGGCCTAAATTTAGTTCAAGTCGGTTGGTTCAGTAAAAGAGTTCCTGAGATGTTAAATGTTTTCAAATCGTAAAGCTTGAAACTAAATTTAGAATATCATATTTTTAATATATGTCGGAGCAATGGCGCTGGTATCAGCTGCCATTATAATTATAATGACAACGGCAGATGACACGAACGCCATTGCTCCGATATTCATAAAAATGATTGAAGTTATTATTACTTTAAACCTACCAAAAAGCCTGTTAATTTGTAGATGTATTAATATTGTCAATTCTTTTATTTGGCAAATCAAATAAGCCACAGAACAGTTTTGAACTAATTTAACTTAGAAGTTATTAAAATATAATTATAATGGCAGCTGATACCAGCGCCATTGCTCCGACATATATTGTATACATAAAATCCTCTTAGAATTTTAACGTCTCCAGACATGGGCGTGAAACTATATCGACTTTTTAAATCTGATATGCGACTTTGTCACCATATTTTTCCCTGAAAAAGTGAAAGTGGACCTACTCTGCAATCGAAGAATTATAAAGCGTAACAATAAATAACATAATTATGACGTCATAGTTTTAGTTTCGAAAGGGTAAAATTATTTATCCTTAGACCTCGGTAAAAATAACGCACGAACAGTTATTCTTTGCTATCTTGACGCACCATTTATAATGACGCATTGAAGACATATAATTTGTGTTTTTACTTAGTAGACTTTACAATATGACTTTAACATTAATTTAACTGTTGACAGTTAATATCTTGACATTTAAATGCTTATTTCATAAATAACAAATAAATGATCCAAAGTCCAGACGTTGGGAGTTATTGAAAACCCAACCGGTTTCTCTTCTATTGTCTGGACTATTAATTACACATCCACAGGCGTCACACAGACTTCGAACCCACGCGCGAGACAGACGGTGAAAATCGTTTACATCTATGGCGGATTAATGAGAGGAAATCTCTACTTAAAGCTCATTATTCTTATCATCGCAGTATAAAGGAAAAGCTTAGTATAAATATTATGCATAATTTTTCATATTGAAGATTCCTGCTCATTTTTAGCAAATAGGGGAGAAAAATAATCCAATTAAGTAAGGATTTTTGTAATTTCTCCACTTCAGAAAGCACTAAAAAAATCCAAATTCCTTGCTGGATATTATTTAAAAAAAACGCAAATCATAACAAGTAATTTATTTATTTGATGTTATTTTTACGCTAAAATTAATTAAGAGGATTATACTGGATTTTTTTATTCGTTAGATTCTACTCGTGTAAGCTGTTTAATTTTAAAAACCAGCTATTTCTAACTGATCTCTGATTTCTGCATCTAATTAATAGATTCAGCCATCTATTCCTGACACTCGTAGGTCTATCTCAAAGTTATCTTTAAGATGTCATTGGAGAATCGTAAATTGATTGATATATCGATTGCATTTAAGTCAAAAAGTCAAAAATTATTAATTCATGTAGGTAACACAATGTATACCTATGAACGTCAAAAAAGAAATCCACATTAAATGCTTCTAATTTACATTTACTGCCAGTTCTCAAATCAAGGGCCGTAGAACGGAAGAGAAGAACTGGCAATAATCTCTCCGCTACTCTTTTTAATCGCCAAGTTTTTTGTTTTACACAACGTTTGTAAGAAGCTACAACCATTACACCATATTCCATATGACATCTTTAGTAATAAATTGTAATAAAATAAATTTAAAACAAATATTTGTCCTCTATCAGCAGGAGGCATGGTGAAATAGGAGCACGCACTTACATTCTCGTGAGAACAACACGCAAATACATAGTCGATAAGATATTTAAGAATCAGGTTGATTGCACCAACCTTTTAACTAAAAAAAAAATTTTGTGTACCCCCATGGGGTATCCCCATGCCCCATTTGTCCCTTTCAGAAGAACGCGTTATGGCCAAAACTTACGTACTTAAAAGTCCAGATTAAGCATTCTAATTAACAAACTAAGTCTGAATATTCATAGTACACCTCACACTTTGCAATCAATTTTCCTTTAGTTATTTTAATTTATGCATAAATATTATTTTTTCTCTCTTCTGTATGTTATGTTTGCTTATAAGTGCTTGTCACATTAAATCTTGAATTTTGCTTTTCTTGTATTAATGTATCACTGTGCCGAGCGTTGGCAGGCGTTTCTAAATAAATAAGATATTTTACTTCACCGTACGAGCGACTGTTAATTGTGCATTTAAAATGAACCTCTTATATCATACAAAACGAATTCACTTTATTTATATTATTCGTGTACAGCAGGTTTACAGAAGTTCTGGTCAACGAGATTAAACAGTTAATAAATAAATCAGTGGCTCTACAACCTCTTTAGGTCTTGGCCTAAGATTTCTGAATCTGTTTCATGATCATTTTTAAATCTAATAGGCAAGTAGGTAGCCTCCAGTGCCTGACAAACGCCGTCGACTTTTTGGGTGTAAGACATGTCGGTTTTCTCACGTTGTTTTCCTTCACCGTTCGAGAAAATGTTAAATGCGCGCATAGAAATAATGTCCATTCGTGCACAGCCGAGGATCGAACCTACCTCAGGTATGAGAGTCGTACGCTGAAGCCACTAGGCCAACACTGCTCTTTAAACAGTTAATATTGATTTAAATTCACGTGTCAATCCGTGAATAAACTTTATCCAGTACCAGTGCGGTTTACAAGGGTTACATTCGATACTTAAGGAGACTCAAGAGGCTTTATGGAACTTTAGGTATAGTAGTTTCGTCAAGCGTTCGTATATCTTAATGTTTCTGTATCCGAAACAATCAACATTATTTATTAATAAACAACATAAGAGATTTATGGCTCAAAAGTATCCATACTTATTTATTCATAATCCTATAGCTAAGATAAATTACATATAATAACAAACAATTACACTAAAAGTATAGCCAAATATGGAATTTAAAAAAACTATAAAGATTATTCCATACATTTAACAAAGTAATACTTATGGCTGTGTGTGTAATGGTGTAAAGGTGAGGGTATGTACGTGAAGGTGTGTATGTGGGGAATGCTCCTGATGCAGGTCAATTAGCGCTATGGATATTCTTAATACTCCTTTAAAACATATTCCGCGATAGCTTAAACAAGTCAACTCAAAATAACCTTAATTTAAAATAATTTTAACTTTTTTTATTAAACAAGTACACTTATATGAACGTCAGAAAATAATTTAAATTTATTCTAAATTTACATTTACTACCAGTTCGCAAGTCAAGGGTTTAAAGCGGGCAAGAAGAACTGGCAAGATACTCTTCGCCACTCTTTTTAATCTCTAAGTTTTGAGTCATAGAAATTATTCGAACTGGAGCAAATCAATCCCAAGGTTTAGGATCATTTAAATATTCGTAAACTGTATTGATTAATTTTCGTTTAACGAGGGCTTTGAATTTATTTAGTGATAATTCTCTAATTTCGCTTGGGAGTTTGTTGTAAAAACGAATACAATTTCCATATAAGGAGTGGTTTATCTTCTGGAGCCTGGTTGTCCGTACACTGAAATTAATTCTATTTCGCGTAGGTATTATACTGGTGAGTGGTGTGTCCGGGCTGCGCGATATAAAACTGAGTTCTTGCATAGTTGGTGTTGATTTGAGGTATGTGAAACAAAGCACGATTACGAGTCTTGTAGAAACGGGCAGAAAGGGTATTTTTCTAGAAGTGAGCTGCAATTACTCTTATTTTATACCAGGTCAGCTGGCGAATATACTTATTCTGCTATTCGGGACACCGGTCTAGCTAGTAAGATAAAAAAAGAAAGTTGGTAAGACACCAAATACATGTCAGAGATTAGGTTATAATAGAACACGGTGTAATTTATTTGATTACAATGGCAAGACCACGGAATGGCAACACCACGCAATATCATGGACATCTTACAGGTTGTTAAGTGTCAATGTGTCAATTATCAAAGTCAAGCTGTCAGTAGTGCGTAGAATCGGTCGTGTAGTGATAAAGTTGCTTTCCGATCGGCGCCTGCGCCGGACGTGCGCACTGACTGTGTTTAAATATTAAGTAATAATGTCGGACGACGGTAGTGATACCAACTTTGTAATTATTAATCGCGTTGAATCTCCGACATACATTATGTCAATTTTCTCCGTAAGAATCCTCGTACTTCAAGGAATATTATAAAAAAAGAATTGGCCAAATTGGTCCAGGCGTTGTTGAATTATGCGCTTTCCAACAAATTTTGCGATTCATTTTTATACATATTATAGACTAGCTGATCCGGCAAACGTCGTTTTGTCATGTAGGTATATCATTTATAATAAAAAATAGGGGTTGATCAGAGGGGTGAAAATTAATTAATTAATTAAATTATTTTATTATTATAAATAAAACAGCATTAAATAATTTAATTAATTAATTAAATTATTTAATGCTGTATCATAATAAAAAAAAAATAGCTAAAAATAATAAAATAATAATTTAGGGGTGGTAAATTTACCCTTAAAATTTAGGGGGATGAAAAATAGATGTTGTCCGATTCTCAGACATACTCAATGTGCACACAAAATTTCATGAGAATCGGTCAAGCCGTTTCGGACACCGCAACACGAGAATTTTATATATTAGATGATGTCATGTAGAAACAATAAATCGTATTGCTACTACAGACTATTAATTGTATAGTTTCCACGTATCCAAACGATGCGAGCTTCCGTTTAGTTTATAAGTACGCCCTCGGAAGGCTTAAGTTTTCCACATAAAACCTTTTGTTACATTTCTCTATTACAATAGCTTTGATTTTATTTTTATTCGTAAGCTTTGACATCTTTTTCATACAAATATACAAAACTAAGCCGTCTTGTTCAGTGAGCTTTGAGACAATCTTGTAAATTTTAAATGATAATGAATTCCTTCGTTTTTCTTGGCTAAATTCAAATTCAATTAGTTTGTTATGTCTTTTCGTTTTATTTACGAAATATATTTCATAGAAGCCTTTCAAGCGTAAAAATGTAAATGAAAATTAGAAATACATTTACACACGAGTAGTTTTATAAACTAGGGAATAAATTTGTTCTTATTAGTTTGGTACTAGTAGCAGTGTTAGCTTAGTTTAGCGAGCGACTTCCATCCTTGGTAGGTTCGATCCCCGGCTGTGCACCAATGGACTTTATATCTATGTGCGCATTTAACATTCAATCGAACGGTGAAGGCTTGCCTTAGACCCCCAAAGTCGACGGTGTGTAGGCACAGAAGGCTCATCACCGACTTGCCTATTCGTGATCATAAAACAGATACAGAAATCTGAGGCCCAGACCTGAAACGGTTGTAGTGCCACTAGTTTTTTTACGTCTCTCCGTCAGATTGTGTGTGCGCTGTGATGAAAAGATTAAATGGTGGAATTGTTCTTAGTTATTTTCAACAATGAGGTCAGAGTGTTCTCTTTTCACTGATCTAAGTATAAACAAAGGGTATCGATGCGACGTACAGCCAAAGGCACGTGACATCTTCACGTGACGTAACAGCTGTCGAAAACAATTTTTCATGTCTTTGAGGAATGGCACCGTATTGCTAATGTAAGACTATTTCTAGGTGAGCACTCAAAAATATAAACCAGCTTTAACATTAATAACGCCGCTGTGAAACTTCTTGTAAATTAATTATTGAGTAATTAAGCTGCCCAAATCCCATAATTCAATTTAACAATTTTTTTTTTCCAGTCTTTCTATATTAATGAATGATACTAAGCTAATTAAAAACCAGAACTAAAATTTGTTGTTGTTATGTATATAGAAATACCGCCATAAATATGGTATACCGCCATATATATGGTAACAATTACCAAATAATATAACAAATTCATTATTATCATAATTGCTAACTTTGTGCACATTTTCTTAAATAGCCAACTGGGTCTTAGCAAAAGAGGTCTAGGTTCTGTGCCTTTATAAAAATAAAAAAAAACAAAAAAATGGTAATTTAGTTACTTACCAAAATAATAATTATATTGATATGTATTAAAACGCTTATGCGCCTTCAAAAATTACTGGATTTGAGTGTGTTTTTTCACAATTCAACAATTATTCGAATGTAATAA
The DNA here is from genome assembly GCA_963693345.1 of Pieris melete. NCBI lineage: Eukaryota > Metazoa > Arthropoda > Insecta > Lepidoptera > Pieridae > Pieris > Pieris melete. The sequence continues at coordinate 659,995 of CAVNZK010000021.1, forward strand.
ACATGTATTGACGCGGAAGAAACAGCGGGACTATTATTTATTATTAACCTCAATAACTAAAGACCCTTAAAAATAAATTTAATGTTACAATAGTTATAACTTATTTTAGAGTGCACTTCCGCTCACTGATTACTAACAAAAGCTCGAAGCTGTGAATTCTCTCTATTGAGAAATTTAAAATGCAAACTCTGAGAGAATATTCAGTTAAATTTAAAATGTAATTTTAAACTCCGTTGGCTAACAGTCCCCCGTGATCTTCACTTAAGAGGAAATATTTCTGAATTTATAGAGAGTTTTGAAGCGATCTTACACTTTCAGGAGGATGTAATTGTTTGTGAAAGCGGGACATAGCGTCCCAGTGAGTAGTCGTTAACTAAAGGCTTCATTATAAAGGACAGGAAAACGCGCACAGTTCATAAGTAAGATAATTTGTTATATAATAAATGGACATTTTTATTTTAAAATGTTGACTATGCCAACTTCAGGGTGTCGGTTTTTTGTGACGGTGTGCGAGTGTCGGATATTGTGACGGTGTGCGCGCGCATCGTAAAAATTTACTCTCATAATTTTTTCCCTAACGCGGCAAAAGAAGTATAACTTCAATAAAGCCACTTTTATTCCATACTAATAAAAATACATTAAATGGGTGTTAGTTTTGTTATTATACTCTAAGTCTGCGTTACTAATTGTTATTACCATTAGTGTTCTACAGTATGGACCCCTTTTGGGTAAAGGCCTCCTCCTGAACTTTAAATTTGGATCTGTTCTTAGCTTCTTCAATCCATTTCTCCCCAGAAACCTTAACTATTTCGTCAGCCCATCGCTTATGCGGTCTTCCTAAGTTTCTTTTTCCTGGAGGTCCACTCCAGCGGATGACCTCAGCGGTCCATATTTTATCTGTAATAATAGTTTCTATTCTCCAGAAGTAAGCTTACTGCCCGCTCTACGCTCTTGACTTGCGAACTGGTAGTAAATGTAAATTTAGAATCAACTTAACATTTCTTCTGTTGACGTTCATAAGTGTACTTGTTTACCTATATGAATAAAGTTATTTTGAGTTTGAGTTTGTATTTATTTTATTCTCAAGTTTAGCCTGTCTTTACATTCAATGTTCATTTATTTGACATGCTACTCCATGGACTGAATCATTTTTGTATCTATTTCTTCTGAGTATAAAAAATTGTCACAAGTATTTATGTCGATAAACCGAATCGAACGTTGACGTAATCACGAAAATATAAGTAGGTGATACCCTTGTCACCTTGCAACGTTTAATTAAATCTTCGCTCTAGACGGAACGTCACAGGCACTCTCTTGTAATTTAGTTCTCTAGTGATAGAACTACACTAATGGTTTTTACTCTAAGATTTTTTCTTATGTTTCGAAAGCTTGAGCATTTAGTCAAATGTCTGGTCGTATGTGCTATTATATAGCTAGCACTTATAATATAATATATACTAATGCTCTTTAAGCATATATTAGCTATAATAGAAAAGGAAGTCACAGATCACAGGTCCTGAGGGATCCAAGTTAAATATTCAAACATGTTCTCAAACGGAAATCCCTAAGGTTAATACAGACCTACCAACGAAGCATCATTGCAGAGGCGTAAAAAGCTAGCCCAAAACCGAACAGGCTGGTGATCTACGCTGGTCACCCACACGAGGAACAAAGTATGTCAAATAATTTCCTTAATATCAATTAAGATTAAAGTTATCTTTTCATTACACAAAATAAGTCTTCACGACACATTCAGGAGCACAAATGTAAAAGAAATAATAATTTAACCGAATTCTGTATAATAATTACCAAACTATTTTTATGTTTGTAGTTATTTTATTTGACAGCGCACTAGGCTTTATTTTTGAGATACGAAATATTAATCGAATACAAGAATTAAACTAAAATGACTATTCTAGCATTTAATAAATATAAGTGTTTGTTTTAAGTAGTCTTTCAGTTAAATTTATTAAAAATGTATGTAAAATTAATAGAAGAATTCGGATTATATCACACAAAACAACTTTTATTATTATTAAAAATAATTTTGATAGCAAAAAATGTGTTATAAAAACAATCATAATAATAAGATTTTCTATATTAATTAATTAAAGTCTTAGTAACTGCTGAAACGGAAATTATGTTTGTTGCAATATATTTGTAAAAATACAAAAAATATACATACTTGTAATATAATTCGTTGCTTAGTTTAAACAACACAATACACAAACTCGTAAAGTTCCGCGCACTGATCTATTTCGCGTCCTACATCAACGCTGCCGTGAAGTCGACTGAATCTGAAGCTTTCGTTGTGTAAATTTCCATCTCTGAAATATAAGCTACCCCCCTCTGCACCTGCACCCCAACTTTTTTATAGTCCTCTTATGTATTAAATATACAGGATGGCCACAAAGTCGTGGATCAAACGCAAATAGGTGATAGATGAGGTCATCAGCGGCAAAAAATTGTTCTACGGGAGGTCTCTAAGCTCAACCCCTGCAGAGTTATAATTTATTTTGCGTTTTATAAGAAAATTTACTTTTTTTTACTAATTCTTATTAAAATTCGAAAAAATCTACATCCTGTATCTTTTTCATAATATCCACTAGATTGGTACTGATGAGTTCTTGCGTTAGACATACTATTTATAGTTGTTTATTGAGTGTATTGAAGATAATATTAAGTTATACGATATAATTTTTTTTCAAATCAAAACTTTTTGTTTACTTCGGACCCCACTGTGAAAAAAAAATACTCTATCGAAAAGTGACCTTGTATTACAAGTTTGAATTCATCAGTACCAATCTAGTAGATATTATGAAAAAGATACAGAATGTATTTTTTTCGAATTTTAATAAGAATTAGTAAAAAAAAGTCAATTTTATTATAAAACACAAAATAAATTATAACTCTGCAGTGGTTGAGCTTAGAGACCTCCCGTAGAACAATTTATTACCGCTGATGACCTCGTCTATTTCCTATTTGCGTTTGATCCACGACTTTTTGGCCATTCTGTATATAGACAGGGATTTGTCCTAAGTAGCATTAAGAACTGTTATCTTTAGCTAGCCGATCTATGGGCGCATTTAACACTTGCTCGTACGGTGAAGGAAAACATCGTGAGGACTACATGCTTTAGACCCAAAAAGTCGGCGGTGTGTGTCAGGCACAGAAGACTGAATATCTTTATTTTCTTTATTCCTACAAGTCTTTACATTATTTTCGATACTTGGCGGACCCCTGCGACTTCTATACAAAGAGTCCTCTTGAGTTGTGAGCTGCGATATTGCGGCCTGCTCGATTGTGAGGAAGTTGCATGGATCTGGTTAGCGCTGCGCCTTCTTAAGTTCTCATGTTATTTTCACACATGTATATCTATATATGTATATATGAAAAACAAATGATCACGAAACATACAAAAATCTGAGGCCTAGACTTAGTGCATTGCACTTGCATGTAAAGGACATAGTAAGGAAATTGGTATGTCTTACATTCAACAGACGTTTGCAGGATTATAAGATTATATACTATCGTCTACTTGCCATTCTACTCTAAAATACAATAATATTTGCTTATCGGACGCTCATAGTCATCATGGCCAATAGACACCCATTTTAGCTGGTGCGTCGTTATTCCCTATATAATCAAGAAGTAGATGTGATTGAATAAGTTTTTACACTTAACGAGTTACGAAACGGATAATAAACTATAAAAACCTTATTAAAAGTAACATTTAGAATGATAAATTATGCTTGAAACATCCACTAATGGACGCTCGCAAAGTAAAGCACCGTTTTAAGTTCCGTAATTGAAGCAGATACAATATTTCTTCTCTGTCTCATCATCTATTACATAAGTTCTAAGGTTGTGTTCCTTTTTCTGTCGTTCAAGGCGATTAATTGAGCTATGTGATCATTCACAAGGAACCTCTGTATAATGGTCGCTAATCAATTAAGGAAGCGATATCAAACAAAAGAAGACTCGAAAAGAGGTTGAGTTTATATATCTGAAGTACCTAAAATTTACGTATTTGACTTCAAATAAAGGTAATAAACCCAATTCGTCTGAATGTATATTTATATATATGATATGTGCACTCAATAAGAAAGGTTTTTGTGCCATGCCCCACCTTAGCCGTACTAAAATTCTCACCCCCCTCTATTAAAACTACATAACTTTTAATTAAAAAAAATATATTTGAATTAATAAAAATGATACCTATCATATTTTTCCTTTTTAGGAAGAAATTGTTAACGATATACAGTAAGTAAAAAACTACATAATTATAATAAATTTTCGAATAACCCCCCTTAACAATCAAATTGCCCCACTGTTTGGCGTGGGCCCCATGTCGGGAACCACTGTCCTAGATAGACGTATTTCTCGTACATTTTTAAGTCAACAATAAAAAACATAAAACTTAAACCTTATTTGTTACTTTAAATCTCCTTGTGAAAACCTGGAGAATATGTAAATAAGCTTTCGAAAGCCTTTTGAACTGAATAGACAATCTATGCATAATGTAATTTAAATATAATTTAGTTTCGTGATAAAATTCATTTATTCACATAATAGCTAGTGGCTTACGTGGGTTTTCATCAAAAGAGATTTCTTTGTGTGTGCTTCTTTCATTCTTTTTTCTACGTATTTATTGAGACACGCCCACTATTTACTTTGTTGATGTCATGGAAAACTATTTGGAATTGAAAACATATATGTCGAATAGCTTTTGTGCTTTTTAATGTCAGTTTAACAAACATACAAAATTAAAAAATGCTATACATAATATTAGAAAACTGAATATGTACACGCGTTAGAAGTTATACTTCTTTGGCATAACAAGATAAAAATGTAAATCTACATTTGTAGAAAAAACGACACTAACAATTGAAAAAGCTAAAATGTTGACTATAGCTAGACTACCAGACGACTATAGCTAACTTCAAGGTGTCGGTTTTTTTTTGACGGTTACATCGTAAAAATTTACTCTCATAATATTTCCCTAACGCGCCAAAAGAAGTATAACTTCAAAAATATTTATTTCTGTCATTCAAATACAACATTAATATAAACATTCTTTCTGACACGTTACAAAGTGATCGACTTATTAAGACTATGTTTTAATCAATGGCAAACAAAACATTCCTCTGAAGGTTTCTCACTGATTGCACTCTACATACAATCCTTTGATACTGTCCGTAATTAAGATACTTATTGAGATATTCAGTTTGTACTAACGCTTCAGTAAACTTCTTTCTAATTCCCTCAAGATGGTACGATACTAAATAGACAAACTTACGATTTCTATGGCGCATTTAAGAGATTTATTAGATTTTAAGAGAACATACTGGAAATCTGTAGACGCTAAATTGGTTTTTTTTTTTAATTTAAATTCTTAAAAAGATATATGTAAAAAAATCCAGGAAAATTTCACGAAAAATTTCGACGTTAATAAATAAAAAACTAGTGGCTTTTAGGTCTAGGCTTCAGATCTATGTATCTGTTTTATGATAATTTGTCAATATAATAGGCAAGTAGATGATCCTCCAGTGCCTGACACACTTCGTCGACTTTTTGGGTCCAAGGCATGCTGGTTTCCTCACGATGTTTTCCTTTACCGTTCGAGCGAATGTTAAATGCACACATAGACAGAAATACAGTCCATTGGTGCAAAGCACGGGCTCGAACCTACGACCTGAGATGAGAGTCGCTGAAGCCACTAGGTCAATACTGCTCAGACGTTAATAAAATCAATATTGTCAAGCTTATGTGTGTTGTGTTATTATGTTATATAACACAGCACTGCGATTCTGTAACTCACTTTTCGAACTCACACAACGGTGAGAGCTTGTAGTTTATTGTTTATTAGAATGCCAAATCATAAAATGACTGCTTCACGACTGATTTGAGAGCGACCGCCGATGCGAAAATCGCTGTGTGAGTTCGAAAAGTGAGTTACAGAATCGCAGGGCAGATGACGCAATAATCTCTCGGGTATTACAGCTTACACGACCTCTGCAATTAGTTCTTGTGTTCTAATGTCAGATATGTAGCCCGTATAGGGAAAAGGGGAGCCTGATTATTTTTTAAAGTGAAACTTCTTTAGGCGCATGAGCTTAAAATTTTTACAAATTTTTAAAAGGGAGAGAGTGATTGATACCGATTGAGAGAGAGTGAGATGGGCGAATTACCTTATAGAAATTCTATTTTTAAAATTAAAATTTTGTAAAGAGAATTTATGAAATATGTATTAGTATTTTATATTTAATGCAAAATAATTTTTTGAAATCTAATTTTTTTTTTAATTTATTTATCAAAACATGACAAAAACACTTACAACAACATCAAAAAATTGGCAAACTGTATGACAGTTTGTTGGCGATTGAATTGAATGACTGAATGAATGCCACGTGTTTTTATGATCGAAGAAACAAATTTAAAAAATTAAATTTTTTATTTGTATTAATTTTCGACACTAGATATTTTAGTGACAATTAAATTCATTAAATTCCTAACATATCTTCCTTTTTCATTCCCTCTAAGTCTCGGAAATCTAAAGTTTTAGATTTGTATAAATATGAACGAGACTTAAAAATTAGTTTTCCAAAGTTTCACTTATGACACGTGTACTTTGTACGCACGCTGTTTTTTTTAATTCGAAGTTATGTTTGTGTTTTAAATAAGCTTATAAGTTAAACAATAATGTTACACAGAAGGATACAGCCGCAAGAAAGAAGAGGCTATTTGAAACCTTCTATAAGTTACAATACAAGTTTTTTAATTGTTATAAATTATACAGAGCAAGTGATGACATTAATTTAACAAATGACATCGAATATAACCTGGAGTCTCAGTTCACAGGTAGCATGAGTTGCTTTGCTGAGATTGTTGATATATGCGAGTACATGTATCCGATAGAGGTGAAAGCTGTAGCAGAGCGTGGGTGTAAATATGGCAATTGAAGTGCCCGTGAGATCCGAGAACGATGAAGGCGACAGCATATTAGACATTAATTAGACTCTTAGTGGGTGATATTATATTACCTTATTATGATATTACCTTATAAATGTACACCTCGTGTAACTTTGCAAATAAACAACAAACAAACTTCAATTAATGACGTGAATAAAGATTTTTAATACCTACCTACTGTAAACATTTATTTATTTACATTTTTATTAATTTTACTATACACCTTTATACAAGACTTCATTACTTACACTGGTAACTTTATTATTATTTTTTCTACTAAGTATTTATTACATTCCTTTTCTTTATTTTCAGCAAACTAGCTGCTGTGGTCTCTGGCAGAATGACTGGCGCTGTGGAACAGTCGGCTCCACAGCATAATGCTGAGCCAGGGCCAATTACAGCCACAGCACACACACTTAAAACGAAACGAATGGGAAAAGGGTATTTTTTATTGTTTTTGATATTTCTCATTATTTTTTCTTTGATTATTGTTATTTTGTGTGATTTTGTTTGTAATAAATGTTATGTCTATGTCTATGTCAGTTTATGACCAATTCAACAGTGTTGATACTAGTTACTACTCACCCTATCTTTTGATGTTATAAAATCAATTATATTTATCAACATCAATGGCTATAGAATCCCTTGTGGGCCTTAGCCTCTAGTATATTTCGCCATCGCAATTTATTTCGTGCTTCTTGCGTCCAATTTCGAACCACTATTGTTTCGAGGTCCTTGACATCACAACGCAGCCTCGGTCTCCCGGGATTTCTCGTGCCAGTAGGTTGTTAGTTCAGTAAGGACCTTGGGGTTATGTCGTCCGCTATTCGATGCACATGCATGCACGCCTGTTGCATTTTAAAAGTTTGACGATGTTGGCGTCGAGAATGACGTTATAAAGTCATTTCTGACAGACAAAGACACTTCTGTCTAATTCAATGTCTAATCAGCGTTTATTTATTTATAATTTATATCTCATAATGCCATTATTCGACCTCTTCCAGGCGTAGTAATACATTTTCAGTAATAAAGAAAAATTGTAAAGGTGAGTAAAAACGAAACTAATTTTATGAAAAAATAAATATTTATTTATCGAAACTCAATAGTAATTAAGGCTTTATATAGTATACATAATGTAATACAACATGCAATGTAGTCTTTCTGGATTTGCAATGTACAATACATAACAATGTAACAGACGAAACCACGAATCAATTTGTAAGTTGAAAACGATTTTTTCAGAATTGACAAATTGTTTGTCATAAAAGAAACGAAATCGTCAAAAGAATATACATTATAAAAATTCGACATCATTTGATTGATTTCTAGATCTATTTTCATTTACATTTTGTTGGAGGTTTTCGGCAACTTCTTTCATCAAATGGGGATCGTATCCTTCAGTCAAGATTGAAGAATTTTATTACATTATACACTCATTAAATACCAATATTTAAAAATACCTTTTTATTATTTTTGGTTGTAAGGCAAGCCGGTTTTCTCACGATGTTTTCCTTCAACGTTAGAGCAAATGTTAATTGCGCACATAGAAAGAAAGTCCATTAGTGCACAGCCGGGGATCGTATCTACGACCTCAGGAATGAGAGTCGCACGCTTAAGCTGCTATGCCAACACTATTATCTAAAAGAACTTTTATTTTATTCGAAATAAAATATTGTCGAAATAATAAACATTTTGCAATATTTAAAAAAAATAAAAAAGCTTTTCATTTTATCGATATTATATAATACAGTACAGAACTCAAACAAGTCCTAACAAGGTTTGACAGGGTGTATTTTTAGTTTTGCATATTAAGTGGAGTAATATTTAATGCAGACAGATTTTCTTCCTTTTGACGTAGACAGGCCGCAGAGGTGTTTTCTTAAGCTAACATACATGATCCCAAGAGCTTACCGCTTGTCAAAAGTAAATATATAATTAGCTTTGCAATAAAATAAAATTACTCTTTTACATATGTTCTAAGATATATAAAATTTTATATAATATTAAGTTCCATGTCATAGACCGAGGAAGTCGACATCGGTATCGACATAATATTTTATAACTTTTTAGTAAATACAGACTGTTATTAATAAGATAACAATTGTATTAATTTTGTAAATGTTTGTTAATAATTATAATGTTTTACTTTAAGATATCATGTATAATAAGTAATAATATATAATCATTTTGTAACTCAGAAAGCTTGTCGGTTGAAAGAGTATCGGAAAGCTTATTGCCGGGACTGCTCATTCGTTCTACGCGCTTAATTAAAGAACTGACAATACAAGTTTTAGGAGCTTTTAATTTTTTAATGTGTGGGTGTCAAAAATATTTTTAACAGATGTTCCGTTTAGCTTATGTATATAAAAAAAAAGTTCACTCCATGCTTTTGGTAACCTTTTGGTTATTCCCGAAGACATAGTACTCACCGAAAAATATCACAGCGTATGGTTGCTATTTCTATGTCGGTTCAAAGGTAAATAAAACAAAAATCTATTTATAAACATCGTTATATTTTTAAAATTTTTGCGCCATCACTTGGTTTACAAACGAAAAATGTCGGATTTCCTTTGTACTCCTGTAGAACCTTATCTTTGATATCCTTTGAATATTTTTCCTCTATCTGTAAAATCATTAATAAACGTTTCATTACGAATATTCTATTTTTAACTCGAGTATGATTCTGATTTAATAATAAATAATTGAAAAATGTTATAAAAATAGGATTAGTTTATAGGTGAACAACCATATATTTGTTTAATATGCATTTTTAATATCAAGAGATATATCTAATACTAAGGCATTATACTAGTATTTTTTTATGACAACCCCATAAATAGCCTATCAGGCACGCCATCAGACAGATCTGTGTGAAAGGTGGCCATTTCGAATAAAATATTTTTTTATTTTTAGCTGAGACTTTAATAAATATATAGGTTAAATTTTTATAATATTACATTACTTCATTAAAGGAGTCGCTATACTCGTGTATATAAGTCTTGTTACCACGAAGGTGGATGGATACGACTTGCCATATAGCTACATATAATTGGGAATAATACTTTGAACATACAATAGTATTATTATCTGAACACATCTTAAGTATAAAGGAGTACACGTTATGACGAATGGCAAGGCTGCTACATGATTTCATCGTCTCGTAGCCTCGTAGCAGGGCTACGTAGCTACACGTTTTAATGCTACGTCAAAGTTATGATTAGCATCTAGCAAACTTTCTGCACTGCTTCGTTGATATAATGTTTCTCATATTCGAATGCAAATGAGGCATCAAAACACTATTGATATTATTATTAATTAAACTTATAAGGATAAGGCAGCATGCAGTAGCGAAGTTTGACGTTTGCCATTATGGGTACCAAGTTCCACCGAGATTAAACTTTAAAAATATATCAGTTATTAATTATTATTTTTACGTACAGCTTAGATACAGATATTGGCGGTTTTAATATGATCAGCAAATGGGAATTACAAGTGTTGTTGTGGGCAGGAGGCTCACCTGATGTTAAGTAAGCTCGTAAGTGCGTTGCCAGCCTTTCAAGAATTGGTATGCTCTTTTCTTGAAGGACCCTAAGTCGAATTGGTTCGGAAATCCTTCAATGGGCAGCTGGCAAAAACTGCCTTAGAAAACTCAGTTGTGGAACGACGGACGTGAAGGTGATACGGATGGTATTTTGTATTTTTTTATTTTTTTATTTTATTATTTTTATGGTGTTTTTTATTTTATTACCTTGACGTCCGATAATAAATGTCAGCTAGTAAAGGCTAATGGTGATATTAAAATATTTAAGGGTTTTTCATCAATATTTAGGGATGTTTAAAGTCGGCCCTAGGTACTGCTCTGAAAATCTATTGACTATAAGTAAGCAGAAATTGATAGTTTCAATAAAGCGTTTCAATAGATCTCTGTTGAAATATCTTATCATCTTGACCTAACAACGTTACTATTCCAGCGTATTCCAGCTTCCAGTTCTAACTCCTTAAACTTCAAATTCCAATTTAAACAACTAATTTAGTTTGTTTACTTCTATCAGTGTTTATATTCATCACTCTGGCTACAGCCAAAAAGATATTTATCAATAAGGAAACATGACAGACACTTCAAAAATTCAAGATGTGTTAAATAATATGTATATTGTGTAAGTTATTATTATAGAATTGCCCTTAAATTGATTCACAGATATGATTTTATAATAAAAGAATAAATGAACATCTAAACGACGTTTGCCGGGTCAGCTAGTGTGTTATAAATAAATATAAATGTATAATAATTTTTAGTGCCAAAATTAAATGATAATTTTTTCTTACCAAAGCAATAACGCAGCCTCCAAAACCACCGCCCGTCATCCTCGCCCCATAAACACCCGGCGATGTCCTCATTATATCGACAAGCTGATCCAACTCCGGACAAGAGACCTCCATTAATTGACTTAGGGATTTATGTGACTGATATAGAAGAGCGCCAACCTATTAAAAACAGAAATAATTAACTAAAAATTTAGTTTAGATTTACTAAGTTTCTTCATAATCTCTAAATATAATACAAAGCAAAACAAGACAAAACATTTATAAATTAGGAGAAGAACAAACAAACTCGTAGCTATAATAAAAAAAAATGGTGCGTGTACTTATATACGCGCGTAAGAAGTTATACTTCTTTGGCTTTCTTTATTTTTTTTAAATATTTAATAATTAATAATAGATATTTAGCGTTAATAATTTAACATTATTTAATATTTAGTATATTATTCAATTATTAATAAATATAATAACAATTATTATTTATTATTTTATTATATTATTAATTTAATTTAATAACTAGGTATGTTTCATAACCTTTTAACTAAGTAACAATAGGTCTTTGTGAAAAAGCATTGCTAAATTTCTTTGAAAAAATAATTAAAACTGCTTTATTTGTTTATAAGGTACTACAAATGTCATTATGGTCAAACGTCACGCATATTCTATTTCTTTTTTCGGCGCCCATACTGAATTTTGTGTCACGGTGCGCGCGCATCGTAAAATTTCACTCTCATAAATTTTTCATAACGCGCCTAAAGAAGTATAACTTCAACAAGGAAGATACAAGGCTTAGCACATTAATATTTTTAACTTATTCTTAAATGAAGCAGTAGATGAGTGGAGGGTGTTTTTTAGTTGCAAAATAAATAGCCTAGAAACAAGAATTCTTCCGAAAGTTATTATTCTACACGGTAGAACGAAGACGCAGCCAGTTTCTTACATAGATTGAAGATTAGTTTATTAAGTTTGTTGATATTCTGCCCTTAAGGGGTAAAAATTATTTGCCCTCTGTTAGATTAGTATGTTTAGGGTGCGACTGGAAAATTTGAAGAAGGGTCTGGGGCATAAGGTTAAGGGGTCGATTACCTATACGTTTGAGAAAAGCTTTGGTTTACAAAATAGAACAGCTATAGGAGATGCTTTTAGTCCGGCCCCGGTGGAAATCGAAAAAGTTTTACCTTAAAAACGGTAATACATATCTTGACGGGTCTCAATAAACAATGGCACGAAAAACTTACTGCCTTTTTTGTTGATCATGATTTATTTAATAACCTGGCAATAAATAATAACTTTAGCAAAGACTTCTTTACAACTTTTTAGGGGCGGGCTTGAGGTTTATTAATACAGTATAAACTCTTTATAACATCATATAAACCCATACATTTATACACTCTTTATAACGCAACAGCTATTCTCTATTACGAAGAAATATTGTCATATTTAGACATCAACAACATACTTAAGTTTAAATGTTTTTATAATCAGATCACAAAACTAGCCTTTTGTGGTGCCGAAATGTCTAAGAAACCAGAGGTCAAACAGCCATCCTTTGTTATTGTTAATTAAATTAACACGAGTGTCATGAACCATCATTCGAAAACAAACTTTGAAACTATCAAGATAGCCAGACAAAAAGCTCAAACAATAATACAAATAAAAACAAACAAAACAATACAAAACAATTTTTTTATGCTCGGTCCCTTGATATTTGTTATGAAGAGTTTACTTTTTATACAGAAATAAGTCTATTAGTACAAAATCGTGATTGTAATGTAAATATAAAAATTGTGTCTAAAAATATATTTACGTTTATCCTCTAGTGATTATAATATTTATCCAAAGATTTAGAGTCAAGACATAAACAAGAAATAAACAAATCTTAAAATTAAGTTTTACATTTGACAGGCATAAGACTGATCAAGGAATTGCAGGCACAATTTTTGATCTCCGACATATGCGTTTTGTTTTGTTTCGTGTGTTTTGTTATAAATTAGAGAGGGAGAACAAACAATAAATCTATAGTACAGTAAACCAAAGAATTTTGATATTTTTGTTTTACTATAATACACACTGTATTGAATAAAATTTATTATTTCAAATATTGAATTGATATTTCTATAATACAATTAATGAGGAAGATTTTACAACATTACGCTATTCAGGTACCAAGCTAAATCAGGTGAATATAATCGCGGCTAAGAGTCAAACCTAGAGAAAATGTTTCCTGAGAAACAATTTGTGTAAATTTATATTCCTTTTTACAGCGTTACTTACTTCCTTTAAATATTTTTGTGGTAGCAGAGTAGCGACTTTCTCGGTGCGCGTGATTTCTTCGATGACATGTTTTGCCCTCTTCACGATATCCGGATCCGACTTAAGACTTTTCAAATCTGTTATGAACATAAAAAGATTGGCCTTGTGGCTAAAGTGTGTGACTCTCAACCCAAGGGTCGTACGTTCGAACCCTGGCTGTGCATAGGTTTTTTCTTCTATATTAAATCGAATTAGGTCAGACGATAAACGTATTTAGGACATAGTAAACTATTAAAGAAATTAATTATTATTCTTGCTTCATTTTTTCTGGCAAACTTTGTAAATATCTAGCTCCGTAACTACACGAGAACGTAAATCAGTTGAAATTGAATTCAAAGTTTGACGTAATTGATCGTTCTCATAATTACGATTTGGTATATTAACTTAATGTATTCCTATTACAATAAAATTTCGGGTCGATAACCACAATTCTTGTGATATTCTATCGGCGTTTCAGGATTTACAGGTAAAACAGCGTTTAAAATGACTTTGTCTAACATAATCTCAATTTAATAGTTGATATAATTAATAATAATAATAAATAATAAAGCCCGTTAATTTCCAATATTTCCAAATGTTTAACATACAGTTTAAATTTGTTATATAATTTTTTTGTTCCTACTTACTCATTATCCTAATTTCTTTCAGTACTATTGATCGGAACCCATATACCCATATCCATGGCTATCTTTCTCCTTTCCCTTGCTAACGCTACTATTTCTTCTATCCATATTTTTTATTGGTTCACGACCGCTTTCTGCACTCAATCCCAATCTATATTTTACTACTAGAGATTGATATTTCAATCCATGTCTCATAAAATACATTTTAATAACCGATGGACCAATGCAATGGGTCGTTTTTGTAAAATATCTTTGAATTCGTTTCGAATTTCGACATTTATCAATCTAAATTTGTAAGATTCAAGATTGTAAAAAATATAGATTATAGATCGAGTATAGAAAGCGGCCGACAGTCAATACCGCTTTAAAATATCGTCAAATAATAACGTGAAACTTACCAATAAAGTAATAATGATAAAATGTTACTATTATGGGTACTATAAAATGTTTTATTAAACTGTTTAGTTATTGATTGCACTGTTTTATGGTTAATGATAGATAAAAGATAGTCTTATTTCATAGAAATAGCTGTTACATTAAAATTTTCCTTTATTGTATCAGCAAGGAATTGTACATTAAAAAATCTATTCATGACCCGCGATTCAAACTCACCCATTTGAGTTGCACGTTTTCACCCATACTTGGCGTATTACGCAATGAAGGAACAAGTTAGTACGTTAAATGTATTTCTTTTACTACTAATGTAAAATCTGGTTGTACCTTCTATATCCTGGACACCTGCATCCCTAAGTGAGGGTACTTTGAGTATCTTCGCGGCGTCCTGGCACTGAGATCTCCGTAAGGGATACTCACTCCCAGTCAACTGATGTTTTACATTGGAATTCACTACTAAAATCACTGCGTTGTCTATTTTTAGAGGGATCTGCTTTGCTTCTAATGACCTGGAAAAAATAACCTAAATTAACCTCTACGGCTATCTGGATGGGATTGGCTAAGTTAAAGTAAAAAATTAATTAGTCGCTCTACAGCTTTTTTAGGTCTGGGCCTCAGATTTCTGCATCTGTTTCATGATCATTTGTCAATCTAATAGACAAGTAGGTGGTCAACCTCCCGTGCCTGACACACACTGACGACTTTTAGAGTCTAAGCCAAGCCGGTTTTCTCACGTAGAAAGAAAGTCACGATCTCAGGGATGAAAGTCGCACGCTGAACCCACTAGGCCAACACTATACTTTGTACATATAAATAAGAATATATTATATTTATGAGCAACGTATTTAATTGTTTATTAGACGGATGATTACCAAATATATTTAATAACACTTCGTTGCAAATATACACGAAATGTGGTACAATTCCAAGGTCACATTTGTAGGTATAATTTAAAAAAGTGGCGGAGAGTTTCTTGCCAGTTCTTCTCGCCCACTCTATCCCCTTGCGACCTGGTAGTAAATGTAAATTTAGAATCAATTTAACATCTTTTCTGTTGACTTTCAGTGAACTTGGTGACATATATGAATAAAGTTATTTTGAGTTTGAGTTTAATATTGCTCTCCGCACTCACAAATAATGTAATGACTGAGAAAGATATTATAAATACCGGTGACCTCAGAGGTGCTTCTCGCTAAACAAATAAATATTGCAATGCACCGAGGAAATGCTGCCAGCGTTAAAGATCTTCCACAGGGACTTTTTAAATTTGCTTCAATTTTCTATATTAATTTCTAATTATTCTTATTACTATATAGGTTAAAATATTTATATTTGTGTGTTGAAAATAAATAATTATTCCTAAGAACAAAGGTATATTAGGGGAAAACTTGGAAAACGTGTTTATTAAATCCCAAAAACATAAAAAGCACTGTTAGTTACAGATAGACACGAATCCTTCAAACCTCACTTGTTTACTAATTCGTTTATCTGCCCATACATGCGTCACTAGCTCATACTTTCCTTGCGTGTTGTTCCCACGAGAATGTAAGTGCGTGCTCCTATTACAACATGCCTCCTGCTGATAGAGGACAAATCTTTGTTTTTAATTTATCTTATTATTATTTATTACTTAAGATGTCATGTGGAACATGGTGTAATGGTTGCAGCTCCTTACAAACATTGTGTAAAACAAAAAACTTGGCGATTAAAAAGAGTGGCGGGGAGTTTATTGCCAGTTCTTCTCTTCCGTTCTACGCACTTGATTTGAGAACTGGCAGTAAATGTAAAATTAGAAGAATTTCATGTATATTTATTCTTTGACGTTCATAAGTGTAAATTTTGTTTTTTTAGATTTTTGAATTTGAATTTGAAACAGATCCAAAAATGGACGATGTGACAGACTATTTAGCTTCTTGCCTTAATAATTATGATCCCTCGTACACGGTATTATATAATTGAATTTTTATAAATTCCAACTTAATTATAATAAAGTGGAATACCGTGACGTGTTTAGACAAGGATAGACCTTAATCTAGCTTCAAACAGTCGGCATCACGAACTCTGGAAGCTTAACTATTGAATAATATCGCAATATAAGGTATTTATATGGCTTAATATATAATAGATAGCCCCCAACATAAAACGTATATTGGTGGTGTGAGTGGAATGTTTCTGAGACCAAAACACTATGGGTCGCAGAGCTGTCAGTGAAATTTTTGTATGACTGATCAAACGAATATATTATCTAACTAATTCGACTTAGACAAAACATTTATTACCAACAAAAACACACATAGTAACAATAATCAAAGAAAAAAAAAGATAAAATGAGAGATAACAAAAATTTTATTTTTCCCTTTTCCCTTTCGGTTCGTTTCAAGTGTGTAATGTGTGTTGTGGTTGTAATTGGCCCTGGCTCAGCATTATGCTGCTGCTCCTCAGCATAATGCTGAGCCAGGGCCAATTACAACCACAACACACATTACACACACGCATCGGCGGTCGCTCTGAAATCAGTCGTGAAGCAGTCGAAACCGTGCGAAAACCGCTGTGTAAGTTCGAAAAGTGAGTTACAGAATCGCAGGGCAGACTGCTCCACAGCGCTAGTTATTCTGCTAGAGATTAGAGCAGCTAGTTTGCGCCTCAGTCGCAAAAAACTAATGTAATAATACTAATTCTTAGTAGAAATACTTACTGCAAGCCTTCTGGCAATGTAACTATTTATGGAGGCGGTATCATTAACATCAGATGGGGCTTCTACCCGTTGACATAAAAAAGTTATGGAGTATGGGAAAAAGTTTGTTTTACCTAGATGATATTTTCGTTTAAAGTTAATATATACTTAAAAGGCAGAGATAAGATTTTGTATTATTATATTTCTCCTTTGTCGTCTGTCCTTAAGCGATAAGGATTTAGTCCGTATTGTTTCGAATATGTTTCATACCAAAGTACCAGCTCTAATACAACCGACAGCAATCTAGAGATATTCAAAAGATTTTATCTCGTAAATATTACACGTGCTTTAGAATATAAAAGCTCTCCGAAAATATAAACGAAAACCAATTATCCATATACACGCTTGGCTACACAAGCGTGTAGGACAAAACTTATAAAATTACAGTGTAAATTCTTTATGGCGTCATTCGTTACAAAGAACTCTCTATAACGTAAAAATAAGTTCAATTTGTTTGGTTTAACACAAAACCCAAACATTAATTATAAAGGGTTTACACTATACCTTCTATCTTTTTTAATTGTTTATTATATTGTGCTCTATACGTTCATAAGTGTACTTGTACACAGCCTTGCGACTCTGTAACTCACTTTTCGCACAGCGGTTTTCACAGCGGCGGTCGCGCTCAAATCAGTCGTACAGCAGTCATTTTACGATTTGGCATTCTGATAAACAAAAAAACTACAAGCTCCCCCTTATCAGACTGCCAAATCAGGCCCCATGTTGTACAATAAGCTATAATATAATATAATAATAAGGGTATAATACTGAATATTTATCCCCTTAATATGAATGTAAAATAAAACTAGTAGGTAAAATGGCTAAAATCTCAAAAATATGATGAAATAGAAAACTCGTTTGTTAATCTAAATAATAAAATTAGGCTATTTAAAATTTCTAACTTCAGTCTGTAGTATTGTTCAAGATTTAATTGAAATATAAAATATTATCAATAAATATTAGTTTACATACTTACCTATATAACGACAGTAAATTCATATCTCGTACCCTAGTGTCGCATCAACAAGAGTTAAAAATTGTCGAAGTTCACACCTCACACCTACTACGGTCTAACCAATTGCAACAACTTAAATATATTTTTACCTTCATTTAGTTTATTAAAAATAAAAATGAATAAACATCTAATGAAAAACAAATTAATTAATTTTTAATGACACTGGAAGGAACTAGCGTTTAAGATACAGGTTAGGCCTGAGTTTTTGAGTCAAATAAAGTATTTTTTATTTTATTATTATTATTGAGCTGTGTTGGCCTAGTGGCTTCAGCGTGCGACTCTCATACCTGAGGTCGTAGCTTCGATCCCCGTCTGTGCACCAGTGGACTTTCTTTCTATGTGCGCATTTAACATTTTCTCGAACGGTGAAGGAAAACATCGTGAGGAAACGGACATGTCTTAGACCCAAAAAGACGACGGCGTGTACTTGCCTCTTAGATTTAAAAATGATCATGAAACAGATTCAGAAATCTGAGGCCAAGGCCTAAAGAGGTTGTAGCGCCACTGATTTATTTATTTATTTTTATTATTATTACCTATATGAATAAAGATATTTTGAGTTTGTGTTTATCTAGTGCTGCTTGCTAATACATACTCTACATTACTACACAGATACATCTTCCAATACAGTACATATAAATTCAAATGTCAAAATCCACTGGCTGGCAAACTGTTCAGTTGTAAAGAATTTTGTCTTAAAATGAAAATGAATTTTATACACGAGAATTCGATTAAAAAGAAAATGACTGGCCCACTTTCTACCTTATTTTATATTTCTTACTTCTCTGAACCGGTCAATAGGAAAACATTTTCCTTAACATTCCTCTTAAATATATTTAGCGAATCGTTATTACTATACAATTTTTTATTCATGCCAGGCATTGAAACTTAAATAGACAATAGACAGCTTACAGTGGTGAAGACTCAGTCAAGCTTTACTTGATAGCTTTAAGTTAATAGAAACTCAATACGTGAAAAGAAAAATAATACTCATTCTACAGCCTTAAATAGAGGAGTGTATTTTATAATATGTAATGTAGTTTATTTGATGATGTGGTGATAAAATAATATAAAAACTGACGATAATGATATGACTCATAATGTATGTAACTACAGTCAAAACCGGTTATAACGACATTGAAGGGACCGTATAGTTGCCGACGTTATATCCGATAGTCGTATAAGCAATGTCATATATTATATATACACAAGTATAGTTCATATGTATGTACAATACATACAAGTTACATTATCATAGTTATCTGTTATCATAGTTATGATAGTTATCTGTTCGTTGAAGACAACAAATTTTTGCAAAATCGTTACAGCGTTAAGAGCCTCGGAAATCGTTGTTGGCTGAAACTGTTCGTTGGGAGAAAGTGCGTAGGTAATAATATGCCTGAATATTCATTCAATGCCTCTAAATAATATTTAAAATCGTTTGTATTGTTATGTTTTGCTGAGACAAGAAGCGGTAGGTCGTTATAGCCGATGAATATCGATAAAATTTCGTCGTTGTAAGCGATATGTCGCTGTATCCGATGTTGTTATAAGCGGTTTGTTTACTGAATAATTTACTAGGGATTCGGACGGGACCGTACAATCTGGTTGTAATAACCGATAGGTCGTTGTAAACGATGTCGTAATAAACGGTTTTGACTGTACTATTCTTCAGGAGACCGAAGAGAAGAAGAAGAAGCAAGAAGTCTAGCTATTCAAAGGGGAAACGCTGCCAGTATCTTCGGAACCTTACCTAAAGGGACTTCTTTTAATAATATATTATTTTAGTTATTATATTTTAAGGTTAGTCTTTATTGCTTTTATTTTTAGATAAGATAGCTTGTAACATATGTATGATATGACAAACTTTATTAAATAAAGAAATATGTAATAATAATATGTACATATTTACTGACTCAACTTAATAAATTTGATAAAACTTCTATTCTGCCTTTTAAGATTTGCACGCCATTGTGTTGCAGAATACGCTAACTTTAGATTGTACCACCATAAAATTTTTGTACCATATTCTTGCAAATAAAATATTATTTTTAATAACTTACAATAACATAACCAGAGCAATCAATTACTTACTAGCTATAGAATAAAAAAAACGTTTAAGTTTATTCTTAACAGTACTTGGGCACTCAAGTAGATAAAAGTTTCCTTTTAAACGCTCCAATCAATTAACAAAGTTTATTTTAAAATAACATGAGGGCAGGTTACCGTGAACCCTATATTGGCGAACTATATTGTATTGGTAAAAATAAAATAAATTAAACCAGCTTGGATAATATCTCGATGCTTCGTGTTTTCCAGCAAATATCCAGCGCCAATTGAAGCTTTGATTATTTTGTGTGTTTATGTGTGTGTGTTTTCGTATGTAATAAATGTTATGTCTATGTCTTGATCCATTAAGTCATAAAACCGAATAGTTAATTGGACAATTAACTAATTAATTAACCAATGCTTGACAAATTCTTAAGTCAAGTTAAGTCAGTTGCAAATTCGCCTATAAAGTTCGTACTTTCAAAATCTAATAAATTAAAAACATTATAACAAATCCAAACCCAAAACGGACTTAAAGAAACTATGATTTAACTATGTTTTCCATTTAACGATTAAACGACAATAAAGGGGCCTCTACACGGGCTACACTTTTAATGAGTCCCAAAAATACAAAAAACATTTTAATACAGCACATGGCTGAAAAATTCATACCTCTGCAACAGTATATGGCTCATTATTTTATCTTTACACGATCTACATACATGGCTTGGCTAGTACCTATACCTACTATGGTACGTATGGCTGTAATGGCGGACGAACTCATACGCGTTGCAGCAGCTTATCTTGTTTAAAAAGCAAAATCAAAACAAAAAAACGAAGAATTATGTGGATTCGACCTTATTTCAATAGATACCTTAGAGATTTTAAGTCTGGAAATAAGACTCGATGAACAATTATATAAAAACTTTACACGAATGTCACGAATCGTGGCAAACTTCACGTAAAAAGGGACGCACTACGTAAAGCGAGACAGCAATAATATAGCTGAAAAATATTGCTGTACTTTCAATTGCAAAGCGGTCGATTCATCGGACACACAAAAATTTGACTAATATCCGGCCATACTAAATATTGCCGAGTATTGCATAGTCTAGCTGTAAATGCTGAATGATGCTACACGCCAAATTCTTCCTATACATTTTTTTTTTTTTTTCTCTGCGTTTATTTGCAATCAGCCCCAAGGCTATGAGCAAATTTTTTCTGTGGTGCTGTCATGTGGAGTGACTTCCCATTGGAAGCATCTACTCATCTTCTGTCTAGAGCTACTGCCGGTCTTCTAGCTCTAGAACATGGTGACGTTTTAGTCGACTCACATACTGTCTAATGGTGAGTTGGCGAGCAAGTTTATTCGGGTGACAGATTAACCGCTCTTTGTATTTAGCTGCCAGTCTCCGGATTTCCTCTTTGATTGTTCTCATGTTAAGGTGCTCGTGAACTTCATTGTTTGTAATGTACCAGGGTACTTCTGCAACTGCTCTTAGGATCTTGATCTGTTGTCGCTGGAGTATGTTTATGTTGGTATCACTTGCGCTGCCCCATAGTTGGAGGCCATATGTCCAAATGGGCTTAAGGATGACTTTATATATAAGAAGTTTGTTATCTAGAGAAAGTCTTGAGTTTCTTCCTAGCATCCAGTAAAGGCTGTTGTCCTATACATTTACGTGAAAAAATGGCCCACCTAGCAGCCTTTTTAAAATACGCAAAAGGTCCGTTCTCGCCCGGGCAAACACAAATTTGTATCGCTAATATAATAAAATATAAAATTTAACTTATTAAATATGAAATTAAGTTTAAGGATAACGTAAATCACGTGTAATTTTACATAATGATACCCTCGTTATCAGAAGGCTAAAACATTTTTTTCAGAGTTTCGGAACATGACGTGTAGTCGAGTGGTACAGTTTTCAGGAAACCCGTTTTCAGGCGTTTTTAGGACTAGTTATACCCCTTTGATAAAGGAATATTCTAGACAGAATTTTCTAGTTGTGGGACAAGGACCGAATAATACGCGAGAGAGAGGGAACATTCTCGAAGCCAGATTGATCACTCTAAAATTTCGTACGACTAGGACGGAGCAATGTGCGAAACAGAAAAAGAGTACACGTACGTTCTAGAATTGTGAAACTGCTATCAACCAATCTTACTCCAACATCGTTCAAGATTATTCCCAGGGGTATATAAGTTATTTCTAAAGTACATAGGTTTATTTAAAAACAAGTATCTGCGTAGCTGTCTGTATCTGACAGATGTGTGTGTAAGACACGCATAGCACACTCCTGCACTGTCCGTGTACACAGACTTCCCGATAACGAATTTGTTTATTTAAACAACATTTATAAAATACATACCGACAATCTATCAGCAGGGCGTGATCCTTTTTAGCCATAGTCACGATGTACTGGTCCATAATACCACAGGGCATTCCGGGGAACTCATGTTCTGCCTTCTGACACAGTTGAGCTTTCTCCACGAGTCTGTAAAAAGATTTTATGCTGAAACTGGTTTAGTTAAAACCTATATTTTGGGGGCCTCATAGCCTAGCGGTCTTATTAAATGGCAGCTAGGTAGGGGTACCGGGTTCGATTCCCCGTTCGAGGGCAAGTTTTAATTTAATTTAAATTTGTTCTCGGCCTTTGCGAGGGTTGTGCGGTACCGGGCGAGTGCTTAAACTGTACATGGAGGACACGGTCGAATTTCTAAAGACAAGCACGAATTATAAAAAATCCTATACTTGACGCTGGCTAATGCACAAATCGTGCCTGAGCCATAAAAAAACTATATTTTGTTTTTATTAATTTTAAAATATTTTTATTATTACTATGTAGGTTAAGAAAATTGTAAATACTGTATATTTGATTGTTTAGATTTTAATGAACAATATCTTTCTTAATAATAATAATAATAATTTTTACTTGTTTAACTTTATGTACGATAATAATTATTTAAGTTAACCGACCGTGGACTTAATCTAAAATAAAATGTAATTGAAAACAATTAACAAATAGAAAATTAAAACAAATTTAAACAGTTTGGTCCCTGTGGCAGTGTACATTTAACGCTGGCATCATTTTCTCGCTGTATTAAACTAATTCGTTAAGCGCGGCAAGCACCATCTCTGGGGCTATATAATAATTATGAGACCAAAATGTTTGTGATATTGTTCAAATTGGAAAATATCTGACTGTACCCCCTTATAACGTATTTTTATATTACGCGATTTTAGTCCCTCGTTCTTATGTAGCCAAGTTCACATTTCAAGGATCGTCATGCTCGCTTAAATGTCATTGCTTGTGGCGGCGTCCATGCGTCGGGTTGTCTCTCTCCCTAAAATATGGCGAGGGGGCCGATGGCTGGCCATGCGTCATACTCGTGAACGGGTGCTACTTGTGGTGACTGGTCGTACTTGAATTCGTGTATGCGGTGATGTTAATTATTTCAACTATGTGTTTGCGTGTTGTTCCCACGAGAATGTAAGTGCGTGCTCCTATTTCACCATGCCTCCTGCTGATAGGGGACAAGTCTTTGTTTTTATTTATGTTATTATTATTAATTACTTAAAATGTCATGTGGAACATGGTGTAATGGTTGCAGCTCCTTACAAACGTTGTGTAAAAAAAACATGGCGATTAAAAAGAGTGGCGGAGAGTTTATTGCCAGTTCTTCTCTTCCGTTCTACGCCCTTGATTTGAGAACTGGCAGTAAATGTAAAATTAGAAGCATTAATATTTATTTCTTTAATGACGAATCACAAGTGTACATTGTGTTACCTACGTGAATAAATGATTTTTGAATTTTGAATTTTTGAATCGTATAACACGGGTATTCCCCAATATAACGCGTTATTGTTACAAACACTTGTTATTTTGAACTCTTGATAATTTGAAATGTATCTCTGGTCGCTTGAGTTTCAAATTATCGAGAGTCGACTGTATTCGTTATGAATATTTCCGTTAATACATTATTATGAGTAGTCAACAAACGTTTAAACATCCAGTTAATAACTGATAACGTCTCTAACTCAAACAAACTCTGACTCACTTTAAACTTTATAAAGCACTACGAAACTTTGGTTATTGCTTCGTATTTCAGTGAGATCATGTCACTCTGAATCTCATCGTACGTATGAGATCCCTGAATGCATCAAACAATAACAGATAATAACCTATGAATATTGGTGTCCTGGAGTTTTTAATGATATAAAAAATTTATAAATAAAAATGAATTGCAATGTAACCGCAAAACACGCTGGACAAATTCTATATTTTTCTAAGTGATTCCTGAGGAAGGTTTTTATTGAGAGAACAATTATAAAAATATAAAATAACGTTGAAATGTTTATTATTATTCTCTATTGGGTAGCATAGCAAAATGTTCCATATTTTGGTATATAGCTACGAAAAAAGATGGCGTAAAAAAACATGTGTCCAATTCACACGTGGTAAAAGTGAAACCTTCAAAAACTTAGGTTTCCAGTTTTTTTTTAATTTTGATAAAAAGTACAATTAATAAAAAAGTCACGTGATATAAATTATGTTTCTTGAGATAAATTAAATTGGTAAAATATATTTATAACCGTAATGCTTTTGTTTTTCTTATTAATTAGTTTTGTAATAACTAAATGCCAACCTACCCGACGCTTTGTCCGGTCAATGACTCCAGGAAGGTGAAAAAGGCAACCTCGAGAGACGCACTACTGGACACCCCGGCGCCCATGGGCACGTCAGAGACAATCACGGCATCAAATCCATGAACGGCAACTAGAATTTTTAATATAAATTAAATTAATAAAAAATAGGCTTTATTATATTACATAAGTCCGTCATTAGTACACGACCTCCGACGGAGTGAAGGCCTTCTCCAAATTCTTCCACTTGTCTCTCATCATTCCCCGCTATCCCTCTTATTCCATCTTCCCTTTTCTTTAATGGGCGTACTCTCTTTTTTCTTCTGGGCCATTCCAAGTACGGGCCTTTTTGACCCATCTGTCATCAAAAACGCGGGCAATGTGACCAGCGCATTTCCAGTTTAACTTTTTTGAATCTATTACGTAAACAAAAGATATAAGCCTCAATATTTACAATATTCTTAATAATAATAAATATTGTTTTAACAAATTTAAAAAGTTTATTTACTGTGGCAGTGTACCTTTAATGCTGGCAGCATTTCCATTAGTTTTGATTCTTTGATTGTTTTATCTCTTTCCATTTGCTAACAGACACCAAAGTCAAGACAAAACAATAAATAGCTTGGATTACGTTTATAAATAATGAATTTGGCACTTCATCACTACAATAATTATATATAAAGAAGTGTACGAGCATTATTGAAATAGGATACATTTATTATTATTAGATTATAGACAGCATAATTTTAAATTATGTTCTTGTATTGTAATTTCTACATCGAACCGTTACACCACAGAACAAGACTACTGACAGACTACAAAAAAATAAAAGGAAACGTGGCGTACATACTTTTGTTGGCTGGCGGCTGAAATTGGTACTAGCGTCGCTATTTTGAAATGTCAGACTGACATTGTTAATTTTCTGTAATTTCTTGGTGCGTACAATAAATAATTTTACTACCTACCAACATCTAATAAAAATCAAATTAAAATGTATTTATTTTTATTCCTTGCATTATAAATTACGATGACAAAGTTTTAATTATCGAACGGTTCTGATTGCTGTTTCTCAAAACATATTATATTAATAGTAAAGGTAACTAGTAATATTAGTTGTTCCTAAGTTTGTGTCACATTTATTTAAGCCCATGTATGAAAATACAGTTCTGTATTTTCTAGATACTAGTATAATATATTGTTTTATTAAGTTAGCCTGCATGATTTCAAATTATTCCCCTTATAATGGTTAATTTTTATAAATTATTATTTGTAGGCTCTTCTTTAAGTGCCCTAAGTCGCATTGATTCGGAAATTCTTCAGTGGGCGGTTTTCAGTTATAAGGCGTATTTCAGATTGAGCTCTAAAAATGGTAAACAAAATAAGTAAATTTGCGTAATTCCATAGATTTTCATTCTGGCACGAACCGTCTCACACGTGCTACACAGGTATCAATTTTTTTAATAATATTCAACCTATTTTGTACATCAAGCGAAAAACTTCTGTATTATAGCAAATCGTTTCTAATAAACTACAGACAAACCACTCGTTATGTCCGTTTGACTAAACATAAACAAACAAATGACGCCATATTTTTATTTATCAAAATGTATGCGTGCACCATAGATTTAAGCATCATTTATACATGTTCTGTGCCAAATAAAAATGGCGCCATTATTTTATTTCGAGAAATGGAAGCACTGCTTACCACAAACTAAAACGTTAGGGGGCCTCATAGCCTAGCGGTCTTATTAAGTAGCAGCTAGGTGAGGGGTACCGGGTTCGATTCCCGGTTCGAGGGCAAGTTTTAATTTAATTTAAATTTGTTCTCGGCCTTTGGGAGGGTTGTGCGGTACCGGGCGAGTGCCTAAACCGTACATGGAGGATATGATCGAATTTCTAAGGCAAAAAGAACGATTGATAAAAATCTCATACTTGACGCTGGCTAATGCACAAACCTTGCCAGAGCCATTAAAAAAAAAACTAAAACGTCATTTATACAATATAATCTGTGCAAAGTCAAACGGCGACTATTATTCACATAACTCTCATCTTAACATTTATTCAATGATAGCATAAATACTTATAATGTAGTGTATATTATGATCAGAAATAAAACGTTTTTACTGAATCTAAGTGTTCTCATAACTATTCGACACAGTTTAGGCCGAATTATTAAACGAAATAAACATCTTATATTAAATTGATAGATATTTTACTACAATTATTGTTCTTTGAGAAATCCGATACGTCTGATAGGTCTTTTAATTTTTTTTTAATTTTTTTTTTCTTTGCTTGGCTCTGACATCTGAACACTAAGAATATTTTACTGGGAATCTCGCATCGCATTTAATTAATTAACCATCGGTACTATCGAGAATTCTAATTCCTAAGCGCATCTTCCAAGCGTCTATTGTCTGAGTCTAACTTACTGTTATTATATTTTTGTTATAGCAGTTATTTCTATAACAACTATATTTTTGTACATGTATAACCTAGAATTTGTATTAACCAAGTAATTTTATGCGTTTACCTGGAAATTTAGCGACCACTCCCTTGACGTAATTAGCCCAGGCTGGTTCGCCTGGTTTGAGGACCCCAACTGTTGTAGAAACGAAACTGGTGTTTCTCTCCTCTCCATTGGTTAGGACCGTGTGGACCCTACATTCTTCTAGATTGTTGTAGGCCCCCACAACGACCGTGGTAAATGGAAGTGCCTAAAATAAATATTCAAAATGAACTTTTTTTTTAAATATAAGTGTTTCTTAATAACCTTTGAATTGAATTTATCATAATACTTTATTTTATAATATTTATTTCCAACACACAAAGCCGCAGAGCATGCGAAAAATAATTAACGTCTCAAATAGAGTCTTTCCTCCAACTTTGAATTTGTTCTCTTTGGATTAGACAGAGTGAGCCGTGGGGTTCAAGTGCACTGGCGCTTATTATATATTTCAGTTGGCGCCTGGTAGATAATACCGGTGACCTCAGAGCTGTTTCCTCGCTCAACGAATAAGTATCGCAATACAGCGAGGAAATGTTGCCAGAAAGAAAAATAATTCTGCCCGCCCGTTCTGTCCTTTATAAAAATAATAATTTTCATTTTTCTTGTATCATCGCATGTCGTGCCATATTCCTGAGTGTTTCATTTCTATTTTACTTAGGTATACCTAAACGGTAGGCAAAATAAACGCCCATCATGTGACCCATAAAGTTTCATTTTTAGAACACTTTTTTATAAAAAATAGTTAATTTTCCAAAACATTTATTAACGAGTATATTCTGTGCAGTCATTACTAGTTCGGTATTTTTCAACCTTTGTTTAACTGTTCACTCTGTCTTCATATTAATCTTTGAAAATCATGGGATTCCCGCAATATGTGTTAAATTACAAACTAATTCCAAACAGTATACATCGCTAAAAGCATATTTCAAGATAAATTAACCTCGTTAATTTAGGTTCTGCGTTCTGCAGGCCAGTTATCAATAGTTAAATAAAACTCGGCAACGCACTCGCGAGCCTTCTGGCATTGAGAGTGTCCATTAGCGGCGGGTAACACTTAAAATGAGGTGAGTCTCCTGCGGGCTTGTAAAAAAAAAATTGTTTCAATAAAAAATAACTTTTACTAACGTGAATACGATATAGTTTATCTTTCCACCGAGTCATCGAACAAATTTACAACTTATTTAATACCAATGATATTATAATTACGTAATAAATTATTCTATTATGAATCATCAAAATTTGCGCGTACCCCTCACGAACTAATTGATTACCATAAAAAGACGCCGTAATGTAGGGCAATTTGTAGCTTTATCGCATCAAGCATTAAGTTCCATGACAACGCCAGTATCTATGAGAGATCGTAACTTAAAGTGGGGTGAACCGACGCATTCCTTTGCCAGCCAGGTACTATGATTACAAGTGAATCACAGATTTTCTCAGTTCAGTTTTTGGAAAGTCGTATCAGCGCAGTCGCTGGATGGAGATAAAAAGCCTAGTGTTACCAGCCCTCATTCTAGAATGAACAGTGGGAACTATGGGGCTATTTTTATTTACCCAACTTTGACCACCACACTTTTTGCCTACCTCCCCTTGCCTTCTTTTTTTTTGCTTGGGGACTTGCGTTGCGCATATCCTTCTTCGTTCTTCTTCGATTCTTTATGTGGGTCTCACTATTGTGTCGTTGCACCACTAAAACCCCAAGACGCCACCAACAATCACCCTAGGCGGGATGCGGTAACAGCAGAGCCCTATCCGCCTCTTCACGCCCCATGTCACCGTAACATCAAATAGTGGTGCTGTCATTTGCATGACGGCCGTCATAGCGGTGATAAACAGTAGTTCAACGTTTTTCGCGTGTAGCGGTGCCCATATTTAATTTATACAATGAGTGGAAACGTGACTTGGACGAGCGAAAATGATTGTTTTTGTTGCATTATGTTAAAAATATATAATGCGTCACATTTTTCCGTTACGCGCCATGTTGCTTTTTGAAGTCAAACTTCTTTTTCGGCGTTGGAATGAAAGTTCTTTATCGACGTATGTGAGAAATTTTGTAGCAAATCGTCACGTTTTTCGATTACGCGCCATCTTTTTCTTGTCCCTACCACGGTTGATCCGAAGAGATTCGAAGCCATTAATAACAAAAATATATAATAACGATAACATGATAGTAATAATTCTATTACTATTAATGAAATTCTGTAATAATCTTAGTAGTAATTAGGTAAAATGAAATAATTGTATTTGTATTCATGTCTATGATAATAAAAGCCTTTTGTTAAACTTTATTTAACCAATTTCGTTAAGTTGCATATAGTAGATGATTTTTCGAAAAATAAGGTCATAAAGAAGATTCACACATTTTTTTTTTATTTATAAACCGACTTGCGTGGGTGAACGAAAACTAAACCTATGTTTGTGAACCCAAACATGTACCATTGACTAATTGTTATCTAGTTACCCACAATATAGACTCCCTGGTGTGGGGACTAGCAATATATGAATTTTGTCATATGAATAAAAAAAATATTTTTAAAAGTTACTTTTTGCTTTTACACAAAGGCCATTTATTAAAGAACAACAGATTTTGATGTGATAATTCATTTTCAATAGTATAAGTTGCAAAAACATTACAGTTATGGTGAACATTTCACAAAAAATACAAATTAACCATTCCAATTTTAGTTTTTACTAGTAATTTTTGCAATGCTTTTTTGTAATTAATCAGCCCACTACCGAATATATCAAGCTCTGGAAAAGTAGTGTTTATTCTGTTATTCGAAAATGAGAGGTGCCTGAACCCCATAGGATGGTTTTCGCAGACGGAATTTGGAAAATTCTGCTGATTTTGAACCTTATTAATATTCTGTAAGAGGTTAGGGTTACGGATTCCGCTAGTAATATAATATCTGTTCATTAAAACTTCTGAGAATAAAACCAGACGCGCCACAAGCCTTGGCTTCAGATTTCTGCATCAATTTTGTTATCATGTATTTTCTAATACTCGACACGCCGTCGAATTTTTGGTCTTAGGCCCTTTCTGCACTGCTCCGATCCGGCGTCGGAAGCCGGAATGAGTCATTAAAAAAATATCGGAAAGCCGGATTGCGCTTCTCCACTGTATCCGATCCGACAATAACCGATACTTGTATATTTATCATGCAACACTGATATTAACTAAAACCCATATACTTTATTTTATTAATAAAACGTTCTAAATTCTGAATATTTTATTGCCTGGCTAGTTTATTAGTTTAGTAGTAATAGTTCACTAATACTTAATGATATAATATAACTATAAATAAATAAACCTATGAATAATAATTTATAACCTCTTGGATATACTTGGACCGATAAAACACCGCGTTCCGATCTAGCAAGTTATCGGATCGTTAAAAACCGGATGCCGGAGTAGTGGAGAAGCACGTAAGTACTGTTGTGAGTTTCTAAATCGGATCGGTAATTAACGTTTGCCGGACCGGAGCAGTGGAGAAACGGCCTTAGGATTCCTCACTATGTTTTCCTTCACCATGCGAGCGTGTTTAATGTATATGAATTGGGATCGAACCTATTGAATCTCCATAACTTTGTTTAAAGCATGCAAATACAGGGGACTAGGTTCCGAATATGATTTTGTCCCATTCGGTGTCGAGTTGGTCTGTGGGGCTTTATAAGGCTTTTTAAGGAAATAGCAAAAAGGTTAGTCCACATCACAGGAGATCGAGCTGGACTACCTCGGACAAAGATTTAGTCTAGCTATTCAAAGAGGGAACGCTGCCAGTATCATTGAAACCATGCCTAAAGGGACTCCTTTTAATAATATACTTTAGTTATTAAATTTTAAGGTTAGTTATTGCTTTTTGTCATATAAATTTATGTTAGCACTATGTTTTTATGTAGGGGAAAACGGGCAGGAGGCTCACCTGATGATAAGCCCCCACCCATAGACACACACAATATCCAGAGGGCTCGCGTATCTTGACTTAATTCGAATTCTAATACGTATAAAAAAATCAACTTCGTGTTATGAAATTCTATTAAATAAAAACTAAGAAAGACTAGCGAACGAATATTTTCACTCGTTTTTTGCATTACTAAAATTCAATCAAAGATAAAATAAGAATAAAAATTGCAAAGCGCAAACAGTGTTGTTTAATGGGCTGGCTTACTAGACAGGCCTACAAATATTCGTTGTAGCTGCTAAACTTTGATGATACCACGTTTTGATACCAAGAGTTGATTGTCAACGCTTGAGGGAGAAAGGGTCACAACTAGTACAATTACCCTTCAGGTTGAATAGACTGCAAAGCCAGATTAAATATATCAGTTGAATTACTAAAAACGCTATTTTGGAGTGACACGATAAAAATTTGTTCGAGTTTTCAGAGAATCCACAAATCGAATATTAACTTAATAAAATATAAATGTCTTTATTTGTTCACAAAAACTTTAATATTTTTTGTCGACGGGAATAGACAACTGTCGAAGTAGGAGAGAAATAGGCCAAAAAATTATCTGGAATTGTATAGAAAACACTACCTTTCGCATGGTAATCAAGGTTTATAATAATTTACCTAAAATGTTAAAGGATCTTTCTACTACAATTTTTGAAAATCGACTTAATGCATTTGGAAAAAAAATATTCTATTAATGATTATTTGCGTGAGAGATTTTAACTAATATTAATTTAATAAAGTATTAATATATTTTAATAATGTGATATTTTATCACTATAATTAACATAAGAATTGACTTATTGATTTAATTGTATTCCTTTTTAACTCTTTAGATTATAAGGAATTTAAATGTGTACTGTGGTGTAGCCCTTTAACCCCTTAGTTATTTTGGTGTTTTCTGTACTTTTAGTTTATACATATAAGCAATATATCAAAAAAACTTAATAAAAACGTCCGTTTCACGGGCGTTGTTTTATGTCAACTGTTTTATCATTAACGCTCTTCCAAATCTCCAATATTGATTCTATGAAAGTCGAACGTGTTTAATTCTATTATCAACCAATCTAGCATAATTACGTCGAGCCATCAATATTAATAAAGTAATGTGATTGTGTACTGTCTCGAAATTAGGATTAGAATTTATTAGATTACGCGTCGCTGAAAACTGAATTATTCCACAACATTTCTTAACGGTGATAAATTATGAAATTCGTTAACACTAATTAAATGGTAAACAATTTTAAACTGCTAACGCACTGAAGTAAAATCAATAAAATGTCACAAAAACACATAACCAAGTAATGTATCTATGGTTTTCTTTTGTCTTTTTTTTATAAAACTGTATTCCGTTTTTAGCTATCATGGGATGTGTGTATTTTATATATTATAACTAAATAAACAGAATAGCAGTGAATTTATATCAGGGGCCGTTCCTGTATTACGTAGCCACAATAGGGTGGAACGGGATGGTCTTTGATTTTCATATTTGGTGATTACTTTTTTCTTTATTTTTTATAGAACGGGGGCAAACAGGCCTCACTTGATGTTAACAGATACCGCCGCCCATGGACACTCTCAATGCCAGAGGGCTCGCGAGTGCGTTGCCGGCCTTTTAAGAATCGGTACGCTCTTTTCTTGAAGGCCCCTAAGTCGTATTGGTTAACAGTAATTATTAACTTTTTTACACTGTCTATGCTTGGTAACGAAATGCATTTTCGAGGATTCCTACTAAAAATTAATACGTTTATGTACTTATTATGTATTTATTTTTGAGAACTTTGCTTACTTTTGCTAACAAGAGGGGGGATAAATTGCAGTAAATCTGCTTATGTAAGACTTGAATGGCCTCTCAAAACAATTATTAGTATTTTATTAGTACATTGTCTTTGTTAGTGTATGATGATCATCAGTTTGTGTACTGTGTAATCCATTTTCGTAATATTTTAATTTAAAAAAGAAAAAGGATGAATTATCGTTAGTGTATTAATTAAAAAAAAAGAATGTTCCTATTTTAAGTACATGTCAATTATGCAACTGATTTGAACCGGACTTTCGGCAAAGTGAAAAAAGAATAATAATAATTAATATGTTATCAATATCGAAGACTATGATTACAATGAACAAGTATCGAACTGGCTAATATTTAAATTTAAATCTATGCGTGTATTCTGATGAAATATTTGTATATTCGAGAGTGGTTAAGATTTGAAATAAAAAATATTTTGTTATTTAACACATTTACAGGTACAGACTCTAGTCCGCTACTTAATACATGTATTATCACAATATGTATTTAACTAATATTAATAACTATAAAACATATATATATGTACTGGATATATAAAAAAATAATGTAGTTTCAATTAAAATAATAGTTTAGTCAAAACACCTCCAAATAGTACAAGATTTCTGCATCATTTAATAAGCAAGTACTCTGTATACCGACCGACACGAAACAATTTTTGGTATATCACCGGGAATTGACGCGCTCCATAGTGTAGGCACTTTACCAAAGACGAAGTCAAAATATATTTATGTAGGTAACTTTACAAAAAAAATAATGATTGGCTCTAATGAGAGAGTCAGAAACAATACTTAGCGGTAAGTGTTAATCCCTGTTAAAAATGTATTGGATTTTGATATGCGGGTTTTGATTTGTCAGTTCACGTTTTTCGAATCTCTTCTAAATTTACATAGTATCTAAACAAACATCTATACGATATAATTGGTTTATTCTAGTGTCAGAAGTTATCACTATCGCTTGCTATCAACAATTTTTGTTTTTAATAATAATTTAATTTAATAATAATTATGTATTTGTCATGATATTGTTACGTAAAATGGTTTGTCAATGTCAAATAATCACGCAAACGTCCAAAACTGTAATTTAAAACAATTACATTATTTATATAAAAATAAATCAGTGGCGCTACAACCTTCTTAGGTCTGGGCCTTAGATTTATGTATCTCTTTCATGATAATTTATCAATCGTATGGGCACGTAATTGATCGCTACACGCCGTCGACTTTTTGGGTCTAAGACATGTCGGTTTCCTCACGATATTTTCCTTTACCGTTTGAGCAAATATTAAATGCGCACATAGAAAGAAAGTTCATTGGTGCACAGCCACATTACCACGACCTCCAAGATGAGAGTTACACGCTGAAGCCACTAGGCCAACACTGCCCTTTATAATGTAAAAATCCCCCGAATGATAGAAGCAGATATAAACATACCACAGGTAAGACGAATCCATCGCAATAATCTACATGTTCTCCAATGAGGTTAACTCTTCCGGGCGCACTGGCCGCCGCAGAAGCTTCACGCCCAAATAATTCACTGAACTTGCTCTTCGCCTGCTCAAATAATAGCTCGTCACCCTTTGCTGTTACCTCGGACATCTGGAGATTATGATTGGAAGTTCAATAACAACATTTCATTCTAAAGAGCAGTTTCTATCTATTATGTACCGGAATATAACAAAATCCGCAAGTTTGTAAATACTATTTTATTGGAAATATATTATTAATTTCCTAGGATATTTATAAACTTTCGTAGGATTCTAAAAGAGAGATAAATTGAATTTTTTTACGACCACATTTTCGCAATAACCTTATTATTATACCGGAGACATACTGAGCGCTCAGTCATCACTAAAAAAAAGTCATCACGACACTGAATGAGCCAGTGAAACTAATAAAACGTAATTGTATAATCGAAGTTCATAAATCTCATGATAGATTTTATACCTAAAACACTATTCATAGATTAATAATCAAAATCATTTCGTTAAGTAAATAGTTTTGCCGAATATCTAACGAGACGTATCCAAAAGTTACGATTATAGGGGCGCAGTTTTGCCCGCGTAGATTTCGTGTATTTTAGTTTTTGCGAACTCTTCAACAATAAACGTCATATTTTAGTAAGTTTAGTTAAAACCATAATGATTTATAAAATTAAGGACCTATCTGGTCGCCAAACTCCAAATATGTACATTGTTTCTTTCCATTTTTTGTCATCGTTTCTTGAAGTAGGGCGAATGGAAAATATATGTTGGAATTGAGTAGTTTATGTATCCATTTTGAAAGATCGATACACGAATTAAACAACTTCGCTCGATACAAAAAAAATCCAAACATAGCCAATTTTTGACACTTTGAATTCATTTTATGACGCAAATGTATATAGAACATGATTTTGAAATTTACACGATATATTTTACAGCAAACCAAGTATTCCATTTCAGAAAAAAAATGCTAAAATTACATTAATTTAATGTTTTACATAACTAATTGTTATTACGGGCCGGCGCGCCTCAGTGATCCAGCTCTCCACTGCGCCCCGCAGTCCACCCCGAGACACTGACATAGCAATTCGTGCTGGGATAGGGCCTTATACCTGTCTCATACATCACACTCTCTATTTATGTCTAAGATCTGTTGGGTATTTTTTTTATTTTATTGGATACACAGAGACAAGCAGGTTGGTCTCACGACTGGAGACTTAAGCAAGGTAATAAATCGATCAGAGAGTGTTTCTTCTTTATTATACTTCTAGTCCGATAGTGAAACAACAAATGAACATTAATATTTATTACTTTACTTACTATTTATATAGTACGAGTACATGTGATATCATAACTACGAGTACATTGTTATCTAAATAACAGAAAATAGTATTACTTTATTTAACAGAATCTACTTGCTTTTGAAGAAAAAATTACGTGGAATCCCTGCTCAATTTCGAAACATCCAAAATTGCTATTACCAAAATAAACAAACATTTTTTCAGTAATAAATACACAATTTCTATTAAATTTAATTTATTTTACTTTTATATTGCTCGGAACACTCAAATTAGTTATTCTCAATCTTGGATTACATTTTGTTTACCATCTTCTTTTTGTCGTCTTTTTTCATTACGTTATTTCAGATTCATATAAATATAAAATATAGCCTAGCCACTACCTAACGTAATCACAATATCCGCTTATATAATTATCAAACTTAATTATAAGTTTATCGCATAAAAACTTAAACAATTGCTTTAGTTACGCGATAACACACACTACAGATGCTAACAACAAACGTAAAACACGATTAAAACGTTTAAAAAAGTTTTCCAATAAATTACTCACAGTTTATATGCAAAACGAAACCGTACAATGTCACGATCAACTACACAGTAATATTGTACGGGTTACTCATTGAATCATTAGGTTCAATTTATAATGGCATTTTATCTTAGACTGGAATTGATAATGGGAATTGTAGTGGGTTATTGGGCAGGCATTTTTAGCTTTGTTTCCTAAATATTTTCATTAAATCCATTAGATTGCGGCGTAAGAGGCACATTTGGTACTTTTTACAACTTCTCTATAATGTTCTTTTAAATCCTAAAACTCCTAGTTAACTTAGCAAAATTTTATGATCTTCTCTGGCGGTAGTTTTGATATGAGTTCCTTAGACAATCTAATTCTTGAAACTCCTACTCATAAAACTGAATTCTATCACTCCTCTTCTTTTTAAAAATCTTCTTTTTGATCATTTTTCTTCTGCCTCGTAATTAGCTACTACTTATATATATTAATTGTGACTCAATTAACCTTTGGATTAGCTTTTAAATTTTTGTTTATGCATATTATGATTTATATTTTTTTAATTAATTTAATTATATATGCACTTCTTGTACTTTACCCTCTGTAGGTGTTTTTTTTTATTTTTTCATATTAGGGTTGGCTGGAAGAAATCGCTTGTTAGCGATAAGGCCGCCCGTTGCCTAATAACTTATGTAACCTGCTTTTAAGCAGGACTGTAAATAAATAAATAAATATTTTTCAATACTCCTTTTGCAAAACCAATATTATTGCATACTTTAAATATCCAATATATTTATTTACCTATACGTATCAGTTCAGTTCATTGGTTAAAAAAACAGAAATTCATTTTCTCTATAGTATTTCTATTTCTCGAGGGAGGTACTACTCCTGCCATTGTGTCCGGGGACTTTTTTCCATCTCTTATATTTTACTAAAAAGTTTGTTTCGTTCGTTTAATAAATTTGTGTTACGCGTCTCGCTAGAAACGCCTCGGCTACATCAGTAATATTCATGGCTAGCGAGACCCGTTCTTTCCTGCTACAGTTGTAATAATTACTAATTTCTTTATAGCATTGGTATAGAAAAGAAATAACGCAAAAATTAATTGATGCTGAGCCCATGTCCTACAAATTAAATGGAGATAGTCAGGGCACGTAGCCCATTATACAATTGGCAGATGGTCAAAACCGGAAACCGAATAGACTGGAAAGGAAAAAAAAACAAGGGCAGACCAAAATAGCGATGGGCCGACAATAGGGAAAGGGTAGCTGAAAAATAAGACGACGGCAAAAAATAAAATTGGGTGGAAAAGTTGGAGGAGGCGTTTTCCCGGACAGAGGCCGCATTTTGTATAATGTATGTCAATCAATCAAAATCATTTATTCATATAGGTAACACAATGTAAACTTATGAACGTTAAAAATAAATATACATAATACATTAAACGCTTCTAATTTTACATTTACTGCCAGTTCTTAAATCAAGGGCGTAGAACAAAAGAAAAGAACTGGCAATAAACTCTCCACCGCATACACGAATTCAAGTCCGACCAGTCACCACAACTAGCACCCGTTCACGAGTATGACGCATGGCCAGCCATCGGTCACCTCGCCATATTTTAGCATCGTAATAGAACTAGCAATTCTATGTCTGAGACTCTGAGTCTAGAATTAGCTCATAGCTAATAAAGTCATATCTCAAGTAAATCAAGAATAACGTATATCAAGCTCAGGTCTAAAGGGTCTGATTCAGCGTCGATACTTGAACACGAGACAGCGTGAACTATGAACTTTCGTATTTCAAAATTAAATACAGATAGTTTTTGACAGTCGTGAGTCATACTTAACTAGCTAGCTAGATCTTACCCTTAGACCAACAAATCCTCAAGACGTAACATCGCCCCCCCTGCCCTTCAAGGAGGTGATTATAAAAATAAATACCAATGAAATTATTTATAACAACGTTTTTCTTGTTACAAATAAATAATAGACATATTATTTTAATTAGGCTTGTATGTGAGTACATCCTAACAAAAATTAACCTTATCGACCATACTGATTGTTTATTGCCCCTTGTATCACTGATAACACTTATCTATCGTAAAACTATAATACACGCGGTTTATTGAGCTAGTTAGCTGTAATGAGATGCTGTAAAGATACGTTTTATCTTATTTCATATAAAATTTAGTCAACGTAATGTTTTCAATATGAGGACAATATACTCACAAATACTTGAAAACCGAAAGTAATATACGCAACGTTTCACTTCCACCATGAATTAATTACAATTGTTTTAGTATGCTTATCGAACCTTAATACGGTGCAATATATGAAAATTTCAGCCTTGCTTTCATTTCATAAATCATTCTAATCTCGTTTGTAGGTGCGTGAAAATAATATAGCGATTTAAACTTTACTCCTCAATTAAATTTTTGCCACTTTAATCTCCTACAAGTGTCAAGTGATTTAAGGCAAAACATTTAATTCCAAATCGATACTTATCCGCATACAAGGGAATAAGTATCTATATAGTTGTCCCCCAAACCCCAAGAACTTATTCTGTACAAAACATTTAGTATTACCTCAACATAGGTAATAACTTTTTTTAATAATACTTGTATTTATTTCTAAGAAATTACTCGTCGAGTATATATAAGTAGATGTAGGAGTCATAAAACATTTTAAAAAATCAAATTAGAGCGGTAAAATTGTACACAAATCGTATGTCAGTTGTCAAAAAAAACTGACGACAATTATTTATTATTAGGACCGAGGACGCCGACAATGTCAACTTAACATCTGACATTGCGATCCTGTAAGTTGTAACCGCATTTGCATTCAGCTGTTTTTTAATTGTTATAACTATAATAAGATTAACTAAATAACTACGACATCACTATTAAAATTTGTTATTTTTTAATTTTTACTATTGAAAATAATGTCGTTAACATAATTTGATAGAATTTATATGAACTAAAGATTCCTACAACTATGTCTTTTAAAACCAAAGATGTTGTCTTATCCCAGACTCGGCCGACAACTTTATTATTACAAAAACACGCAGACTACCTCGCAAGTTACGGGTTAAATAAAGATGATTTTGAGTACTGTATGACTGAATATCTTCGAATGTCTGGTATCTATTGGAGCCTTACTGCGATGGAGTTAATGGACCAATCATCTAGGTAAACTTAATAATTCAATTATTTTAATTTCTCCATTAAAAATTTTAGAGGATGACGATTTTTAAACTATGTAGAATGATTAATTTCTATCCATCAAACTGTGTATGTTATAAAGTTTTACATAATAACTGTGAATGAATCAATACATAAAATTATTTTTTTATACTGTCATAAATTGTTCATGATGTAAGTTACATAAACCCAATTTTCATTATCAGTTTAATAAAAAAAAAATATTTTCCAGGATGCCTAAAGATGATATAATAGAGTTTATTTCATTGTGTCAGGACAGTGAAAGTGGTGGTATTTCTGCAAGTAATGGTCATGATCCTCACATGCTTTATACACTAAGTGCTGTACAGGTATTAATACATTAATTTGCCTATATTATTTATAATTCGCTGACTGCATTTTCTTGTACTAGCCGATGTGACCCAACATACTTCAATTTACTAAATACTAGGATGTATAAAATGTATTTTGGAAGACTTGGGAAACATTAGCAATGCATACTAACTAGTACTGTAGCATGTTAGTAGAGATAACCAAACATCAGTTGTTTCTATTGCCCTTTAACTTACATGCTAAATATAAACTAAATTTTTAATAATCTTATAATAAATTGTACCTTATGTTGCAGGTCCTAGCGATGTATGATAGATTGGATGCCATAAATATAGATGGGGTAGTCAAATTTGTGGCTTCATTGCAACAAGATGATGGTAGTTTTTTTGGTAGGTAATATCTAATTATATGCAGGTAGTATTGCTGTATATTTTCTACATATAAACTTAAGGAAGGTATTAGATAATAGAACATCAAGAAATATATATATTATTTCTTTTTTTATTATTTTTTCCTATAATTTGTAATGTATGCCCATTGCAGGTGACAAATGGGGAGAAGTGGATACAAGATTTTCATTCTGTGCTGTGATGACACTATCCTTGCTTCAACGACTTGATGCAATAAATGTTAATAGAGCAGTTGATTTCGTCCTCAGCTGTATGAACTTTGATGGCGGTTTTGGATCTAAACCAGGATCAGAAAGTCATGCTGGTAAGTTTACTTTCAAGTGATTTTTTGTATAAAATACAAAAAATATATCTAAAAGTCTTGTGTATGTCAAGTATTCTGTAATAGTCAATATCTTTTAATATAATAAGAGTGTACTAATAACGTAAGTTTTAAAAATTATAACAAAGATATCTGCAATTTTTTAGGCCTTATCTACTGCTGTGTCGGTACATTGTCAATATGCAAGCGTATGGATGCCTTAAAGGTGGATGAATTAGCTTGGTGGCTTTGTGAACGGCAACTACCCAGTGGAGGACTTAATGGTCGGCCAGAAAAATTACCAGACTTGTGCTACTCTTGGTAAGTGTTTAACATGAAAAACTACAAAACTTAAAGATTTTTTAAAAGATGTAGACGGTGTTATAATTTGTTTCTTATGTTGCAGGTGGGTCATGGCTTCGCTATCTATGTTAAACAGAATTCACTGGGTTGACCAAGAAAAACTAGAACAATATATTTTGGCTTGCCAAGATTCAGAAACGGGAGGATTCAGTGATAGACCTGGAGATATAACAGATCCGTTTCACACTTTATTTGGGTTGGCGGGTCTATCTTTGCTAGGAAATTCTAGTATTAAACAAGTAAATCCCACTTATTGTATGCCCCAAGAAACAATAGACCGCCTAAGGCTAGAACCACAGATATTACTTATTTAAATTTAATATTAAATATTATTATTATGCTTGTAAAGTGTATTTAATACAAATAAAAGATATCTTCTTTTTTTGACTCACAAAACTGCTGTGAATTTCACTGCATTTGCATATTTGCTTCTAAATGATGTAAGTTTATAATAAATTATGTATATATAAAAATATACCAACATAACACAGTTTGCAAAATGTAATAAAATATATATAAATCTCTTATGAATGTTTTTTATTCGTACATATTTTAATATATTGTAAAAAGTTACATAAACATGCTATGTATTACAATTTCTGTAGTTCATTTTAATTTCAAGAGATGTCGCTGTTTTAAAAGGGCTAAAGCGTTTGAAACTGTCCAACAATTATTGACAGACGACAGTTATTACTTATTAGCCGCTAGGTTAAGGCCAGTCACCAATAAGTGCCGGTGATGTTTTGATTTTTATAAAAATGTAAACATAACCTCAAAGTAATGCAAAACTAATTTTATTTAAATTATTATTTTGTTTTACTTAGAAAAATAGACCTGTACGATTATAATGTTGTTTTTTCATATTTTACAATACATTCTTATTAGTCTCTGTGTGTATGCATTTACCGCCTTTATTTATCTTGTATACCACACAAATCAATTATACACAACTCAACACATAGATTCTAAAGATTATGATTATATAATAGGTAAGAATAAATCAATGACTTTCTGAATGGGTAGTGCATTTTGTACCACTTATATTAATAAATATATCTTTCAATTTAGTAGGTTCTGGAACGGCAGGTTCTCTGATAGCTCACAGAATTGCAAAAGAAACCAATTATACATATGTTGTGATTGAGGCTGGAGGAGGAAGTAATCCACTTTTTGAGATCCCAATACTAGGTCCAATGTTACATGGTTCAGTTTATGATTGGCAATATGAAACTGTTCCACAAACTAATGCATGTCTTGCAATGGAGGAAAATGTATGTCATAAAAATACTCTATGATATATTAGATACAATACTCTATGATTTACTAGATTAAACTAAAAACACTGAAACTAATGATTATTTATAAATAATTAAAATTAATTTATAATCCTTATTTGTATTGTGTTTCAGAAATGTAAAATGACCCAAGGCAAAATTTTTGGTGGCTCATCAAAACTCAATAACATGATACATGTTAGAGGTAACGTTTCACATTATGTCAACTGGTTTCATGGTAAATATACTAAAAACTACATCAAGGAACAGTTTGAACATATAGAAAAAAACATAATTCACCTTAATCCTATTGCATATACTACTGAATTGAGCGACAACATTCTACTTGCTGCTCAGGAACTTGGCTATGAACTTACAGGCAAAGATTTTAAACTAGGTTTTACCAAACCAATGGTTTCACAAGTAAATGGAAAACGTTGGGCAAATTCTGATAACTTAGAGAACAAACATGTACTGCTTAACACATTTGTAGAAAAACTATTATTTAGAAATAAGAAATGTTATGGTGTCCAACTAGCTAATAAACTTAGGCTATATGCTAAGAAAGGTGTAATTATATCAGCTGGTGCATTTAATAGCCCAAAACTTTTGCAATTATCTGGTATTGGGCCAGCAGAATTATTAAAGTCATTTGATATTCCTCTTTTAAAGGAGTTGCCAGTTGGAAAAAATCTACAAGACCATATAGGGACTGGTTTAGATTTAGTACTTTTTAAAAAGTCACTTTCGGTCAATGCATTTAATTGCTTTAATCCAATACACATTTTTCAATACTTCGTCCAAGGGCAGGGTCCTTTGACAACATCTGGCTGTGAGGTTGTTGGCTTTTTATCAACAAAAAACAGTACTGAACCTGACATACAGTTTATGGTGTTGCCAGTTGGTATTAGTGCAGACAGGGGTAGTCATTTAAGAAAAACTCTTAAGATAAAAGATTATGTATGGGATAATTATTTCACCAGAGTATTTGACAAGCATGCATCTACAATTTTAGCTTTAATTTTACACACTAAGAGTAAAGGAGAAGTTAATATACAAAGTAGGAATCCTGAAATGCCTCCACTGATTGATCCAAAATATTTTCAGAATAGAGACGATGTTGACACTTTAATAAATGCTGTAAAACTCATAAAGACTTTTGTATTGTCTAGAAAAATGAATGCTTTTGGTGCCATTTTAAATAACATTCCTTTCCCAGGATGCGAGAGTCATCTGTTCTTCTCTGATGCATATTTAGAATGTTATATTAGA
Organism: Pieris melete; assembly: GCA_963693345.1. Classification (NCBI taxonomy): domain Eukaryota; kingdom Metazoa; phylum Arthropoda; class Insecta; order Lepidoptera; family Pieridae; genus Pieris; species Pieris melete. Next base: position 703,772 of record CAVNZK010000021.1, read on the forward strand.
CATTTAACTTTATCAACTTTCCACCCAGTCGGAACTTGTTCTATGGGCTTGCCAGATGACTATGATACAGTAGTAGATACATCATTTAAAGTTATTGGCTTAGACAATCTGTATGTAGTAGATGCATCAGTGTTGCCAACATTACCTAGTAGCAATATTAATGCAGCTGTTGCAATGATGGCTAACATTTTCTTTGAAAATAATGTAAAACTGCAGAGAAGGCTGAATAAAAATCTTTGCTTTCAAAGATCTTTATCAGATATTGTTAACAATACATGTCCAGTTGATAAAGCATCTTTATGACAATCTAATATTATATAAAATTCTCGTGTCGCGGTGTTTGTGGTTAAACTCCTCCGAAACGGCTCGACAGATTCTCATGAAATTTTGTGTGCATACTCAGTAAGTCTGAGAATCGGATACCATAATTTAAATTGTAAGGGTAGTCCACCCCTAGATTTTTTTTTTAATTTTTAGACAAACTTTTTGTTTTTATTTTTTTATGATACAGCATGCCAAAATACATACAATTTTCACCCCTCTACGATCAACACCTATTTTTTATTATAAATGATATACATGGCAAAACGACGTTTGCCCGGTAGTATATTATATATTTGTACTAGCAGACCGGCCAAGCGCTGCTGTGGCTAAGGTTTTTGTTATATGTATTACATTGTAGTAAACTATTCAAGGGAAACGGTTGGAGAACACCAATCATGGGGACCACCATGCTTTATTGGTGGTTATGCCATTAAATTGTAGCTTATGTGAAACGTTGGTACTTTCAACACAGCGCCATCTGTTAGAATTGTGACTGTTAAATAATAAACAAATATTTTTCAATAAAATAATATTGCGGGTATAAATTGAGATGTAAGCTATCCTATCTTTTAAGTTAGATCAAACTGCACACGGTGTGCAAATTTTATTAATATCGGTTCGGTAGTTTAGGAGTCCATAGCGGACAAACAACGTGACACGTAATTTATATATGTATATTAAGTTTATTGAGTTTATAAATAATATAATATTCTTATTTATAAAAACACAATGTACGAGACTGATATCAAAGCCATATATTTTGTAATAATAAAGAAATATTTTAGTTACTTTATAGAATTGTTAATTTGTACTTATTAGTATTCTTACGAGCTAGTCACTTAAGAATGTTTACAACTTATTATGGACGATACAAAGAATGTTCGATTACAAGCATTTGGGAGAGAAAATAAATGACATTAAAAATTTAAGATTATTGTTAGAGTTTGCAATAAAACAGTTTCGTTATATATTATATTGTTTTATTTTCATAAAATCCTAATACTACCATTTATTATATGTATTAATTAAAAGACTACACAAGTAGTTTATTAACACTGATATTATTCGCTAATAATTTTACGAAATTATAGCATGACGTATAAAATCTTACTATACTAGTTTCTACATTTTCAGCAATTGCTGAGAAAACCTCCATAACCTTGTTTTTACTTATTCTGTACAGGATTTATCAGTGCCTAGCGGCATATCCATCATGTTAATACATAGTAGCCTATTAACATTATGGTGCGAAATCAAAGATGTAAAAGCATTACTTTCTATATTTATGTCGGGAAGCGTATAAGGCTGTGCTGCTACGTTATCCCGCCTAAGGCGATTGTTGGTGGCGCCTTGGGATTTTTGTGGCCCTCTCCGCACCAAGCATGCGTATGCGCAATGCAATTGCCCAAAATACAAAAAAAAAAGTCGGTTACGGACGATAGACGTGACAACGCGATAACAAAACATTGATGAAATGATTTCATGCTTTTATAAAATTGAGTTATTATCACTATATTGTATACAAATGAGTGACTCCTCGGACGCCTAGGTCTATAGAGTGGAAGAGAGATAGCGGCGCAAGCGTACAATGAGCGTAACGGGACAAGGAGCATAACAGTAGTCATCGATTTATTAGACGTTGTCACGTTGTTAAAGTATAGGTTTTTTGAAGGATTATTATTGGATCTTTCTGCCATAATAGCGCCAATATAACTTTTACCCAATAAACGAATCTTACGCCTATATCAAAAAAATCAAAGCTATTGCCGTGAATCATCGACTTATGAGATGGTTTCTACACATGCATGTGATGCAAGTCAATCAAACAATTTTATAAAAGCGATAGTTTATGAATATTGTACTACACTTACTGTTATTCAATCAGCATAGGTAGGTACATATAAGAAATGTTATGTCCATTATTTAAGGACAAATTTTAGTTTTATTTAGCTACGTATATAATATATAGGCTTATAGTACGTTTCTATACAGAATATTGTTACGTAATTATTGCTTAAATTGCGAAGATTGAGTACAACTAACTTAACTACTAAACTAAATAAACTACTCAAAGAAAAAACGGTCCTATGACCTGCTAACGAATGACTAGGAAACTAAAAAAATATTTTTTACATTTATTTTTAGATTTCAAGACTAATTCAAACTTTAGGTATGTTTTAATCGTGCTGTAAAGTTAAGAACGTTAATCACATAAAAAGAACCTATAACTTTACCAAGACGGGAAAATATACCTTCTGTTTTTATTTAAAAAAAAACTCCGAATTCCTGGGTTTGACTCTTAGTCTTGTGTTCAACTGTTTCTGAGTTGTCTTTTTACAAAATTAGTAAAACGAACTCACAATGTGTACCTACATAAAAGTGAGCTTTATAATAGACACACAGTACCTAATACAATTTGTGCATTCAATGCTATACATTAATTTAGAATATTTACAAACGAAACTACTATACTATACAAGTTCTACAGGCAACTCACTTCTATTCTTATCTATTGCTTTTATTAACAATTAATTCTACTTTGCTTAGTAGAGGCAATTTTTGGTTACAATATAGGATTTTAAATTTCGCCTCTTCTAAGAAATTTCCCAAAAAAATTGTATTAGGAAACTGTCTTATTCAAATCTGTAAAAAACTATTAAAACTACAAAATTGTGCCATATATAGATATCCATTGATACAAAATACAATATTCACAACATCCTCTTTGTGCTGAGCAAAAATCAATTATATTGACTAAGTTCCTTTTGGACGGAATGTCTGATAATAGCATAAAAGTTAAATTTAGATTTCTATATAAATTGAGCTGGTTTGTTGCTCTACCATGAGTTTGACAACGTGTGGAACGCTAATAAAATAAGCTAAAGAAGACGACTTATATTAATAAAATATAATTATATAAAATCTTTCAAGTTTCAACGCTTTTTAGATTTACGCGCGAAATCAAATAAAAATTGACAATTGGCAATGACAATGGCAGAAGTCATGGATATATTTCCATAGATCAGACATACGTCTGCTATTGTAGAACGCGTTTAATTAAAACCGTTTATTAAACTCATGGTATAGTTACCCTACCTTGCTTTGCATCTTGTTAAGTAATTATAAAACGCCTATACAAACCTAAATAGCAGTAAGCTAAAGCCCACTCCACAAATCTCGTTATATAATTTACAACCCTTGGATAAAGATTAATACTGGACGGTAAAGACACGCTGTTCATTTGCATTAAATCTACGTTAAACTATTCATTTAATAAAAATTAAACATTCTTTGAGCGATATAAAATTCACTATTTTCAACATACGACATTGCCGTTTAACTTGTAAATATTTTTGTGAAATACTGATTCTTTTTCATTTCTGAGCGTAATTTGAGCAAACACTAAACAAAAGCGCTTTAAGAGCTATATTGCAAATCTTATTGCTAACGTTTAACTCCCATATTCATATAAAATATGTTAGTCTAATTGCACTGTATTAATTAAAGTACTCATCTATCTCTTTACAGCACATCGTAAACACAATTTGACAGAGAGAAGTGAAAGAGTAGGTACTAAAGTCAACAAAGTGCAGACCAATTTCGTTTTTAATAAACTTTTAATCTATGACTAGATTTGCACATATTCTATACGTTATGCTTTACTAAATAGACTATGACTTTAGTAGACCACACAAGTCACACAAAATATATATTTATGGATCACACAAGTGACGCCAGCTTGCAAATTAATAGAACTGCTTTAATGATATTACTTACGATATATGAAGATAGACGTGTATTAGTTTTAATTGCAAATATGTTCAGTTGCTTCAATTGGACAAATTAAAGGAGAATTCTTTTTATCGTTAACTGTTGACAGAGTAAAATACCATCCACCAATCACAAATTATGATTTTAGCAATGTTGTAACTTCAATAATGTTTCCGTTTCATAATATAATATCAAATTAATAAATAATTCTATGTTTGCAACATGAAATTCTAAAAGAACTTTTACTTCAACTTTTCTTAGATGACATTATAATTAATCAAATTGATTGGAAATCAGAATCTTTCTAGAATTACTGGTTGGTATTCGTCTCTAATGTCTTCAGAATCTGTTTGGACTTCCTTCGACAATTTGCTTATTAAATAAATTACCTTACTTGAAACATGGATCCAAATAATTATCAAACATATCCAGTTGCAAGTCACCCCAATCGGTAGGGTTCAGGAGTAACGATGACAGGTCATCATCAGGGATCAAAGGAGGTGGTATCGCCGGTTCCACTATGACATTTGCTCCAATATTCGTCTCCAGATCCATGGAAATTGGCAAACTCAAGTCTGGCAGGTGCAAAGTCACCGCTTGGTCAATATCGTGAATGTCAAGTAACTGACTATCCATTTGAGGTATGTTTGCCACAGCTACTTTGTCTTCATTTTTTGAGTCTTTCTCATGTTTTTTCTTCTTGTGAGGTCGGTTGGAGATACGCTTTGTGCCTTCTAGATGTGCGAGGTCGAGTTTCCAAAATCCACCCTTTCCAGGCTCTTGTTTGGACCTAGCTTCCTTTACAAACACTTTGTTTAAGGATAGGTTGTGGCGGATGGAGTTCTGAAAAGTATAAAATTTGTATTGTTACTAGGTTATAACCTTAGTATATGTGGAAAAGGAAGACAGTACATTGAACAGAGTTGTGCCCTGGGATTAATGACGTTGGCAATGGGTTTAAAGGGAGGCCTACGACAAAGAACTCATTACAGAATTACACATAGAATTATTAGATGTAAGGGAAAATATGGAGCTGAAATTCAAATCTGCTATTGCAATTTTTAAAGATAATAACTTAATAATATCACCCAGGAACCGTACCTACGACTTATTTGGGTCTAAGGCAAGCTGGATTCCTTACAACGTTTTCCTTCACCGTTCGAGCGAATGTTAAATACGCACTTAAAAAGAAAGTCCATTGTTGCACAGCCGGTGATCGAACCTACGTCCTCAGGGATGAGAGTCGCACGCTGTAGCCACTAGGCCAATACTGCTTACTAATTACTAATAAATACTTCATCATTCGCCATCAAATGTTGGAGTTATAAAATAGTACTTAGCCGAGTTTCTAAGACTGAAAAATTACTGTTCCGTTTAGCTCTTTTCAACCAACCGTCAACATATGTAAACAGCTGTTCCATATCGCACATTACTGACCATTTCTCCCTTTTCATAATATAAACTAGCGAACCCTGACGTTGCACCTGCTGGACTTATGTATGACAATTACTCTGTGATTTGAGAGTGTTTTTTTTTATTAATCTAGGAAATGTTAATATATTACGGTCATTAGTGTTTTTATATTTTTGATTATTTAAAGGAAAACCTTAAATCACATCTTAAATGGTTGTAAAGCACATAAATTGTCGGAATAGTTAAATAAATTCATAATTTGTTTAATATTATATTAAGTGGAAATGTTTTGGGAGATTTATTGACCCATGAATGCATCCAATTCTTAAATGTAGGTAACAAAAATTATGATAAGAGTTACTACAGGGGTTAACTATGAACATGAATTAGTTATAATTTATAAGTCCTAATGCTTAAAAAATACAAAGAATATGTTGTCACAGATTGTACAACTATAACTTCACCTCCTTTCATTAATTTAATTAATTTCTATGAGTTTAAAGATCACGTGCCACCACATCATTGCATGGTACACCATTGCCGAGTGATGAACATATTATGTCGAAAACATTTGGACCTGTTTACTTTATATCTCGTATTTACAAAAGCCTTCTACGAATGATTAAATGCTATTTTTATTTAATTTTATTTTGCTCTCAAACATCACACTGTTACAATGAGGACAATCAGATATTTATGAAAATTAATTAAATAACTAATCAATTACATTATAATAACTAGAGTAAGTGAACTTACTCAGATATTATATTGTGCTTTGACTTATATTCTAGCTGAGAGTTGAACAGTATTATTATTACGCCTTTATTGCTGACACCCGGTATATTACTTGTTTTATTTATATGTATAACCTATCTAATACATCAGATGTGCCGGTTTTGGATATCAGCTTGTCCTGTGACACATGGCCTATGTTCCTTCTTTCTTCTTCGTTCTTCCAGCTGCATCAATTACTTTCGGATGTTATCTCTTCTTGTCTTGTTGTGCCTTCTTTTCTCTTAATATTGTCTGCCCATCTTGTGATTGCCATTATGTAATAATTTTTGTACATTTCAACCTGCTATCTATCGTCAAGTGCCTGGTCCAGCGCCATTTCAATAGCATTATTTTCTTTATAATGTCCTCTACTTCGGTCGTTAATCTTATCTCTTCTGCTCTTTTGCGATGTCTCAGTGTTACACCACATGCTTTCCATTCCTCTTTGGAATGATCTCAACTTTAAAAGATGTTTCTGAGATAATGCACAAGTCTGGCAGCCGTATGTGACAAAAAATACATAAATTAAACACTTTTTTCTTAGGTTATCTCTCTCTCTCTCACTTCTTCCATTGGGAAGCCTTTACAGTATTAACTGTTTGATACAAAATATCAAATTCTTAACAAACAAGAAGATACAAACCTCTTTTGCAAAGTTTTGTTTCTTTCTCGAAAGTTCCACGAATAAGTTGTACTTAATTTTATTAAAACAGTATTTTTATATTTTATCTAGAGTCAATTAAGTTAAGAAATTAACAGTAATAAACCTTGGTTTTTAAAAATGAAACATTTTTAACATCCCTAATCAAGCAGAGATATAAGGTTCGTTTGCAAAGTTTTGTTTCTTTCTCGAAAGTTCCACGAATACTTAATTTTATTAAAAAAATATTCTTAATTATTGTAAAGTCATCGTAGTTATTACCAATTAAACAGTATTAACCCTTTAATGAATTTTAATGTTAACTTAATTTTATTAAAACAATATTTTATAATTTATGTATATCACCGTAGTTATTATATGTACATAGCGTTTATATTGTATTATCAGTAGCTTAGGGTTAACCGAATTCAATTACGCCTTATCTTATCACGTTAAACGTCTATTAAACATAGATTCAGGGCATGTGATATATTATACAGCTTTACAATTTTTATAATATTAAAGTATTTTTATTTATAATCATAACAATCAAATATAAACTATGTACAATTTTTTCCTACATAATAAAAAATTAAAGAAAATTTAAAAAGTTTAGTGCCAGTGGTAGTGTACCTTCAACGCTGGCAGCATTTCCTCACTGTATTGCGATACTTATTCGTTAAGCGAGGAAATCATCAGCTCTGGGGTGGCACTATCTACCAGGCGCCAACTTAAATCTTTAATTATCGCCTGTGCACTTGAACCCCACGACCAAGAGTCTCTACTCCAAAGGGTACAAAATCGAAATTATAGGAAAAAGACCAAAAGTCCTTTTTATAAAATTAAACATAGACTGTTTGATTCTTACTTTCTTAAGTCATTTTCATACGTGTATATGTGTGTTATATATTTTCATAAGTATCTGATTATTCTCGTTTGTGATGGTTGGGAGCAAAAATAAAAAAATAAAAATAGCATTTAATCAATCGTAGGAGATTATAAAGTAAAAAGGTCCAATTTTTTTCGACATATTATGTCCATCACTCGGCAATGGTGACCCATGCAATAATGTAGAGGCACGTGCTCTTTAAGCTCATAGAAATTGATTAAATGAATGAAAGAAGGTACTAATTTTTGCCTTCAACCTAACCTAACCTGATCACAAACGCCACTTAGAATGCAAAAAATAAAAGAATAAAAAAACCTAACCTAACCTAATGTAATTTACTGGAACCCACTGGGAACTGAGACAATATCATTTACATCATACATGTAATATTATTAGTATTTAAATTTTTTAAAGGGATCCAAAGCCATGCGCATTGCGCATCCTTAATATTACTTGAAAAATATGACATACAAGTCGTAAAGAACGAAAGAAAAAAATGGAGCTGTTTTAAGGAGCCGTGATTCGACAAATTTACCAATAATTTTAGTAAATAGGGTTATATATGTCTTTACTACCTATTCCTAGACAAAGGAGCAATAGAACGTATGTAATCAATTCGTAGAAGGGAAGCCGATTGAATGAATCATAACAAGCGAAAGCTATATTACGTTAAGTCATTTATTAAAAAATACAAAATTACACTAAAATTATTGTAATAACGTCATAATTTGTTTATTACGTTAAATACATATTTTGGAAAGTTTTTGACCTATGAATTGATACAATCCTAAAATCTAACAAAAATAATTAGGAGTAACTAACGGAGTAAACTGAGCATTAGTTTTCATTAATTTATAAATCCTAAAACATCTTTAAAATAAAGAAAATATGACGTCACAGATTTGACTATCTATTAGGGCTTAGTCATTTATTTAAATAGACACTAAAATGACTCAAGTTCTTCATGTATGGAAATCAAACTCCGAAATTCAAATAACGTTTTTACGACAAACAAATTAAATCTTAATTACTAACCTGCCAAGTAGGATCGGCGTTCCTATAATACTTGAAGTTATCACGAATCCATGAATAAATCGCCGACAAAGTCATTTTATCATTGTTATATCGCATCGCCATACATATTAATGTGCTGTAGGAGTACGGCGGTTTCTTCTCACTGTTATTCTTGTAATCATCTCTATTCGCCATAAAATCGTCTTGGCATTTCGTTATCGTCTGATTGAACTTCTCCAGCCGCGTGCTCTGCGATTTCGGAGCGGTCACCGGTGATATCGGACATTGTGGAATGGACATTATATTGGTTATATTCTGCAACCAGTTCAAATTCGTCAAATCTGTCTCCGGCTCTTCTTTGACCCGCTTCGGTCTCTTCCTCGGCAGATCTGACGCGTACATATCTGGCTGCTCGTACACATATTCGATTTCCACTGTATGCGATGATTCTGGAACCGCATGATCGCTGTAGAGGCCCAGCATCTCTCCAGAGGCCGGCGAAAGCCCTGATGTGATATGCATGGTGATTCAGCGGTATCGATCGGCGCGGCCGGCGTGACGTAGTGGTCAGTGGTGTTGTTCGGGCGAGTGGTGGTATGAAAGTGCGCGTGGTGGCAGGTGCGCGACCGAACAGGTGGTGCGATCAATATTTCTCCGTAAGAACAGCCCGCATACGATAGCTCCAGACAATTAGTCATGGTTCCTTATCGGAGACTGCGGGTACTTCCTTGCTCGTCGGTAGTAATTATAATGGCGGTTTAATTACGATTTTGAAGGTGTCTAAAAAATTGGATTGCTTATAAATAATACACGTGCATAATAAATAAACGATAAAAATTGTATTTACTGAAACGTTTCACTACAAATAACGTAGCATAAGTAATAATAATTAAAAAATTTAAATAGAAATTTAATAAGTTTGGTCCCTGTGGCAGTGTGCCTAGCTTTATTGCGATACTTTTTAAACTATGTAGGTTAAGAATATTGTAATTATACTACATATTAGTTATTATTTTGTCTTTAGTTAAAGGTAATATAACATCTGGGAAATTAACATATTAGAATCTCATTACTTGACGCTACAACTTTTTTAGGTCTGAATCTCAGATTTATGTATCTGTTTAATGATCATTTGTTAATCTAATCTGCAATTAGGTGATCAGCCTCCTGTGCTTGACACACACCGTCGACTTTTTGGGTCGACTTGTGGTAATAATTGATGTTTTCCTTCACCGTTGGAGCGAATGTTAAATTCGCACATAGAAAGAAAGTCCATTGGTGCACAGCCGGGGATCGAACCTACGACCTCAGGGAAGAGTCACACACTGAAGGCACTTGGCCAACACTTCTCGCTTGAATAAGGGTTTTTTTAAGCCTCTACTAACGTAGTTCAATAGTTAAGGCACATGCACAAGCAAATGGAACTCACTTCAATTAAACATAATTCAAGCATAGGTACAGAAGACCGAACTTAACAAACAGTCTGTTATAGTATTAAAGTAGTCTCTTTTACCGATTCCTTGTTCAATTGAAGTGTAGATGAATATTGATAAAATGTATAGCAAAAGCGTCTTTTGTTTGCCAAGGGCAAACATCGCCCGACGCCACCCTTCCATACAATAATCACATTGAGTGCTAGCCCAACACTAATGAAATGGTAGGATACTTATTAGAAGTACTTGGTATAATTTAAATGTAATATTGTCTTTTACTACACGTGACCGGGACTAAAGCACTACCTACACATAAAAAACGTGTCTTTGTCAACAGCATGTCATTGCAGGGCAGCAGGCTCACCTGAAGTGATAAAAAAAATATTAATTATGGAATATAAGATACAGGTATCACTTATTCCACGTCATTAAATTTGAATAGGTAGAGAAAAAGCAAATCATCAAACAAAACTTATTTAAAACTAATATCGCAAATTAATTAGAGGCAGTCTGTCTAGCACTAGGCCCTTTTATCAACTAGATAATCGTTAACTTTATAGTAAGCATTTTTACACAGCTTTTTCTTTGATACATTTTTTAAATTTGTTATAAGGCAGAGATAAAAGAGCCTTTTTTTTTATTAATAAAAAATAACCCTTTTCCCAAAAATGAATTACTAACTTTAGATAGTCTAGTACGTTGAAATTGGAGCCTGCGTTTTTATCGCCGCCTAAAGACACATTTCCAGAGGGCTCGCAAGCGCGGCCCATTAAGAATTGGTAGGTACGCTCTTGAAGTACAGAAATCGGAAATACTTTATTAGGCAGCTGATTCCACATAGGATAGTGCGGCAAAATCTAAAAAAACGCTCAGTTGTGGAACAACGTACGAGGTGAATATTTATGAAAATATTGCGGTCGATTTTCTGCGAAAAAATTGTTTAGTGCTAGAAGAAAATCTCGACTGATACTTACACTATTCTTAAACAAAAGATAACCATTTTTATTATATATGTATATATATGTACACACATACTTATGTAATAATGTAGACATATTTTATGTCTGCCCCATTTGCTTACGGGACTCCATACATATCAATGTACAGTTGGTGCATTTTTTTAATTTGCGGCCGGCATCTATTAAAAAATACATTTCCCGTTCGCCGCGTGCGTAGTGTTCCCGGTGGAGCGGAACGCACCCCGTGCCAGGAACCGAATCCCGAATCACCCCTATCCCCTATACATTTTAAACGTATATTGAACTTGCCTATTATACAGTTATATTTCTAAAAACCGTATTTACAATATTCCATAGTAAATCATAATATAAATGAAATGAAAAATATCGAATGGAATGTCGTTGATCCCTTGGAAAATGGGACGGGCTTTAGTATGGGATGCTAATTGTGTGGAAAAGTTTGCCCCGTCTCACCTCCTTCGGACAAGCAAAAAAGCTGGGGCGGCCGCAGAGCAGGCGGAAAATAACATACGGCACAAATATAAGAGTCTTTCCTCCAACTTCGATTTTGTTCCCTTTGGAGTAGAGACTCTTGGGCCGTGGGGTTTAAGTGCACAGGCGCTTAATAAAGATTTAAGCTGGCACTTATGGAGAGAATTTAACTTTTATGTCGAAGTACCACTGTAATTAAAATGGATAAAAAGATAAATAAAACCAATTTAAAAAGGTTGGTCCCTGTGACAGTGTACCTTTAACGCTGGCAGCATTTCCTCGCTGCATTGCGATACTTATTCGTTGAGCCAGGAAAGTACCAGGTCTGGGGTCACCAGTACTATCTACTAGGCGCCAACTTAAATATTTAATTAGCGTATCCTACCTGTGTATTTGTGTTCATAAAAACTAGTATCATTGTTGTAGGAAGGACAGATCGCTTATTCAATGTCATGTGTTAAGGGTGTTAAGGTCTCCTAAGCAGGATCCTTGACCAGTATAACCAATCACTGGCCCGAGAAGTTCCATATATGTTATGACGTCATGGTGGCGTGTGCTCACATATTGTAGGTGTCGCTACATGTACCTACTGTCGATGAACACGCAAACTGTCACACGTGCGTTGCCGGTCTTTTAAGATTTGGTACGCTAGTGAGTTATTAAGATACGACTCTTCAGTCACGGAAACACAAATTTATTTAAAATCTATGAAACTCCTGAGCCACGATGCCCCTATAGACATACCTACAGTATACAGATAGGGCTTACGTTCGTGTATCTGAATGGAACGAACCAAACTTCAGGGTTGGTGACCTTAAGAGCTGAATATATAAAGCCAATCCATTAATCAACTCCAAATCGCTGGAGCCTCATTTAAGCAACGGTTTTCTATAACCTCTATCGCAGTGTTTCCCAACGTGAAGCCCACGCCCCACAGGGGGGCAATTTTATTGCTAAGCTATTCGAAAATTTAATAGGAATTTGAATTTCAGTTTTTCATTATGTTTTGATGTTTACCTACTTTCTGTGTTTCGTTAACAATTTCCTATTGTATTCCTAAAACCTAGCTTTTTAGTTTCTTAAGTGAACCACTAAATTTTTTAATATTTAAATTGGCGCCTGGTAGTAGTACTGGTGACCCCAGAGCTTTCCTCGCTCAACGAATAAGTATCGCAATACAGCGAGGAAATGCTGCCAGCGTTAAAGGTACATTTCCACAGGGACTAAACTTTTTAAATTTGTTTTAATTTTCTTTTTAATATTTTTTATTGGTATTATTACTTTGTAGGTTAAGAAAATTGTAAATACAAATTATACGTATGTCAGGAATATAATAATATATTGTATTCAATTATGTAACATATGCATAAAAATTTTAGAAAGCCTAAGTTGGAGTCTGGCACAAAAAAGGTTGGGAAACACTGCTCTAGAGGTTAGTGGACGACCTCTAAATGACGTCATCAATGACGTCATAATTTCAGTTTCTACCCCAATTATATATATAGAGAAGAGTCTAGAACTTCTCGTGTAGAATGACTCAGCAGTCTTGATCAAAACGTTTAAAATACGGCTTTAGATGTTTGACTAAGAGGTCCCTTAATAGTACGGGAGGTAGCAACGTTTGAAAAAAAAGAATTTTAGGTCAGCTGATTTTGTGATATGTCTTCCTTCTTGCACTTCCGGTTAGAGTCTGGGCAATCTGGCTGGCGGTAGCGGTTGCGTTCATTAGTGCGCATCATATCTGTCCAGGTAATAATCCTGGATTTTAAAAGCATTTTAAGAAGCGTAATTTTTAATTTTTCGTTTTTAAATACGTCTACCTGACATACTTTTTTTATTGCCAGACATTTTTCACGTTGCTAACTATGTGCCAAACGCGATTTTAAGTTTTATTATTATAAAAATTTCAAAGTATTTTAGAATGTCTGTAATTTTAATATTATGTTATTTAAATATAAGAAAAACTGAAAATGAATTTGCCAGACATTAATTCGATTGTTAAGTCTTGAATTAAAATGTAAAGGTCATGAAATTCTTTCTCGAAAACGTTGCTACCTCCCGTACTATAAAGTATGAAGTAGTAATAATTAATGTTTAAATATATTCTTAGTATTGATGACGTAATATAATTTAAATAAATGAGATGATTTAGGAAAAGATAGGTTTTATATTTCTACGCAACTATTCTGGCGTATTGCAATATAACTAATAAAATATAACCACGTTGACGAATATAGACACGCAACACGCAACAGCCAGTCAAATCAGCGAGAAACTGTCACATCAAGTTGATAACTATATATGTAATTAAATATATAAATGTAATAGTAGCGTCTATTGAAATGTTGGCACATTAACGCCTTCTATGGCTGGGAATTTAGTATTTACAATACCTAGTTAAAGAGTTTCATTTAAATGTACTGGGGTGAACAAAAAACATAATATCGTGGGTCAAACCTCGTTAAATTATATTTTTTATTTATTTCTTTCCACATCATTATTCTATGCGAATATTGGTTGACCTTCCTAATGTAACCATAACCACGTAGACCTTCCGCCCAGTAAAAGACAACAACACATCAGACAGTATGACTATGTTTTAAATCAATTATCCTTTAGCTTTTATAATAATTTATGAATGGATTTTTTTTCTCTTGTTTGTTGTTTGCCTATAAGTGCTTGTCATATTAAATCTTGTATTTTATGTTTCTTTTACCAATGTATCAGTGTGCCGAGGGTCAGGGCCAGATTTAGGGGAAGGCAACCGGGGTCCTCCACAAAAGAGCGGACCCCACAATAGACTAGAGAAAACAAATTTTAAATTCCGACTAGTAAACAACGTTTGTCTTGATATATTGTTATGTTTGTTAATTATTAAAAGTTTCACAATAAATTATTAACTAAAAAAACTCGACTGATTTTTTTTTTTACATTTTATTTGAAAATTAATTTGGGGCCAGGGCCTTTAAATCCGGCCCTGCCGACCGTTGACAAAATTCAGCGTGAAGAGGGAAATATTCAGAAATAAACAGCGTGAAGTTTGACACACGTATGTCAAAATCCATTACATTTCTGGCGTAAGATTTTCAGACTAAGCACTAAGTCTCGACTCTTAACTTATCCTTAGATTTACTAAGAATCCTAAGTAGACACTCGTGATAATTTTAGTAGATATGCTTTTCCGGAGCAGCAGAGGAGAGAGGAGAGAGTTGGGTCTCACACACCCTATATCTGTGGTGCGGGGGCCGCTTAAAACTACTTTCACTCCCGATATCATTAAAGGGCGACGTGTAAGGGCTAGTGAAGCCTAAAATTGTAAGCTCTTAAAATAGTTGGTAAATAATCATTATAGGGTGGTGCATATGTTGCACGCACCTGCCGCATGGTCAATTATATTTTATTAGCGTAGGAGGGTTAGCTCAGATGGTCATGCACTTTGCTTTTTTATTGGGGATGATAACAAAAACATGAAAAAGACCTTGCTATACGAAAAATATCGTAACATCGATGTTAACTCACGGCCGCGCAACAATGCAACTTACGAAACAAATTATGTTTTCTATGAACGCATCTAAATTAGGTTTATTAAAATTTTTAAAAGCGTATTAATTCACTGCACACGGGTCGTTTTTTTTTTTAAATGGCTCTGGCACGATTTGTGCATTAGCCAGCGTCAAGTATAGGATTTTTTTTTAATTCGTGTTTGTCTTTAGAAATTCGACAGTGTCCTCAATGTACGGTTTAAGCACTCGCCCGGTACTGCACAACCCTCCCAAAGGCCGAGAACAAATTTAAATTAAATTAAAACTTGCCCTCGAATCGGGAATCGAACCCGGTACCCCTCACCTAGCTGCAACTTAATAAGACCGCTAGGCTATGAGGCCCCCACACGGGTCGTTCCCTTCGTTTGTTCTTCGTAGTCTCGCTCGCTCTTTCTTTTTCTCACTTCCTCACTACTTTTTATCAACAAATAAATAGATTAAAAGGTTCTTCTTTATCAAAATTACTTTTCATTCAGTTAATTAAAAATATCGGAATATGTAATAATGTTTTTCTGTTTCTTTATAAATTTCGAATCATTTCACTGTATTTTATTTCTTTGTCGATTATTAATGCGAATAAAAAGCAAATTTTACCTTATACTAGAGTAGGAAAAAGGGCGGGCTGGCTTGTACAAATGCTAAATATTATTGTCCCACTAAATTATGGAAGTTTCTAGAGAATATATATGTAAAAATGGCGGTTAGGTTCAGTCTAAAATAGTTTGCAAATAAAACAAAGTTGAATATAAAATGTATAATTTCAGTATAAATGTATGCATAACAAATGCAAAAGTTTAATTAACTTCGAAGCTTAGCCATTACAAACATCAGAATGTTAGGTTCGTCTTCCTTAATATTTCACATATTTAATATAATTTTTCAGTTATTCCTTCAGATGGGTGAGGAACCAATCACCACCGTTGATGAGATTATCCATTTCCGAATTTAAGCTGCTCAAAGAATGATTATCTTCGTACATATATACTCTGAAATATTATTAATTATGTAGCTTTAACCATTCATCATATAGTTAAGTTGGCCGGTTGCTTGCGGTTTCGCTGTTACCGTGTAAAGGAACACATGGGGAGGTAACTGGTTTTAGACCTTATTGAAGGAGTCGGTGAGGCACTGAAGGCTGATCACCTACTTGCCTATTACCCTCATTATACACTTTTGAAATTTATCTCTGGTTGAGTTTCAAATTATCGAAAACCGACCTTAAAGCTAAGCAACTAATATATATATTTTTGAAGTTATACTTCTTTAGGCGCGTTATGAAAAATTTATGAGAGTGAAATTTTACGATGCGCGCGCACCGTGACACAAAATTCAGTATGGGCGCCGAGCGTGCGCGAGCAAACGCGCCTTTTAAACAAATAAAGCAGTTTTAATTATTTTTTTAAAGAAATTTAGCAATGCTTTTTCACAAAGACCTAGGTATTTATACTTAGTTAAAAGGTTATGAAACATACCTAGTTATTAATTTGAATTAATAATATAATATAATAATAATTATTATTAATATTAATTAATAATTGAATAATATATTAAATATTGTTAAATTATTAACGCTTAATATTGATTATTAATTATTTAATATTGAAAAAAAATAAAGAAAGCCAAAGAAGTATAACTTCTTACGCGCGTACATAAGTACACGCACCATTTTTTTATTTATATAGAGCAGGGGGCAGAATGCTCATCTAATGTTAGGTGATACCGCCGCACATGGAGACTCAATGTCAGAGGACTCGCGAGTGTTGCAGGCCTCTTAAGAATTGGTATAGATACCGGCAAACATCTTGAACATTAAACAAGGGAGTGGGAGAAAGTTTGCGCAGCGCGAACTTTAAAAAAAGAACATTTTCTAAAAGACCAGAAAGAGAAAGTGATTCTAACCTCGTATTAACCCCATTAGCCTTCAACCTTTTAGCATAGTCCAGCCCTTGGTAACACGGTACCCGTTTATCATTTGAACCCAGCATCAAAGCGGTGGGTGCTTTCACCTTGTGGGCGTGGACTATGGGCGAACATCTGCGCATGGCTAGAATCTCTTTGTCCAGCACTTCACCGGACTCGTGGTAATTTAAACCAGCTTCTACGTAACACCTGTAATGTCATTTTTGAGAGTTTGCTTATCTATTTCAGTTATTAGCAGTGTTGGCCTAATGGCTTTAGCGTGCGACTCTCATCCCTGAGGTCGTAGGTTCGACCCCCGGCTGTGCACCAATGGACTTTTTTTCTATGTGCACATTTAACATTCGCTCGAACAGTGAAGGAAAACATTGTGAGGAAACCGGCTTGCCTTAGACCCAAAAAATCGACGGCGTGCGTCAGGCACAGGCGGCTGATCACCTACTTGCCTATTAGATTGACAAATGATCATAAAACAGATACAGAAATCTGAGGCCAAGACCTAAAAGGTTGTAGTGCCACTGAATTATTTATTTATAAAACTGTCTAAGGACAGAATCGATGTGTCAGGCACAAAAGGCTGACCAAATAGCCAAAATAGCAACAAGCAAATGTGTCTGCTTGTTAAAAAAAATTTCTTTCAATATTTCTTAATATACTAGAATAGGTTTAAATATATTTTTCATACTATAAGTTCGCAAAGAAACGCAAATTAACATGCATTATAATAAAGTACTTAGTAACAAGCTCAAAAACATAAAATTAGGAATAGAAGCGTTAAAATTTTATCTATTATAATGGAAATATAATTTATTTATTAATCTACCCTGAAAATAATTTTTAACAAACACAAAAACACTATATTGTAAAAGTAAGCATTACACTTTTATTGACATAAAAAGAAAATATAACAAAAAAATTAAAAGGATAATTTTGACTACCCTCAAAATATAAAATCTAATATACATAAAATACATAAATAACAGTGCAGGATAATTAATACAAAATAATTAACACAACTAAAACCACGCACCGTTATAGATTGTTATTTTGTATCAAAATTTGAAACTACCCGCAGAACTTTAACAGACCCAATACTTTCACCAAATTACTAACATTCAAAACTCACCCATCTGGGTTATCCGCATAACTGACTTTCGTAGCCAAATCTATAAGTGGATTTCTCAATACCATAGCTCTAAACATATCTGGATATTGTCCAGCCAAATGGGCACACAAAAATCCCCCGTAACTACCGCCATATAGTATAAATTTCTCAAATTTTCCTTTCAATATATTTAAGGCTAACAGTGCGTCTTGTACATCATAAACCCCAATATGGCCTATGAGGGAAACGACGTTGTCATCTCCTGAACCAGTTGAGCCCCGGTAATTCAAACGAAGGGTTGCGAGTCCTATAGACAAAATCTCCTTTTATTTAAATATTAATAGTAATAGACTCTCATCTTTTACAGTTATTATCTAACTAACGATGGGCTGAAAATTTCGTAGGATATCAAAAATTATTGTGTGCCTTCGTCGGTAACAGCCTCTTTGGGTCGTCCACTGCCTGCATCTTTCTCGGTGCTCATTTCGCCTGGACAGACCACTTATCAACGGTTGATTTTCTTGGTGCAGAGTCCGAATAAGGTTTATCAAGCCAAGTCTTGGCTTAAATAGGTTTTTTTATTAACAAGGAAATTTTTTTTTGTCCATTTTTTATAGAAAAAAAAGTTCCTTCTCTCAAACTAATAGTACGACGGTTGTCAAATTTATACACGTGTCTTTTGAAGGTTAGGGCTAACAAAAAATAATATTAATTTAAAACTAGCAGCGCCATCTTTGTGTCAACCATTCAGTCCACGTAATATATTGTGAAACAAATTCTTGTTTTAACGACTAAAGAGAAATATCCATTTTACAGTTACGTTATATGACTCACCGCGACAAACTTGTAAATAAATATTGGGATCTTTTATAGAACAACTGGCAAACGGGCATGCACACCTGATGTTAAGTTATACCGCCGGGACACTCTCCGAGGGCTCGCGAGTGCGAGAAAACGAGAATGTCACATCTCTTATAACCAATAAAAAAATGGAAAATGGAAAATGCCCGTTTCACAATTTGACGGTTTCACTTCGATAGATTACAATCTACCGAATAATAATACGTTAAATTGTAAGCAGTACGCTGAGGTTCACAATCTTTCGACAGTTTATAATCTCGCGAGATAGATTAAAATCTAACGGTTTTTACAATTTTACGTTAACATATATACCACCTCTCAACTAAGCAGAAACGTTTTAATAATATGAATTCATTTCGATTGAAACAGCAGAGTTTGTACCTACTAAGGTATCATATTAGTGTTATAGAAATAATTGGTAAACACGATATTGAGGGTAGTTAAGGATTTTATTTTGTTTATAGCCAAACTAGTAAAGCAAAGTATATACTAAAGCGAAGCAAAGAATTATGAAGATTGATAAACAGACAAACAAATATACAAATGTTCCATAAAATGCCAAATGAGAAGACAGAAAACATTTTATTGATAGAAAGCAAACCATTTTAAGTAAAAAAAAATCGCAATAAAACTCTAAAATCACATAAATAAAAAGGACGAAATACGAAGGACCAATCGTGACAAGCTTTCAGACAAACGCCATAAAGGGAGCATATATCAATGTTGCAAGAGAATTTTCTCACTCACCAATCAGGTATATCCGTAACTCCAGCCATAGAGGAGCAATCAATGACAGGGTTTCTGGCAACCACAGCCTTATAAACGCCCGGGTACTGTCCGCTGAGATGCGCTACCAGAAATCCACCATGCGACCCGCCATACAAACACAGTCGCTTCTCATCTATTGCGAACTGCTTCACCTGCATTATAAACCTTCCACATTGGTCCAAAATCAGTATAACCAGCGGCACGTAAGTCTAGCGCTGGCCGATACGTGGAGGGGATTGCTGCGCATGTGTACTGTCGCGCGGGGGACGGAATGGGACTGGAGAGCCAATCGACGCTCTTCATTCCGCTAGCCCCCCTCAGGTACCTTATTTTTTACTTCTGCGCAATAACGGTCAGCGCTAGAGTTTCGTGCCGCTACTTATAATGTCGGTATATTATTTTTGTCGTTTTTTGACTCTTACAATGTGATTGAGGTAATCATAACATGCAGAGGCGTAATGGGACAGAGTCACGATAGGAAGAAGTGGAAACAGATGGAGGCCTATGCCAAAAGGCAGAAATACGCGACATAACCCTAGTAGGAAAACTTTTTTGGAAGATATATGTATATGTAAGTACATCTTTTGTCAAAGTGAAAGATATTTGCGATACGACTTAGTCACTGTCGAAATCCCAAACCTACTCACTTTTACAAGTCGCTTGCCTCGGGGAACAAAGTCAACTGGAAAATAAACAAGAAAATCTATTTTTTTCAGGAAAAATAAAAGAAGGTAATGTGTGAACGCTATTTTTGCCTATTTGAATATTTAAACATTTATGTTATGTATTTAGTTAGTAGATAAAAAATAACTAAATGTACATTACAGTAATTTATCTAATTAGACTAAAGAGCAAAATCGTTTTAAGATTGTTTAAACATAATTACGCACAGTAACCGCACATTACGACGGTAATTTTAAATGTCTAGAACGTAATAATTTATTACCACTCTTTATTTGTTTTCCTCTTTTTTAAGTAGCATTGTGCACAAAATATTTTCCGTAGAAATTCCTCGTGTTTTTTATAGTAAAATGTTTTGCAAAAATTCTGAAAATAATTAAAGTTCAATCAAGGAAAAAAATAAGAAAACATTAAAACAGTCTTAAAAGTGTTTTACGACTTTGTTCCCAGGGCCAAGCGAAGTATGGTTACATATAATGTATCTCATTAAAATGGTTTTTTAAAGAGGTTTTTGGTGAATGAAAGTTAAAAGTATTTTACCGCCTGATCAGTAGCATATTTGCAGTCAACAACATCGGCGGTCCCGATACGTTTCGGTAGAAAGTTGACGGATGCGTCTCCCGCACCAATTGAACCGCGATAATTTACTTGGAGGCTCGAAAAGCCTGCGAAGCAATATGTCAAAACATCGAATTTAAAAAATAGATTAATACATATCTGACTTGCCTAACATTTATACCCTTTAATATGACGGACAATTTTTTTATTTTTTGTGTAAAAATACATATCAAAATCTGACGTTTCATAAGATTTATAACCTAAACTGTCACCACAAAAGTATGTATTAAATGAATACGTAAATTAAATTTTAATAATAAATATTTTTTTGCATAAAAACACACTTAATGGATATTTCTCTTTCATCGTGAGAACCGGCTAAATCGAAAAAATCGTGTGTCAGGCACCTACTTGTCTATTCAAAGAAATTATCGTGAAACAGATACAGAAATCTGAGGCCCAGACCTAAGAGGTTGCAGCGCCACTGGTTTTTTTCTATTATATATCATTATAAATGGTGTATTTTAAAATTAATTAAATTTAATTCGAACATTAAATTTTGTATACTATAATATAAAATTTAGCTACTATTTATTGTTCAAACCCCTAATTGATAAGGGGTGTCCACTGTCCAGCCCAAAAATGTATTTTTTATTTTTAGATAATTATTTTTGTTTTGAATTTTTTATGATACAGCATACATACGGGTTGTATGTTAATTTTCACCCCTCTACGATCCACCCCTATTTTTTTAATATGGTAGTTAGTTATTTTATTGAAATAAAAAATGTTTCCTAGAAATAATATACATGGCAAAACAACGTTTGCCGTATCAGCTGTATGTTATAAAAAAAAATTTACCTAGTAAGTGGAAAAAGGCAGTTTCCAAAGAATATGCGTTGACGAAGGCTGAATGAGGTCCACCGTGAGGCCAAACCACCAAAGGGCGCTTCTCGCTGCTGCTTACCAATATACAGTTGAAGGATTCTGCACAAACAAACATACATATCTAAAATTTATATATTACTATGCGACCTACACAATGTGGACAAAGCGCCCAGATATTTAGAAACATTGTTTTTGTCAAACCTCGGTCTGGCTTCTATTGTTTTTGGTATGACCATAGACAAAACATTTATCTATGGATCCTAGATAGAAATGTAGTAATTTTTATATAAATAAATTTTAATATTTAGAAGCATTGTTCTTGTCAAACTTTAGAAAAAAAATTTTTTAAGCGATACTGCCGCCAATGGACACTCACATTGCCAGAAAGCTCGCAAGTACGTTGCCGGCCTTTCAAGGATCGGTACGCTCTTTTCTCGAAGAACCCTAAGTCTATCATTTATCGCACACTAAGCTCAAAATTAACCTCAAGCGTATTTAAATACAAACATAACCGTAAGGCGTAAGTCCTCCTTCAAAATAAAGCGTAACAATTCCTAATAGGCCGGCAACGCACTGGCGAGCTCTCTAGCATTAAGAGTGTCCATGGGCGGTGGTATCCCTAAACATCAATCAGGTGAGCCTCCTGCCCGTTTGCCCTTTGTTCTATAAAAAAGTGTTTTTGACATACAGAAGTTCGTTGATGCTTAATCGTTCCTGAACCATTTCATTTCTATAAAAAAATTAAGAATACACTTACTGACGTCATCCTCGCAATTCGGATGCTCCAAGTTCATATACTCAACTTGAGCATCGCTTAGCTCAGGAACAGGGTTTGGTGCACTCACGCGAACCCATTGTATTGACATTTCGTAGCCGCGTTCCGGAATCCTTGCGATGTACAACTAAGACGCAAGACATAACATATTTTATATATTTCTTTATAATGTATTAATTAAAATACTTATAACCATTAAATCAGTGACGCTCCAACCTATTTAGGTCAGATTAGATCACAGGCAAGTAGGTGATCAGCCTCCAGAGCCTGACACACATCATCGACCTTTGGGTCTAACGCAATCCGGTTTCTTCACGATGTTGTCCTTCACCGTTCGAGCGAATGTTAAATGCGCACATAGAAAAAATGTCCATTGGAGCACAGCCGGGGATCAAACCTACAACCTCAGAGTCGCACGCGGAGGCCACTGGACTAACCAAGATATATATGTCGCAGCCAACTAGCTTTATAAGCCGTTCAATTTACAGTCTAACCTTTTAACTAAACAGCGCCGTTTAACTAGCGGCCTGAAAGATATTCCGCCATAACTTGGATCGATGACGTTTCATTACTTGCCCGTTGACTATTAATATCAATTTAGTTCCACTTTCTGCCATTCTCAAACTAGAAACGAAACTCTTCAGTGTCAATATGGCGTCGAAAAACCACAACTTTGATAACCACAAAAATAAAGTAAACCAAAGAAGTATAACTTCTTACGCGCGTACACAAGTACACGCACCCTTTTTTTTATGTCAGATGTTTCACCTTTTTTATTTCTGCCACATGGGCACTCTGTACGAATAGCCAGCTACTTTATTAAATGTATCTAACACTACGGCTGAACGGCTTTCAGGCCGTCTGTTAAACGGCGCCGTTTAGTTAATAGAGCAAGATCCCAGGGCCGCCAGACGTCACGTATTTTCTGATGGATGAAATGTGGACGATTGGGTAGTGTTAGTATGTACTATGATCGAATGCCTACCTGCTAGCTTGGTCAAACGGCCAATTTCCAGGTATCAGGTAATCAAGGTACACAAAAACATAACTTACTTCACGTAAATTCTCATGGCTGATTTTTATATATGTTTTCGAGTGTATAGTTAAAAATAAATTGTCAATACTCCCAGACACTTTCCGTCGGCCATATTGCTTGACAGACGCTTTAAGGGTCTCAAAATAATTAGTCAACTTCACGTAAATTCTGACGCTCCATTTTTATATATGTTCATCCGACAACTATTTTGAAAGCTTTGACAAGAAGACAGACCGATCCAAGGGGCCAATCATCCCCTAAACTAAATTTTAATATCTCTGTGAGTGGGAGAGCATTATCTACGCGCATGAGACTGAGTGAGACCGACTGTCCATCAGATTTCACGAAAGAGTTGAAAAACATCCATTTCAAACAGTCTCTTGTTGAATTTTTTACAACACACTGGGCTACTGATGAGATGATTCCATTCATTGGTAATAATCAAATTTTTATTAATTTTCGACAATGCCACTCTTTCACCGTAATTAACAATAAAGTTATGTCTGAAATCCATGAAGATTTATCGTGTTCCGAGCATGAGGAAGCCGATACAAAGATCGTATACCATGTTTGCAACATCGATGCTCAGGCTAATTTTGTGATACGATGTTCAGATACTGATATAGCAGCGATAATGCTGGGAAATATGCATCATTTGAAAAATAATGATTCTCGAGTTTGGATTTTGATCGGCACTGGTAACAAGCAGAGATATATTGACTTGAATGCTATCTACGAACAATTAGGACCGTCGTTGTGTCGAAGTTTACCAGCATTCCATGCTATCGCAGGATGTGATTTTAATCCAGCATTATTCAAAAGGGCAAGCAAAAGCCGTTTAATATTTTGAAGAAAAATGAAGGGTACCAACAAGTATTTCACCGTTTTAGTATGTTGGATTTTGTTGGTGATGTAGATGAAGGAGAACGTGTATTCAACATAATACAAACATTTATCTGTGATGTTTACAACGTTACTGGAATAATTGATGCAGATGCTGCCAGACTACAGTTGTTTATTAATACATACATGGTATCTGATATAAATGAAGAATTCAATCGAAAGAATTTAAGAAACTTCGATGCCAGTAACTTACCACCTTGTAAAAGTGAGCTTTGGCAACAGTTTCGATATCGCTAGTCTTTGGAACAATGCAAGTATGAAGATGATAAATATTTTCAACCCCGAAAACAATGGCTGGACACTACAAGATGGTAAATATGATTTTCATTGGTTCGATGGAGATCAATTACCGGGTTTTGTCAGTGAGTCGCTGGAAGAACAATCAGGTAAATTATTTTCGTTTCTCATATTATTTGTATCTTTTTAGTTTTTTCAGACCTTCATTGTTTAACTTGTTTTTTACAGAGGAAGAAAATAAGGATAATGCTGATGATGACGATCACGACTTAGATATTCAATTTCAAGATTGGCTGGATGATGAATTATCTAATTTCAACGATGATGATAATGAAGATTAAAAGCCACTGTTAAGAAATATTGAAGAATTAATATTTTTCCACTTTGTTTCCAAATTTCCAATAAATAATTAATTAAAAAAATTGCTGCTATTTAAATATAAGTGGTATTTAAAAAAAAAATTTTTTAGTTCTAATTAATAAATTGAAAAAAAAAATTAAAAATGTCGGCTAACTTTAGTATTATTTATTATGTGTCAATTTTTTTTCTTATTTTTGTTGCTATAATTTACTTGTCAACAAAAGTTCTAAAAATTATAAAATATCTGTTCTAGTAATTTTCATGGCCTTAACAGCGCAGTCGGTCTCACTCAGTCTCATGCGCGTAGATAATGCTCTCCCACTCACAGAGATATTAAAATTTAGTTTAGGGGATGATTGGCCCCTTGGATCGGTCTGTCTTCTTGTCAAAGCTTTCAAAATAGTTGTCGGATGAACATATATAAAAATGGAGCGTCAGAATTTACGTGAAGTTGACTAATTATTTTGAGACCCTTAAAGCGTCTGTCAAGCAATATGGCCGACGGAAAGTGTCTGGGAGTATTGACAATTTATTTTTAACTATACACTAGAAAACATATATAAAAATCAGCCATGAGAATTTACGTGAAGTAAGTAATGTTTTTGTGTACCTTGATTACCTGATACCTGGAAATTGGCCGTTTGACCAAGCTAGCAGGTAGGCATACGATCATAGTACATACTAACACTACTCAATCGTCCACATTTCTTCCGTCAGAAAATACGTGACGTCTGGCGGCCCTGGGATCTTGGACTATAAAAGGCTAGGCCGTAAATTGAACGGCTTATTAAGCTGGTATAAGCATAGTTATAAAGAGGCTGCGACTTATACTCAAATTTTTTAAACTTAAAGCTTAACTTAATTAAATAAAACTTCGTTGCTTTTTGCAAATATATATATATATTAAAAATGATATAAGAAGTATAATCTCACCTGTCCCGGAGTTTTGACATTGGAGTAGGACGCCAAGACCTTGTCGTCCACCACGCACAGTACTGTCGTAGAACCAGCAGGAACAAGCGAGATATTCGTTATAATCTTGCTTTCTGGAATATTATAAGCTAAATTATTCATCGTAAAATAAGTGTTCCAATCTTTATTTATATATTTTTTGAACTTCTTTACAGCCCGTTCCCACTAGTCGAAAGTCGCATAAGACTAAAAGTCGAAAGTCGCATAAGACTAAAAGTCCAAAGTCGCATAACAGCCCGTTCCCACTAGTCGAAAGTCGCATAAGACTAAAAGTCCAAAGTCGCATAACAGCCCGTTCCCACTAGTCGAAAGTCGCATAAGACTAAAAGTCCAAAGTCGCATAACAGCCCGTTCCCACTAGTCGAAAGTCGCATAAGACTAAAAGTCGAATGCTCTGGTCACCATACACTTTATATGGAGCTGTTCACATTAGATGAGACGCGACTTTTAGTCGAATACGACTCAAAAAACCATCCGACGGGCCAGCGCCCGTTTTAAGACTAAAAGTCGCGTCGAATCGTGCTCGCATAGGTGCCTGCTTGTTGCTGTTCACACTAGTCGTACGTCTTTACGACTCGAGCGCGTTGTTACCTCTCTCCCCGCCCCGCTTCCTAGACACACATTCCTACACATTGCTTGCTCACTCCATTCGTGTTTTTTTGTTTGTTGTGTGAAAATGGAGAAAGAAATAAAAGCCGAAGAACTTATTCCATTAGTTGAGTCGATCTTTCTGTTAGGATTGGGTACATCCAGTATTTTCTTGGAATTGACATTTTTTTCAACTTTTTTAATTTTCTTCGTAAGTAGTAGAGCACAACATCGCGAATTCGCTACGTACTGAATGGCGCGAAACTACGATCTATACGACTCGCGACGCAGTGTGAACAGGGACATCAGACATTCGACTTTTAGTCTTATGCGACTTTCGACTTTTAGTCTTATGCGACTTTCGACTTTTAATCTTATGCGACTTTCGACTTTTAGTCCTATGCGACTTTCGACTTTTAGTCTTATGCGACTTTCGACTTTTAGTCTTATGCGACTTTCGACTTTTAGTCTTATGCGACTTTCGACTTTTACAGCCCGTTCCCACTAGTCGAAAGTCGCATAAGACTAAAAGTCGAAAGTCTGATGTCCCTGTTCACAGCCCGTTCCCACTAGTCGTAAGTCGCATAAGACTAAAAGTCGAAAGTCTGATGTCCCTGTTCACACTGCGTCGCGAGTCGTATAGATCGTAGTTTCGCGCCATTCAGTCCGTAGCGAATTCGCGATGTTGTGCTCTACTACTTACGAAGAAAATTAAAAAAGTTGAAAAAAATGTCAATTCCAAGAAAATACTGGATGTACCCAATCCTAACAGAAAGATCGACTCAACTAATGGAATAAGTTCTTCGGCTTTTATTTCTTTCTCCATTTTCACACAACAAACAAAAAAACACGAATGGAGTGAGCAAGCAATGTGTAGGAATGTGTGTCTAGGAAGCGGGGCGGGGAGAGAGGTAACAACGCGCTCGAGTCGTAAAGACGTACGACTAGTGTGAACAGCAACAAGCAGGCACCTATGCGAGCACGATTCGACGCGACTTTTAGTCTTAAAACGGGCGCTGGCCCGTCGGATGGTTTTTTGAGTCGTATTCGACTAAAAGTCGCGTCTCATCTAATGTGAACAGCTCCATATAAAGTGTATGGTGACCAGAGCATTCGACTTTTAGTCTTATGCGACTTTCGACTAGTGGGAACGGGCTGTTAGGCGCATGAGGGTAAATTTTTCCCGTAATGAACATGTGTTTTTTTCGAAGAAAAGGGAGAGAGCGATTGAGAGAGAGAGTGAGAAGGGCGAATTACCTTATACCAAATTCTATTTTTAAAATTAAAATTTCGTAAAGTACATTAAAATGCTACGCGTTTTTATTATAGAAGAAATAAAATTAATTTATAATTTGTATTAATTTTCGACACTTTTAATATTTTAATGACAACTAAATTCATTAAATTCCTAACATATCTTCCTTTTTCCCTCCCTCTAAGTCTCGGAAATTTTTAGATTTGTATAAACATGAACAAGAGTTAAAAATTAGTTTACCAAAGAAGTTTCACTTCTGACTACTCTGTACGTACAGACTTTTTTTGACATACAAGAAATACGCGGAAAGATGCTACAAGCTCCATCATCAGAGTGGCTCAGTACAAGATTTTACAGGTTCCAAATAATTTTCAAATCTTCAGATCTTCGAAAGCTAAAAACCATTTCGTAGTCCAGTCAGTCAAGACAATTAATTCATTATAATTCCAAAAGTTTTCAAATTTTGATGTAAGGTCGGGAGTGGTATTAAAACAAACTATAAAATTTTGCAACCTGCTCTGCGGTCCGGAACATTTTTAAAAATGCAATAAATGATAATTTGCTTAGTTCTTGAGACCAAAATTCCAAAAGTTTTGCAAAGTTGGAGTCGTGTTAAATATATTATTTTACATCACGTGTCAAATTTGCAACCAATTTAAGTGTACGGAACATTATTTAATTAATGTTGTTCTTTATTAAACTGAAGGAAAACGTTCCAAAAGTTCTGCAAATTTGACAGATATATCGAAAATAAAATAAATAACAAAAAATGTTCCGTACACTTAGGTTGGTTGCAAATTTTATACGTGATATGAAATATTATATCGAAAACTTCCCCAAGTTTGCAGAACTTTTGGAATTTTTTTCACGACCATACAGACATAAAATTAATTTAATTGCAATTTTAACAATGTTCCGGACTGCGGACAAGGTTGCAAAATGAGATTTATTGTCGTCCCAATGTACCATTCACTTGACCGAAGTTTGAAAACTTTTGGAATTATTATCAAATTTTCGATTTCGAATGTCTATAATGACTGGTGTATTCGGTCACAGACACGCTCACACACACGTCAAACTTTTGATTTGTGTCGTTTCAACTTACCTAAATCCAATAGGTAGCTATTAACCTCATTGACACACGGAGTACTGAAAACCAACCGTCCCCTACTCCAGCATTTTAGGGGTAAACTTAGGCCATACATGCCGTGAAATGTCCCGTTTTTAATATACATTTTGTCCTCTACTATATCCAATAGTATTTCCTCTTTGCTTTCATTAATCTGTTCTGCAATTACACTGTCTAGCTGAAAAAGTTAAAATAATCTATTATCATTAAATAGGACGCGGCATTATCGTTTTCGAGAGATCTCTTCCAGACAACCAGAGCGGGAAACATAATATGCGGCACCACTCCTTTATTTAGAAAAAAAACCTTACATCTTACTTAACTATAACGCAGAATAATGTTTAAATCAAAACGCAAATAAAAAGGTTTTCAGCCTTAACAGAGATAGTATGTATGTATATATATATGTGTGTGTGTGTGTATGTAACTGAAACCTATTTAATTAACGTTATTATTAGATAAGCTCTAGCAAACTATGTGGCATTAAAATAAACTATAATTAACTTTTAATAAAAAAATAATAAATATAAAAAACTTGGGATTGATTAGCTCCTGTTCATACAATTTGTATGACTCAAATCTTGGCGATAAAAAGAGTGGCGGAACGTTTCTCGCCAGTTCTTGCCCGCTCTACGCCTTTGACTTGCGAACTGGTAGTAATGTAAATTTAGAATCAATTAAACATCTTTTTGAAGACTTACGTCATTCTTCCTCAGCCTGACGATCTGATGGCAGGCATGATGCGGCCCCCCAAGTGTTCGCTGGAGCCACACGACGTCCCCCTCTGGAGACAGTCTGGGGGACCTGACAGCGCCTTCAGGTCTACTTAACCTACCTGGAAGTAATTTATGAACGGCTTAGAAGCAATATATAAAATTGTCTCTTTAATATAAAATATCTCATATTTATCCGATAAAAGTACTTTTATTTTTTATTAAGAAACATACTTAGTCAAAAGGTATTGGTCAATATTATTCACCTTAAACAAATTAAACAAAACATTCATAGTCTAAACATTTTCTCTCGACAATGAAAAAAATAAAGTTCACATTTGTTTGGCAATTTCAATCAAATCAACCCAAAAAGACGTAGGTCATATGGAAGAATAAGCATTATTACTTACAGCATAAAGATCAAAATTGTATCACTATTAATTGACACTTATACAGAAGCTATTTCTTAGTGTCATCGGTGAAAACACATTATTTAAAGATTTTAAAGACGATGACGTTTAAATTAGGGAGGGATTACGTCACTCGAGTTTAAAATATAAAATAATTTTTATTTTATCACTACACAGAATCCGCAGAAACAACAGAACGCGTTTCGCGCTTTTTGTGTTTTATTTTTCTTCGCGGTTTTAGTGACAGCCAGTAACATTTTCATTTGTAATGGATCTTTTTGGTGATTAAAAAATTTAGTAACTTCATTTACGTTCCAAATTCTATTCAATTAATCAACGTAATTGTAGTTCTTGTTAACATTATTGTATGTATTGATTATTTAATTGTAATTAAATATTTGCATGCAATCAAAAACTATTTTTAATAATGCCAAAGAAGTATAGCTTCTTACGCGCGTACATAATTACACGCATCTTTTTTTTATTTGGGGTGCAGTTTTTTGTCAGCCAGTAACATATTCAGTCGTGATCGATCTCTATGGTTGAAATTACTTAGATATTGAAAATAAATTCTATTTACAATTTAATTGAAATTAAAAACTTATTTTAGTATTTGTACAGAGGCCCTATTTTTAAATAGATTAAAACATAGATTAAATACTTACGATAAACACCATCAAGGCTCAAATAGAATATATGGCTTAATCTGTTCGTACAAAATATGAGTCCAAGTCGACTTGGGTCAAAGACCTGCCAGACCACACCGACGACAGCACGACCATCGGGCGTAAATTTTACCTGAAATTTTTCAGAAAGGCAGGATATGGTCATCATACATATTTGTAGGTAGTTCTCTATATTGTGTTTAATATATTTTAAACACGACTATAAGTATCTGATGGTATATCCTTGATTATTTTTTTGACCCAAATATCGACCAATAGAATTGCACCATTCGACGTCACGTGGTACAACCTACATGGTATTATACTGATAATTTTTTGAAAATTTTCTCTGGTCGTTGCTTCAAGAAAAGTATGAAGTAGTTGTTTTATTCATTATGAAATTCTTATTTGTTAACTGTACATTTCGTCTCATGGTGCAATTCTTTTGGCCGACATTTGGGTCGGAAAAATAATCCCCCGAATACCACACGAGCTTCAACATTATCTGGCAAATAAATACCCGATAATTTTGAAGCTCTTGTGGTATTATAAGTGATTATTAAGGTTATTCTAAATAGTTTTCACTGGGAATTCAGAATAATAATTCCCGCGTGAATGTAAGTACGTGCTCCTAATTCTCCTACTGCTGATAGATGACAAAGCTTATTTTTTATTAATCAACTATTAGTTACATAAGATGTCATGTGGAACATGGTGAAATGGTTGCAGCTCCTTACAAACGTTGTGTAAAACAAAAAAACGTGGCGATTAAAGAGTGGCGGAGAGTTTATTGCCAGTTCTTATCATGCGTTCTACGCCCTTGATTCGAGAACTGGCAGTAAATGTAAAATTAAAAGCATTTCATATTTATAATTTTTTGACGTTTATAAGTGTACGTAGTGATACCTATATGGATAAATGATTTTTGAATTTGATTATAAGCTTTAACTCACAGAAGCATTCAAGTTTATTAGTCTAAAGCCATAATTTATTAAATACAAAAAAATAATTTATGTATTATTATTAGATCCCAATTTATGTACCTCTTTAAATATATTACAGAAGAATTATACGTGGACCTTTAAATTACTGAATCGATTAGTCTTTGACAGTTTCCGAGGAATTCGTGGACAAACATACACTTACGAAATTTAGCGTGAAGCCTTACTTGATAAACTTTTATAAGTTGGTAAATAATACCTGTCCAGGGCACATGGCTTCCGGTATTCCATCGAGCAGAGTGAGAGATTCCGTATCGAGGTCAAATTTGACCACCACTGACCGTTTCTTACCAACAAGCTGTTCACCCCAATCTGGCTTGTAAATATA
Source organism: Pieris melete (assembly GCA_963693345.1). Lineage (NCBI taxonomy): Eukaryota > Metazoa > Arthropoda > Insecta > Lepidoptera > Pieridae > Pieris > Pieris melete. The sequence continues at coordinate 736,173 of CAVNZK010000021.1, forward strand.
TTCTTCACCCTATAATTAAAAAATATTCAACTAAACGTTTTAACATTCGTTCTATAGTATTTATTTACATATACGAGTATCAAAAAACAATTACACTGTACAAAGTGTTGCCTTATTAATTAAGCGATCGCTTCCATTTTTAATTTTCAACAAATTTTGATCAATGCAACAGGTGAATATTGATATATATACGTTGATTAAAAGTGAATTGAATTTGGAACGTAAACGAAGTTACTAAATTTTTCAATCACCAAAGAGATCGACTACGAATGAAATTGTTACTGGATGTCAAAAAAACCGCGCGGAAATTAAAAAAAAAAGTTATGACCCTCAAAACACATTCTTAACACGGGCCTCATAGCCTAGCGGTCTTATTAAGTGGCAGCTAGGTGAGAGGTACCGGGTTCGATTCCCGGTTCGAGGGCAAGTTTTAATTTAATTTAAATTTGTTCTTGGCCTTTGGAAGGGTTGTGCGGTACCGGTCGAGTCTCTAAACCGTACATGGAGGATACGGTCGAATTTCTAAAGACAAGCACGAATTATAAAAAATCCTATACTTGAGGCTGGTTAATGCACAAATCGTGCCAGAGCCATAAAAAATTAAAAAAAAAAAAACTCTTTAAACCAGTGACGTAATTTAAATCCCTCGCTCCACTCTCTTCCTATTAATAGAGACAACAATTGATTTATATTACGTTGATTAAAAGAGAATTGAATTTGGAACAGAAATTAAGTTGCTACATGTTTCAATACATATACATATGTATATGTATATATATATTATACATGAATTAATATATATTTCCCTTGATCATCACATTATGTTTAGGCATAGATGGAACAATTTCAATCATTCTATTATTATTGTCTATTAATTTGTATTAACTAGTATATTAATAGCTCACAGGTGTAATTCTCTTATCACCACCACCATTCGCTTCTTTATCGGCTGGTTTCCTCTTAATATAGGGTTCGGATTTCTTTGGTTTCTGTTCAGCAATGTATATCAAACTCTTTTCATCTGGAGACCAGTCCAGACTACCAAATTCAGCTGGAAATTATAATAAGCAAGTGAATTGAAATCATTACAATCAAGATTTCACTATCACTTAAGGTTTTATGATAGAAATTTATACTGATATTCAGATTTGCGAATATTGCATTTGATAACTTGATTCATAAGAAATTGTAAAAACAATGTATTCCTTCAAGTCCAATGAGAAAAATATACACATAGACAGAAATTCCATTGATGTACAGGATCGAACTTAACACTTCAGGAATGAGAGTCGCACACTGAAATTACTAGGCTAACACAGCAGTATAATATAATATATATAAAATAATAAATTGCCTTTGATAGAAAATAATAAATAGTATAAAAATCCTGATTCTGAGACTAAAGCATGTTAAATCAACATCGAATGATAATCTGTTCTCATGAACTAATATACAGTCAAAACGGGTATTGTTTTGTTTTGCTGAGACAAGAAGCTGTTGGTCGTTATAGCCGATCAATATCGATAAACTTTCGTCGTTATAAGCGATATGTCGCTGTATCCGATGTTGTTATAAGCGGTTTCTTTACTGAATAGTTTACTAGGGATTCGGATGGGACCATACAATCTGGTTGTAATAACCGATAGGTGGTTGTAAACGATGTCGTTATAAACGGTTTTGACTGTACGTACATTGATCTTAATTAGTTTAAATCATACACTTACCATCAGCATAAACATTCCCATGCATATCCAATGCTGTTAAATCTATGGAATGTGCAAGGCAGTTTTTAGACCACACTTCCAAGAAGCATTTATTATCTTTACCATTTATTTCTTCCCTTATTATCGCTTTATATGTCTCTTTTGGTGATACAGCCGAGAGCAATCTAAAAAAATATATGCATAAGTTTTGTGTAATGGTAATGATAAATAAGATAATTGATGTTTGGTTTTACAATGATAAATTATATATTTTAATGAAGATATTCAAGCAAATCTATGAAAAAACAACTAAATATTCGAAACGGTTATTTGGTTTGTACAAGTACTGCACAATTAAGTAATACATCTTTAACAGAATTATTCAAGGAGAACCTTTTAACTATATAAAAGCTGTAATTTCAAACATATTCCAAAAATCTTAAATTATATGATAATTTAAACAATTCTAACAATACATACTTAGATTTTGTTACAATCGAAATCCAGTAATTTTAAAAGTTTTAGACAGTATCACATAGTATATTATACAATAAACACATTGAATACAACTTTTGTAATTATTAGCATTATGATAACAAATTTTATTTATTTCATTCTAATATTTTTTAAACACTCAAGATCTTTATTTATAATTGTCAACCACATAAGTGATATGTATGTGGTACTTAATTGTGTTTGTTTTTAATTAATAAAATATGATTTAAAACACTTGAAGCACTTCTTTATTCATAACTAATTAATGAAGTAGCAGAGAGTTTAATGTTCATATTTCTCATCCATCCATCCACTTTATTTAGGAACTGGCAGTAATTGTAAATATAATTGTGTTTTATTTGTGAGTGTAAAATTTTGTTACTATAAATTAATTATATTTCAATTTGAAACCAATTATTTTAATTGAGTTTAAATCGAAGTTTTAAAAAGTTAAAAAGTTGTTTTTATTGAAGTCCTCATGAATGTCTCCATATTAAATATATATGGTATTGGTGTAATTTTACATTCAATTAAGAAACAAACATGTACTTCGTCATAGAAAAGATGTTTAAAAACCAAAACCACTTACTCATTACTGATGTTTATGCCAAAGTCACTTTCAGCAACCACCTTCAAGTCTTCATCAAGGATATAATTAACAGCGAACTGGCTATTTTTCCCTTTGTCAATGTTTCTAACTGACCATTTTGATGACACTTTGGTACCAGAGTTATTTAGTCGTGCTCCAAGTATGGATGGGATTTTTGACAAGGTTTTATAAACCTGTACAATTCTTTCAATCTGGTGAAGTTAAAATATAAATTTCAATTTTTGTGAGACAACAAATCGCTCAAATTACATGCATTGGCAGCATAAAATTAAAATACTAGATTTTGATGAATTCATTTAGTTTGTCTTCAAATAAACTGTATTTACCCTCTGTCTGAGCCTTATATAATGTAAAATAATGAGCCTTTTTAAAGGAACAAAACTGTACTTAGTCCATACCTGCCCAGTCATTGCAAATGCCTCACACTGTACCGTACACTATGCATGTATCTAATTAATGGTCATTTAAGTCACGAGTCTATATAAATAGACTACTTATATATATATTTTTATTGTATATATAACAAAACCCACGAATTACTGATAACTTATCAATGTGGAATATGGTAGTAGTTTCTACTTTCTGTTTACTTTTATAATATTTATTTAAGATATGAACAGACTATCATTTACGAAGATGTAAACAAAAATAGAACAAGAAACAGATATGATTGCAAAGTTTCAAAATTACACAAGTCAATGTTCTATGTTAATATTGTATCTTACGCTATATACTCATATCTTATTGGTCACAGGACACAGTCAACTGTCAAGACTCAACTTTCAAGTAGTCAGTCAACGATAGAATAATAATTAATATGGATATGGAGCCGGGTATGAAAATTTGTGAATTGATGGCGGCGAAATTCTATTAAACTTGTTAACCTTCTTTTTAACTTTTTAACTCGGTACTTAATTTTTAGCAAAATATAGAAATTGTTATTAAATGAGAAACAAAGATATTAATTATGGACACATCCAAGAGCAATGAAATAACCAATCGTTTGCTGAATCGACAGGATAAAAAGGTAAGTAAGTTTGTTAGTAAGTTTATTGCATGTACGGCTATATTTTATGTTAAGAACGACTACAATGTTATGTTAATCTAGATTATTATTCTCATGTTAGTGACATTTTTTGTCTTTTTAAGAAAATATAGTCTTTAAACCTAAAAGGTAATACGTAAATAATAACTAATAAGGAAAGAAAGAAATTGATTTTTATGTATTTTTAATATAACTTTCAATTTTCAGGAGCTACGTGTCCTTTTAAAAAATGAAGAAATATATAGCTGTCGAATCTGTACAAGAGGATATTTGAAAAGTGTTGACTATAAAAAGCATATATTGTTACATGTACGTATTTAGAATACAATTGCGTTAACGAACTATAAGATATCTTTTTATTATGGAAATAAATACTTAGTTTTATATAACTGGTACTGATCTTTTCAGGTAACGAGTGCCTTTATTAAGTTAAGAAAGCAAAAAATATATAGATGCAAATTATGTCCAGCTGGCTTTCTTAAAAGTGATGAAAAAAATTTACACTTACTTGATCATGCTAAGGAAACTTTTACGTAAGAGGCTACTGATTTCCATATAAACTTCCTGCCTTTACAAACATGTTGGGGAAATTTAATTCCAATCAGTTGTGAGGACATGTAGTTTTTAATTCCAGAAATTGAATAAAATGAGACTCATTGTGGCAAGTGTTATAAAAAGTTGGCATATTTAGTCAGATTTCTAATCTGGTATAACACATTCAATTCTGTATAAAGGTAGATAAAAAAGAGTATATTTTTTATTCATTTTCTGGTGTTAGCCACATAATAAATATGTATACTTAAATATACTCAATAATAAATATTACATGACTTCAGCTTGACATAGATTTATGGGATACCCTGTTTATATTATTATTGTTTGGGAATAAATTTCATATTAAACACTAAATTTATATTTGTTACCATTTGAGCCATCACCTTCATTTACCAGTTTGTATTGTGGGGCTAGTTAGTAGTGTACTCATCAACTGATCTTACAAGTAATATTTTTATATTATTAATTTCAGGAAAAAACGTAAAGAAAAGGAAATTGCAGATAAACATTACTATAACAATAATATAGTTAGAAAACATGAATGTCCAGATTGTTCTAGAAAATTTACCTCTATTAATGTACTGGAAGAACATTCAAAGGTGCATAAGCCATTTCCATATGTATGCTTCTGTGGAATTGCATATCTCAGAGAAGTTGATTTTAAGGGCCACCAAAAGCTTATCCATGGTAATAACAATAACCAGTTAATAACAAAAACTGTTAAGGAAGAACCAGCCAATAAGACGCCAAAAGTAAAAACAAAATCAATAAAACATATTGCTAAGAAAATCAAGAAAAGAATTAAAAATGATACAAATGTAAATGTGGAGTGTTCAGTATGCTGTAAAATTGTTAAAAAACATTATCTACCCCGTCATATGGATATACATTTAGATAATAAGGCATTTAAATGTAATATTTGCAATAAAAGTTTTAAGCAATACTGCGGCTTGTACAACCACATGTCCGTACATAAACCGAGACATCAACTTCCCTGCCAGTATTGTGGTAAAGTGTTCAAATACAAATACAATTTGATTAACCATTTAAACACGCACACTGGTGTAAAACCTCATGTGTGTAAGTTTTGTAATAAACCATTTGCTGATCAATCTGCTTTAGTGAGACATGAACGAATTCACAAAAAAGAATATAAATATTTTTGTGATAAATGTGACAAAAAATTTACAGATTTAAGTGGTCTGATTGGGCATAGAGTACAACATAGTGGAAAACAATATGTTTGTGAGATATGTAATAAGTCATTTTACACCAAATATAATTTAATGAAACATTTAACAATTCATATTGATGTAAAGAAATTTGAATGTGACTATTGTAATAGTAAGTTTACATTAAAAGCATATCTTTTTATACATATAAAAACGTGCAAGGCGAGAAAAGCACAATCAAAGGAATAATTGTTTTGAGCATACTTAGGAAACCAACACTGCTGTGTGATTTGTCATGTTGCAAAATCTGACCTGATATATTTGAACAGAAAATTGTATCTGTAAGGGTGCGTCCACACCTGGCGAATGTGCAGCTCGTGAGCCGTTTGCGAGCTGCGCGCGTGCAGTCACTGCAATGGTTTGGTGCTCCTCTTTAGCGCAAGTCATGCAAGGCTCGTATAAGGCGTGCGCGCACTCAATTCTCGCGCTTACAGTTACGTTTACTGGCGTGAGCGGAATAAAGATGCGAGCCGCCCGCGCGCTGATCGCGTACGGCGCTTAGGTTTCGAGCGAACTACGCGCGCACAGCGCACGAACAAAAATGCACGCGCGCAGCTGCAGCTGCACATTCGCGGCATATTCGCCACATGTTGACGCACCCTAACACATAGAAATGTGTCGTCTCTCCTTCAACATACAAGAATAGTAACAATTGGATAAATAAGTCGGACTTTGCTTACAAATATTTTCACTAAGATTTTTGGTTTCTTCATTCCTTTGTTTAAAAAAAATATAGGAATTTACTGATTAAAATATTTTTCTTTATATAGTATTTTATTTTTAACTCACTGTTCACGTTTAAGTTATTAAACGATCTTCAACTCTGACGTCGTGCATTCTTGTTTCGGTTCTCGTTGGTCCAGTGCAGGAAAACATCGCCAGGAATTATGTAAAGCTAATATCTACGGCTGTGAATTTAAAGGAAATTATATTTCTCATATTTTGTCTAGCTGTTCAGTATAACATAAATGATTACATTACCTAGGGTTTTTTAAAGTTATACTTCTTTAGGCGCGTTATGAAAAATTGATGAGAGTGAAATTTTACGATGCGCGCGCACCGTGACAAAATTAACAGAATGAAGTTGCCCACGAAAGATGCTACGACATTGGACATAATTTAAAAACAGCATTCGAATAATAATAGAATTTATGTTACACTTAATGTAAGAGAATAATAATAAATATTTATTTATTTAATTTTTCAAATGTAAATTGAACTTTATTGACTATAATGACTCCTTTTAGTCTTTGATTATTTAATTGTAATTAATTATTTGCATGCAATCAAAAACTATTTTTAATAATGCCAAAGAAGTATAATTTCTTACGCGCGTACATAAGTACACGCACCCTTTTTTGAGATTACCCACAATGTACCTACACAAAATCATTTTCATCAATAATTATCGCAATGCAAGTAAAAATCTCGTGCTATTTTTTAAAATACCTGTTGCAATGCAACCTGCATTCATATAAGTATATATCCATCCGATGATCATGTTACACCTTCCCTCGCTGGGTCCCACTGCGCGCCGTAAGGTTATATTTTGTACGGCACGCACTCTGGCGGTTGCACTTCTTGGTTCAGATACCGGCAAACTTCTTGAGCATTAAAAAAGGCAGTGGGGGAAAGTTTGCGCATCGTACACATACGAGCAAAAAAAGTGTCTAACTATTTTATTTAGCTGTAGAATACTTTTTACGTAGATAACTTTTTAAAATAGTTAGTTTTAATTTTTGTAGATTGTTAGTGTACCTATATCAGATATTATTGTGAGTTAAATATAATTTTTAATACCTTCTAAAATATGATAACAAGAAATGAAAACCGGTCAAGTGCGATTCAAGCCATACCAGGAAAAAATGAAAGAATATATTTATTAATAATACATAGCAGCCTATATATTATGTCCCACAGTGTACTAAGGAGGCAAAAGAACGTGGACGCAGCGCTGGACACAAGCTGATTTACGGTTTACCAATCTCGCGATCGACACGTCACTCTCCCTCCCCAGTGATACCTAAAAATCGCTTCTGCGCAGACAAGGACATATTTTGTTCAAGATGTTTGCCGGTATCTGTATAGCCGGTGCCGCGTACCGGTGCCGGTTAGGGCGCACATACAGTTTATGTAGCGCGATCTTGGTCATACTCAAAAATGTAATGTCCTTTTTGGATGTATGTTTCTATCGGCGGCTATATTTTAAATAGCACATTTAAAAAACCCACAGCGCCATCTACTAAGACCAGTAGTAAAAAGTTTTACTAGAGATAATTTATCGACCAAAAAGTGTCGAAACCTGGCAGTTTCCAATTCTCAAGCGTAACATATTATGATATTTAAAAAAAAAATTATAAATTTAGATATGTCTTTAGAATAATAAACGGTAAAGTGAAAGTCATATTAACAAATACCTATTGGTTGTATATTATATGAGATGATAAATATTTTTAGTAATAACCAGAAATTCCACAGGAAATCAATTGAGGCGTCCGTTACTTGCGTCGCGTCACCGCGCCGGTCAATACGGCGCGCGCGGGCCGTGCGCCCCGCGCGTCATCCCCTCATTTCCACCCATCAGTCAGATTATCTACCCCGTCTAGAACACCCTTGCTAAAAGATATATTAAAATACTGCACATTAAATTACCTAAAAAGCGTTGATATATCTAAAAACGCGGCAAAACTTCTATTTTGCAAGTTATTTTCCGTTGTGAATAATTACGTTTGAAAATGAATGAAATTGATTTAATTAAAGAGGTAGAGAAACGTCCGATTTTGTACGACAAATCAGTGAGTGGTTTTAATAAAACAAAGTTGAGGGATGACGCCTGGAAGGAGGTTCAGGAAGCGTTGAACGTGTCAGGTAAATTGGTATTAATCAGCGCAATGATGTTAGGCGCAATGCGATAAGTACGGAATTCGAATCGTGGAACATTGTTTTGGATAAGGAAATATAATATATGTATATACTTCAGGACAGTATAGTCTATACCATACTGTTGTTGAAATATAACGTAATATATGTTAATGAAATTAAGTGTTCGTGTGAACAAAAATTATGTGTGTTTATAAAGTTTAGTTATAGGATACAATAATTAATAATAGTTCAGTAGTATCCATCCTAAGTTGTACATAAAAATATATAAAACAAAAATAATCAAAAGTTTCTATGGATCCTAACTTCTGGCAGCATATCCTCATACTTATACGTTGAGCCGTGAGCGAGGAAAGCGTGAGCACTGGGGTCGCCGGTAAAAAACTAAAATGTCTTTTAAAAATAGTTATTATCGGTAGGTACAATACAACACTAGATTTATACAATTATCACTATATATCTGTATTAGTAATTTATAATAAAGTATTTCTTTATATACGAACCCTGACAAATTAGAAGGCTTCTGTTTTATACAACTTCACCAACTATGTAAGTAAGATTAATTAATCGAATCTACCAAGGCCAATTTCATTAGCAAATGTTAGGAACATTCACAACGTTTCTTTCATATATTTTGGATAAATATAAGAATCGTAATTGGCAAACAATCAATAAAAATCATTGCTATAAATTTTATTATTTTGCAATCCGTATAACAAAGTGACAAAGACTATACCGCCTTATAGAATGTGAATGCAATGGAAGAGGAAAACATCCCGCCATTTTTCATGCTCAGAATCAGAGACAATTAAGCGCGAAAAAAGGATTTGACATGACAGATGGGGTAGATTTTTCGTACCACAGATTGAGGTTAAAGTCAAAATTTAACCGTTATATAATAATAAAGATATAAAATAATAGATATTATATACTCATTAAATTGAAAACAAAGTTGCAGGGAGTTTCTAACCCTTGGAAATTAAAGGTTATTTCATAAAATTTGTTGTATTTAGATTTTTAGTTGTATCTCTTTAACAGAAGCCGAATGTAAAAAGCGATGGCGTTCATTGCGGGATTCCTTCATAAAACTGCAGCGGACTCACGGTGGCCGCACGCGTTGGCCATACCACAATGCCATGAGGTTCCTATTACCGCATGTAGAACCAAAATCTGAATCTTCGTAAGTTCTTCGTATATTTATTATTAAGTTTTAAAGAAGGAAAATTATTTGAAAGAAAGTTGATTCAGAAAAATGAATAAAATTGGCATTTCTTTTTCGGAATGATTCTAAAAATTACTTAACCGATTTGTATTATATTTCCGTATTCGACTTACGGTCCTTCAAGAAAAGAGCGTACCAAATTTTAAAAGCCGCGAAGTCGCGAGCATTGAGAGTGTCCATGGCGGTATCACTTAATATCACATGAGCCTAATGCGCCCGTTTGTCCCATGTTCTATTAAAAAATGTCTTTGTTTAGTAATATGGAATTAGTATATGATTATTGAACTTCTGTTATTTTGCCGCCATCCTTGGATAAAACCAGCTTTATCTATAGAATTCACAAATTGATTCACCGTTATTTACAGAACAAAACGAGAAACCTCTGACTCGGAACCAGAAGAAGAAGTCCGTCACCGTCCAGGTCAATCTCTTCCTGATCTCTTTTTAGAACCGCGACTAGAGGATGAAGATGACTTTCAGCCGAAGAAACCTCGACTGAACTCCTCTGATGATGAGCTTCAGAGAACAGACCCGGATGAGCTATTCCTATTAAGTTGCGCGTCGACCCTCAAAAGACTTAATGCCAAGCAAAATGCTGTAGCTAGACTTAAAATACAACAGGTATTTTTATGTTATTTTTATATTGACGGTAAGATACAGAATCGTGACTGTGACTTCCGCATGTAATGCAATTCGAAGAGTCAAGAGCCATGCTATGACAGACAATGCAACTTGTCGATAAAACAGAACAAGCGCCAACTAGCGGCCCAGACTGTTTTACCGACGTTTGAATATCTGTTATATTCAGGGTGTCGGTTTTTTGTGACGGTGTGCGCGCGCATCGTAAACCTCTCATTTTCTCCTATTACGCGCCATAAGAAGTATAACTTCAAAAATAAAAATATGTTTATTTAACAACGCAAATGTGTCAAAAATACCTGTCAGGATTCGCAGTTCTTCCATAACAGACTTAATAGTTTGTTCGGCTTTGACAATTAAAAATAAATAAACTTAGACCCAGGTTTGCATACGCGGTGCTTCCTTTAGTATGGGTCTATTCTACGTGATTCTCATTAAGTAAACCACATATTAATATTTGATGTAATTGTATTGTATGTAGTATGTATGTGTATATGTATGTATTGTAGTATGTACTACGCACCGTTCTAATTGGCCTCAAGTTTGTAGTTTGTACTATAGATGCGCGACCGTTGCTCCGCGGTGATTGCGTTTGTCACTTGAGCGGGCGGAGGGAGACGCGCGAGTGAAATCATAAACTTTGCTAGTACTAGGCGCTCTTAAAGTGTCGTTTTTTCGATCTCACTCTTAGTACCTAGTGGTTTATATATCTTGAATTACTGCATAAAAATCTTAGCCAATTTTATTTATCTATATTTTTACAATATTTGTACTTGCCACAAAAATTATACAATTAATGCATTTAATATTATTAAGATGTGGTGTAAATATGGCAATATTTCAAATTCAAATAGTTAACTGATATGGCAACGTCTAATGAGAAATGCCATCCTATGCCCCAATAACATCGTGTTAACGATCTACTATTAAACATTACTATCCTTTAGCTTATTTTAAATTTATTTAAATAAAACCTAAATATAACAATCAAAAATACAGTATTTACAATTTTCTTAACCTACATAGTAACAATAAAATTAAAACAAATTTAAAAAGTTTGGTCCCTTTAACGCTGGCAGCATTATTGCGATACTCTTTTTTTATGGCTCTGGCACGGTTTGTGCATTAGCCGACGTCAAGTATTAGATTTTTATAATTCGTGCTTGCCTTTAGAAATTCGACCGTGTCCTCCATGTACGGCTTAAGCACTCGTCCGGTACCGCACAACCCTCCCAAAGGCCGAGAACAAATTTAAATTAAATTAAAACTTGCCCTCGAACCGGGAATCGAACCCGGTACCCCTCAACTAGCTGCCACTTAATAAGACCGCTAGGCTATGAGGCCCCTATTGCGATACTTATTCGTTGATCGAGGAAAGCACCAGCTCTGCACCAGTACTATCTACCTGCCAACTTAAATTTTTAATTACCTGTGCACTTGAACCCCAAGGCCCAAGAGTCTCTACTCCAAAGGGAACAAAATCGAAGTTAGAATGAAGATATTTGAGCCGTTTATTATTATTTAATTGCTATTGTGCTAGTAAAGTAGAAACATGATTCCATATTGTAACCGAAGAAGCATTTAAATACTAAACACACAGATTAAATAAACAAGTTTTGCCCCTTGACTTCTTTCAAGATTGAATTTTCAATTGTTTTTTATAGCATATATTGCAAATATCCATAGACAAAGCACTGTTTTGCTTCTCTTGTCTTTGTCTTCATAGATAATATTCTTCCAACTGACTTTTGTCCTAAAACCCCTAGATGGTGCCGAGTTAGTCTCCATCGCGTTCGGTCTTGAGCCTCGCCAGCCTTGTAATTATATAAAAACTTTTTGTTTTTAAAAATAAATTATTTTTTTAAACTCTTTCGTTTATAAGAAATTTATAATCTGTGGTGTAGCCCTTCGGGCACCAGGGTGAATTAGTGGGTTTGGATATCTATACTTTTACCTATATTTTATAAAATTGTTTTTTTTTTCACCGACAGGTACTATATGAAGCTGAATTCGGCACTCAAATGGAGCTTCCATACGTTACTCCGGCCAGCGATTGTGATTATGAAAACGTTGACGGTTCAGTTGAATAAAATTTACACCATTTTAACCTTAAATTACTTTAAGATATCATTTTTGTGGGATCGATTCGATTCTGTTAATCTAGTCTCGTGTTCTGTGATTTTTCACTACGATTGATGTAATAATGATGGATTTTAATAATAGGTTTACAAAATATTATGTTTGTTTTTCAACCACTCTAAAAGTTGTGTAAAGCATATCGTGTATGGCGGTTTACTGTAAGTTAAAAATAAAATAATTAAAAAAAAAGTTCATGTGTGTGTCCGGGCCTCAGATTTCTGTTTCATGATCATTTATAAATCTATGGTGACCTTCCTGCGCCCGATACACGCCGTCGACTATTAGGTCTAAGGCATAGATATAAATCTATGGTCTAAGGCATGCATATTTCCTAAGAAACGATGTTTTCCTTCAACGTTCGAGCGACTAAATAGACCGAAAGTCTATCGGTGCCGGCGATCGAACCTACGACCTCAGAGAGGCCACCAAGCCAACACTCTCAATTCAATAAAATTAACATAATTTTGGTATTTTTTGCGTAAATAGGTCTGCACCAACGATTCTTTTTATATCGCATAGAATGTTCTTCCATTCAGAGACAAACTTTAGCGCGAACACATCTGTCAAGCCGATGACAGATCTGTTTCTGTCGATCTGCTAATGTATCTAGCTATAATCTGCAGATAGCTATGATCAATGACAATTAATTTACTTTAATTGTCTTTGTTATAATAAATTATTCGATTATAACCAAACAACCTGTTTTCAATAATTTATTATGTATATAAAATTAAGTGTTTCTTTGAACTTTGAAACTAAAATTAAGCATGAACAACAAACTGAGTGTATTTTAATTATTCTTATAATAATACCAAGTCATCGACCTGTAATTTAATTAAATTTGGCATTTATAATTTATATTGTTTTATTTAGTACCTACTTGTAGTTCTGAGAAAGAATAATTGAATCTAATTAAGATGACATACTTTTTTATTCATAAATAGGTTTTTATTGCCTACATTACCAATTCGATTTCTTGAAAGGCCCTACCTTTCAAGAAAAGAGGGTACAATTACTTAATATGCCGGCAACACCCCGCGAGCCCTCTGGCATTGAGAGTGTTCATGGGCGGCGGTATCACTTAGCATCAGGTGAGGTTCCTGCCCGTTTGCCCCCTGTTCTATTAAAACATGCTTTTATGGTGTAAAGACATTTTTTTAAATCAACCTACACATCATCACTGTAGAATGATAACCTCGTATGTCCAAAAACCATTTATTTTTTATTCTTAGACTCATGTCATTTAACTGGTATAATCATGAAGTAAGGATTTATGTTAATAATAATTAATAAATAAGTCCGTTTTACCATCCAAAACTATGGACAAAACACATAATAATATTTTAACGAACATTGACGAAATGAAAGTTCTAAGTAATATTCTTCTGTCACTTGTACCAGTTTGATTTAAATTATTATGTAACTCACTCAATGGTTTTCGCATCGGCGGTCGCTCTCAAATCAGTCGTGAAGCAGTCATTTTATGATTTGGCATTCTGAAAACGTGGGAACTTGTAGTTTATTGTTTATCAGAAATGCCAGTGCGAAACCGCTGTGTGAGTTCGAAAAGTGAGTTACAGAATCGTAGGGCTGGCAGTGAGGACCAACATCCGTTGTTATGCTCCTCTAAACACATTTCTATCTGCAGTAAACGACGCTTTTGGAAACGCGAGGCTGATCCATTTTATGACAATCTCCATGTCAGTCGTAAGATGCTACAGTCATTTTCCGTCACCAATAACAATTGCAAAGAAGACATATTATAATTTAAATTTCAATAATCTAGTCTATCTTCTTTCTAATCTACTCTTCTTCTTAAATCTTAAAACTTCTCATCGCGTTCGGCGTTTTAAAAGTTGTGCACACTTGTTATTGATGCATGTATTCTGAAGAAAAAGTTTTTACCGGATTAAAGTTATGTATTATTATAAATTTACAATTATTTAACATGTGCTTTACAGCGTGCGTGGTCACGGGAAACGTCGGATAAATTTAAAATTATGTTAAATAATTGTAAATTTATAATAAATAATAAATTAATAATACATAATTTTAATCCAGTAAAAAGTTTTTTCTTTAAATGTGTAAAGGTTATGTCAATCAAAGACAATACTATGTGCATGTATTGTGTTTAAAAAAATATATAACTTATTAGATTCATGCCGATCACTTAATTTGACGCCAGATGCAGAATGCCACGGTGTACCTATAAGGGAATTGAGAAGAAATTAAATATTCGACGGCACTGTTGTTGAGGTCACAGTTTAAAATTTGCATAAAAAATTCCATAATATGTTGTATAAACTTTTGTCCCATCCATCAACCGATTTCCCTAAAATCCAAACATTTGCATACAAACGTTTTTGCAAAGGTCAAATAACTGCCCTTTCGAAGGTCAACCTTTTACTTTCTCTACTCGAATAATTCCTGCTCTATTTGACCTTAACAATAGATAAAAAGCTGATAGAAATCGTAATAAATGGGAATGCCTTTTCGTCTGGGTTATATTAAACAGCAATTACCAACCTAAACTTTATCCGCCACAGGAACTACCCTCTAAAGAACATGAATCGAACTTACAATAATCATTTATATTAACCAAAATATAATAATCAAATATACAGTACTTTAAATTTTCTTAAATACTAGGTATTAACTTATTTTGAACTGTGAAAGTAGCTTATACCTAATCGCGACTTCATTAATTACGTAAGAATTTAAAAAAAATTATATTAATTGTATATTGCCGCAGCTAAAACGTGCAAGCTTTGCAAAGCGATACTCACAACACGGTTTTAATATGCAAGTTAATAAAAACAAAAGCGGGTCAATTGTGTTAATTGATATCAAGTAACAATTAATTATGAATTAATAAATAGCTATTCTATTGAACATTCTGCGTTGCATTTATTTATTTTTGCTCTGCAATTTCGTTCGTAAGGAGAATTTGTTTTAATAAACGATTATTGTAAGAGGATATTTTCTGAAAGGCTCATTAAAATGCTTTTAATAAATATTAAATTTATCAAGACTAAAAGAATGTTTATTAAATAAATAAATAAAAATAAATAGTATATTAGCAAAGAAAGTGGTAAGTACATTTAGATCGACTAATTTTAAAAATTCGCACAATCAGCCATACAAAAATATGCATGCAAATGTCAAATAATAGAAGAGTTTATTACTTATGGTCAAAAATCTAAATACTCGCCCACGCTTGAAAGCACTTGAAAGCATTACAAGTCAGTGATCTATAACTTCTAGGAAGGTGATTTATTAGTTTGATATCGTTACAATTATAACGTGCACCTGTGTTGGATCCCTCGGTATACAGGCAAGTTTCTTAAAAGGTTTTAAACAGTTTTGGATGCTTTTTTACAGTCATAACTGCTTCAAGAATATATAAACTTGGTACTGTGAAAATATCGTGTAAAATACAGTCTACAGCTTACAAGATGTCTAGCGCGTATAATAGCCTATTATTTAAATCTACCGAAATTCCCCATAAAATGATACCATAG
Source organism: Pieris melete (assembly GCA_963693345.1). Taxonomy (NCBI): domain Eukaryota; kingdom Metazoa; phylum Arthropoda; class Insecta; order Lepidoptera; family Pieridae; genus Pieris; species Pieris melete. The sequence goes on from CAVNZK010000021.1 coordinate 752,214, forward strand.
CGCAGAACTGAGGTAACATGCCGTGATAAGCAATAATAATTATAGCGTAGTTTGAAGCGACTTTACGAGTTCGGTTCAAAGCAAACACAAATTTGTATGCAATTATATATTAATTATGTCTAATAAACAGATAATACCTACTATACTAAAGCGGTCTCATATTACTGAATTTAGTCGACGTTTGGCTAAATTCAGTAATATGAAAAACAAAAATATTCTATTATTTCCATATGAATAATTTATTTATTTATTTATATGTAATCTCACAGCTACACATATACATATTACAAAAGAACACACAATATATAGAGCCAACACAGATTACATTGTTACACAATAGAAAACATAAGTCAAACATTAATAGATAAAAAAAGTCAACTGAAATTAAATATTTTCTCACACCCTATTTGGTAAAGTTGAAAGTATCTGCATATTCATAAATTGTATTGTAGTAGTACCTTAAGCCCGATACATAGGCGAATTACGCTAATAGTTCGTGTTCGTGAACAGGGAACAATAGTGTATATATCTTGTTGAATAATCATAACCTTATATACAAACCTTCTCTAGAATTATGTAAAACATAAAACCCTTATTTTAAAAGTCCAATAAACCTGAAATAGCTATTAGCTTGTTCATTTACTTTTAAAATAAAGATGACAAAAGATTTTTCCATTTATGGTACAGTTTGAATAAGACTGTATTTAAGCCGAAATTGAATTGAAAACAATAATAAAAGAGAAAAGGCCCACAGATTACGGAGATTTACAAAGTGTTACCATTTCTCTGGAACAAGTAGGAGCAAAGCAATATTGTAATAATTCATATAAAGTTTTTAGTTATTAAATTATCGTTAGTTTGCATTGTTATCTACTAAACACAGGATACAGCATATACATGTGGGCTAAAAAGTTCGTATGCTAACATAGAGAAAATCTAACATGTTATGTTAGGAATGTATTACACTTTGATTTACACATTGTGTTATGAGAGGAGAAATCAGTGTTTCAGTAACAACTATACACAAATTAATATGATAAATACTTTAAACTTTTATATTTTAACTTAATAAGAGAAATTAATAAGATACGCTAATTAAATTAAAAAATTTAATCGGCAATGTGCCTTTATAGCATAGGAAGCGTATTTAGACCATAAGTTTTGACAACAATAAATTATTATAAATTACTTAACTTTGCAAACCATTTGCGTATTTTTTAGATTGCGCGGTTTTTTTATTAATAATCAATCTGAATGTAACATTTTCTATGGAAATAAACGTTTTATTATTATTATCATTGTATTAACATTTTGGTTTCTTGGTGTAAATAGGTAAATTGCATTGTATACACCCCCTTCATTGCTATCTAATCCAAGGAAAGCCATTTTCTCCTGCTCCTGCTAAAACTACATACATATATGATTAAGAGTTTTTTTTATAGAACAGGGGATAACCGGGAATGAGTCGAATAACATCTATTGATATTTTAATTTTCAATAAATATAATAATAATAGTCCAGTCCACAAATCGGGTTATAGGGCCCTATAACCCGATTTGTCTCTTGCCTCAGATTGCTTCCGTTTCTTTGATCATATTAATTTGTTTAAGTAAGTTTGCCCTCAACTTCAAGCGTTAATTACGCATATAGAGATTTGTGCAAATCCAACGCACGACCTAGGTTCGAGTGCCCCTTAGACCAAAACTGCTGTATATTTTTCAATATGACTAAAGGGGCATCGTGATCTCATTGTGACACAATTGTAATGTTTTTGGCAAGATAAGGAGATTTTGGCTGATTTACGTCGTGTATTTTTACGTTAAAAAACAAAGACGAGCCAAAGTCGTATCAAATAGACCACCTACGCAATATAGATAGACCAAAGAGGAAGTGGATACATCCGTATAGTGTGGGTGGAGGTTAGCAAGAGATAGGATGAAGTAAGATGGTTTAGGGAAACTGATGATTAGGTTTTAGCGTAATACGTCTTCTTTAGTCGCGTTCTTTATAACTGAATGCCGAGTTGATGTTGCATCTTCCTCCATTCCCCCTGTCTACCAATCATTTCCTAGTGTAATTAGGTAGAAATAAAGGCTTAGAGTTTAAGTCACTTTTCTAAGTTATTAACCAATGTTCGAACCCCGATAAGCTCTCTCTTGGTATCTAGCTTGTGTCACAAATTTTTCATATTTGCGAAAATGAACTAATTTTATAATAAACTAGCGGACCCCACAGACGTCCTGCATGATATTTCAACCGATTAAGATATTAAACAAAGTATGAAAGTACCGACTGCAGCGCCATCTGTCGGGCTGATTTGTGAATCTAAACCATTCCCAGATCCCCTTGAACACACACAAAAAATTTCATCAAAATCGGTCCAGTCGTTTGAGAGAAGTTCAGTGACATACACACTCACAGAAGAATTATATATATAAAGATTTGTAGGAATCAAACAAGTTTTATTAAAACATATATTATTTTAAAACACATTTTAGATAATATCTACATGCAACGTTACAGTAAATATCACATTGATCTTATTAATAATATTGGAATCGCCCTCAACTTATACAATATTAACAATTAATAATTACTGGTAGCAAATACAAAATATGTACTTATAAAACTTGACGTACATAAGGTAATGTAGTACCCCGCCGATCGTGCAAGGTAATATCTCTGCCGTATCTCTGAAGTAACTCTAGAACAACGCCATTTGTCCATCCAAAGCCATCCTGGACTTCATACTCGCCCCCTCCACCTTGGTGTCCAGGTTGCACAGCACTATACTTCTCAAACATTTTTTGCCATGTACTATAGCCTAAGTAGTTAGAACGCATCCATATAACTGCCTGTTCTTGGGCCAGTTTCTGCGCTTCCTCGTTGCCGCTGGCTTCGAGACCACCTATCAAAATACTCTGTAAAGGAGGCCATGCATTTGGATAATCCCACTGTTCTCCCGAGTGTAAGATCGATGCTGGTACTCCGCCGGGGAAATCCAAAGCCCCCGACGCAAGCAAATACCTTACTAATCGCCCAGCGTACCGTGGTGCATCGTATTCCTCTACAGCACCAGCCCAAAGTGGAGCAGTGCAACTTGGGTAAAAGTGTCGCCTGGGTGCCTTTGCCTGGGCGTCATAATCATACCAGACACCGTCTGAATCATCCCACATAACATTCTCTATCGCATTTCTCCAGTATTTAGCTAGGCTCCACCATTTCTTAGCTTCTCTTCTATCCTTTAGTTTATTCCGGAAGTCACCCACCAGTTCGAGTGCTCCTGCAAATATTGCGTTTAAATCTACCGGGAGAATTCGAGAAGCGTGCACATCGGTTAATTTTCCGATGACATCTTGACCGGCAGTCACAAACCACCGTGTAGAAAAGTCCCAACCGCTTTCGGCAGCACTTTTCATTTCGGCATAAAATTCTTCTTTTTTAAAAGCATCTTCTAGAGTTTGGGCAGTGGTGTAATCTTCAAAATATGATTCTGGGCGTGGTCCTTTACCAGATCGATCGGCAAAATAGCGGAGCAGTACGTAATGCTTGCCTTTTACTTCTACTGTCACTTTCTTTTTATCTAACCAATACTGCAGTTCTTTTTCGACAGTTGACAGGTGTTTTTCTAACCAAGCTAAATCGTCGGTATACGTGTAATAAATAGCTACCATTGCAGCTAACATCGGAGGCTGACTTCTTCCTAAATAATAAACTCGACTTCCATTTGGTATATATCCGAACTTTTCTACTAAATACAATAAATTTTCTATCATACCCTTAGCAGTCTGTGTCATATTGCAAATGAGAAGTCCGCGTACAATCCAGAATGAATCCCAATAATAAAGCTCTTTAAAACGACCACCGGGAACAATAAACCCATTAGGAACATAAAGGAAGCTGTATTGACTGGAATGCGTGTTGACATCAGGGTTCACTTTTCGACCTAGCTTGTCCCAAAATCCTATAACATTCTTTGCGAATTCCCGAAGCTTCGGATCGGTAATCTGTTTTAATACAGGTGGATCCGGGTCGAAGTCGGGTGGCCGCCACTGTTCGAGTTCATTTCCATCTAAGAAATGTTGTTCCAAGAAACCGGCTAATTGATCCCGCGATGGATTGTTGGCACTTTTTTGCATTAACTTTGCAAAATCTGCAAGTGTTTCATTCTCAGTGTGAACGAGCTTAAGATCGACGAAAGTTTTCGAATCGGGAAATATCCTTGCTAGTTGCACTCTGTGTAGAAGTTCACCAGTGCAATAAATTGAGGAATTGCAGGAAGGAACAACTGTCAACGCTTGAGCACACGCCCCCAGAATTCCTAGAACCGGGTAAAGCGGCGCATAGCGACGCAGATTCTGTAACATTATCAGTCTGGCTTATTCAGGGCGAGTACGGAAATCGCTGATAAACATAACCTGAGCGCGAGCGTGCAGCAGGAGCCAGTGCAGCGGACCGTGTGTGTATATGTCCGGCCCGCGACTGACGCTAGCTTCTGTAATGCCATCGTGTGTCCGTCAATGCGTTCCGGGGCGACGTCCCATCTCAGCTGATTTAACTTTCACTGCCGATGACCGAGGCAAGGCAACGAAAAGTAGATCACTGTGAGAAAACTTGCGTCACGATAAAACGCGTGCCTCCACTGCGTGTCTCTGATACACTGACACAATAAGCAATGACATTATGAACTTGTCATGAACGAGAAGTAAACAAGCCAATAAACTCGTGAATAAACAATTACGTTGAACGCATGCGTCAATACGTCATTGTAAATCAGCTGATGTCCTTTCCATTGAAGCAGATACTTGCCAGCATATCTAACGTAGAAAATATAATGCAGTATCAAACAAAATCGTCTAAAATAAAATGATTTTATTAATTTCCTTCAAATCAATTTCATAAATACTTGACCTTGGCATAGTTATGCCGTTGATAACATGCAGAGAATAGACGCAATACGCTAAGATTGTAAAATATTATTACATAGTAGCGGCCCGTCCCGGCTTCGCACGGGGGACATTTATTTTTTAAACAATTTTTGTAGATATTGATATGTTCTTTAATATTGTGAAACATTTTTTGTTCTATCATCAATAGTTTTCGCAGCGCATGCGACGCAAGATATTTTATAGGCATTTTTTTACACTTTGGGTAACATTATTGTAATGTTAGTAGGGATCCATATTTTCCCCCATATTAATCAGTGATAATGTAGCATTTAAATAGTGAAATCATTTTTAAAATCGGTCCAGAACTTTTTCAGCCAATTTGGTACACACTTACATACAATTAATCTTTCCTCTTTATAATATTAGTATAGATTATAAATTGTTGTCCACAAATATCTTTGTTTCCATGATAATCGAATACGCAAATCACGCTTTTTGGTTTAAACCATCTCTGGTCTCTTTACGATGTTCTACTAAGGTTTTCCTGCACCCAGCAAGACTTTATTATGCACATAGAAAGAAAAATGCATGGATATAAAGCCGGAATGCAAAACTACATACACTTTAATAATAGCATTCCGGAACTGCCCACTTATTAATTATTTAATTCTACCAAAAGTCTTGTGTCGACTTTTTATTATAATCAAAAAATTTTGTTTTCGTTTTATAATTCCCACCTAGCGTACACATATGTGGAAGCAGCGGCTCATGTTTCAAAAGAACATACCAATTTATTAAAGGACAGCAACGTACTCGTGAGCCTCCTGTCGATGTGAGTGTCCATAGCCATCACATAACTTTGTAGCCCTTGTTATATAACTTAAAATAAAATATGTTTATTATGGAATTTAAGATACTAGACATCCCAACTCATCGGCAAAGAAGACAGAGGGTGTAGGCCGAGAGAAAAAGCCGGCGTAAAAAACCTTAGCTATAAATATATTTACGTTGCATTTTTTTATAGCTTAGGGGGACAAACAGATGGAGACATTAGAAGCATTTAATGTATATATCTTTTTTGACGTTCATAAGTTAACATTGTGTTACCTACATGAATCAATGATTTTTGACTTTTGACTTTGACTTGACAACCAATTCGACAAGAGCGTACCAATTCTTGAAAGGCCGGCAACGCACTTGCTAGCCTTCTGGCAACGTGACTGTTCATGGGCGGCGGTATCACTTAACATCAGGTGAGCCTCCTGCCCGTTTGCTTTCTATTACATAACAAAAAAAAACAAACGAGCCTACGGGACGCCCAAAAAGGGCAGTCATCGCAACCCATGGACACCCATTAGAGTGCGTTGCCGGCCTTTAAATTTTTCATTTAGATATAGGTCGTTAAAAATATCACATTAGAAACGAATTAGGAAAACACCAAATCATTTGTTTAGCCGTTTACTTAAGAAAAGAAAATGTTGTTTTTCTATTTAGTGAAGCGACAATGTTTAGTCATACATTTAACACAGAAAGTTAGTCTTTTCATATTAGCAATCTGTCTCCGTGTCACTGTTAGATATTTTTTAATACCTTAGAAAATCCTATTTTTCTTAGGAATGAGTAGTGTAGGTAGCATGTATTTTTGAAATCGACCCAGAAATCAACCCTTTTGTGTTTATTCGTTACGAACACAAGTTTTTCCACTTTATAATATAGATGGCAAACGTATTTTTAATAAGGCGCTATTAAAGAACATTGAAATATGTCAAAGGACTATGGAGTGTGCCATTCTTCAGCTGACAAAACAAAGTATGAAACCTGACATTAGTTTTACCAACAGTTTCACGTGTAATTTAATATTTTCGTAATGCATGTGTGAGTGAGTTTCGTGCCCTGCGCGATTTTTTTGTGGATAACAATTTCATACAACTAATTTTATAATGTAATTCCGGCTTTAGTAATTTAAAACTTACCTTATTTATTGAAAATAATATTTAACACAAGAAAGTGTCCAATAAAATTTACAGTTTCTATTAAAGGGAGTGTTCTTGTGTACTATTATTTTCACTTATTATTATTTAACACTTAAGACTAACGTGCACTTACAGTAACTTGAATAAAATTTTAATAAATAAATCAGTGTCCCTACAACCTCATTAGGTCTGAGCCTCAGATTTCTGAATCTGTTTCATGATCATTTTTAAATCTATTAGGTAAGTAGGTGATCATCCTCCAGTGCCTGAGACACGCCGTCGACTTTGTTGGGTCTAAGACGACATGTCTTCGACATGGTTTCCTCACGATGTTTTCCTTCACAGATCGAGCGAATGTTAAATGCGCACATAGAAAGTCCATTGGTGCACAACCGGGATTGAAACTACGACCTCAGGGATGAGAGTCGCACGCTGAAGCCACTAGGTCAACACTGCTCTGAATTTGAATAAAATATAAATAAAGAATTCATTTTGAAAAAAATAAAACACATAATAAAGACACAGCCTTTAATCCTTAACATTAAGCCATAAAATTCTACTATTAACGGTCCGTACGCCTGGATTTTAAATTCCAAACAAATTAGATATGTATTAGAAAACGTTTAAAAATATTCTTCACTTATTAAAATTGATTATCCTCTAAGCCAGGGATTCCCAACGTGGGGCCCAAGCCCCAAAAGTGGGCAATTTGATTATCAACGGTTATTCGAAAATTTATTGAAATTATTTGGAATTTGATTTTCAGTTTTTCATTATATGTTTTGAAAATGTTGTTACTGTGCAACAACGTTAACAATTTCCTAATAATTTCTTCCTAAAATCTATCATTTAAGTTTCGTAAGTGAACAATTCAACTTTTTAATAATCAAAATTGTGTTTGGGGCTAAGGTGGCTCAAAAAAGGTTGGGACACAGTGCTCTAACCAGAACTCAACCAAAATAGCGCAAAAATAGTTACTAGTACTGAACCAAAAAAAAATTATTTTAAGCACGGGCCGTTAGAATAGGCAAATTAGATCTAATAAAAGAAAATTTAACACAGAGATACATGAAAGAAAATTGCTTAAAAATCTATTTTAAACGATTTTAACCAACCTAACGAAGGATTTCGCATCTTTTGTGTTCACGAATTACAGTTTCATCAGAAACGGCGGGTTTTTCAATATAAGGCTTAGTTATTCGTCGTCATACGTTTAATAAGTTTGCAGAGGTATCTATAAAATACTAATATATATTTTCTTTGTTCTTTTATATGGTCTAATAAAAAAGCATATTTATTATTCTTCGTCATCTGTTTAAAATCTTCACTTATACTAAAAATGGTTATTTATTCCATTTAACTACAGGATGGTAACTTAAATATAATATAAATGTTATGTCATATAATTAGTGTTATTTTTATTACGTCAACATTTTTAAATAAATTAAAACATATTTAATGGCACAAGATTTTAAAGTATTTTAACAAAAAATATATTTATAAACAACTACGTAAAATAATATTCAAGTCAAAATTGCAGTTACTTTTTATATCTATTATAAAAATTATTTGTTCGTCTATTTTTACCTAATCCGGTATTGCTATGTCAAAGAAACAAAAATACTAAAACGGTAACTCCGCCTATTGATTTCTCGTAAAGCTAAAGATACTTGTAAGAAGCTGGTACTAGGTTTATTTACAATTGTTTAAATGCCACCATAATAACTGCCTCAATATCTGAACTATCTGACTTAGAAGAGTCCTCACTCGAAGCATCCAAAACACCAACTGCCCGAGACGCTAATAGATCACTCGACTCTTTTCTCATGTCATTCAAAGACATTCTTTGTCCATATTTCGCCAAAAATTCCAAAATGACACCGTTGGACCAACCGAAGCCAGTTTGTACTGTATATTCCCCGCCTCCGCCAATTCTTCCCGGGACTTCCACGTCATACTTCTCAAACATCTGCTTGTTGTCTGAGAATCCCTTGTAGCATGACCGTACCCAAGATTGGGCCACGCGAAACGCCAAGTCTTTCGCCTCTGGCAACTCCAATGCTTCAATAGCATTCACGGCCAGACTTATAAGTGGTGGCCAAGCGTTGGGGAAGTCCCATTGTTCCCCACTCTTCACCAATGATGTGGGAATACCGCCAGGATAATCCAGGCCGTGTGATTCTTTCAAGTACTTTAAGATACGTGGTGCATTCTTTACAACAAACTTCTTCTCCGTAATACCCATCCACAAAGGAGAAATGTTGATAGGGTAGAAATACTTTCGGAATTTCTTATTCACCAAGTCCCAATCGTGCCAGCAGCCGTCCTCTTCGTCCCATAATACTTTTTCAATATTGTTAGTCCATTGTCTAGCGAGATGCGACCAATGCGATGCTTTACGCGAGTTGTGTATCAAGGCTTGGAAATATGCCATATTGTGAAGCGCTTTTGCAAATATAGAATTTAGATCCACAGGAATAAGATCTGTTGCATGGATATCTGTCAAGTTGCCTTTGTCAGTTCCATTTTTGATGAACCAACGGGTCGAGAAGTCCCATCCACTCTCTGCTGCGCTCTTTATATCAATATAGAACTGAGTTTTTCGTTTGTCGTTGTCGAAAATTTGCGCGCTTGTGTAGTCCTCTTGGTATGACTCTGGTCGCGGTCCTTCGCTTGCAGCATAGTATCGAAGTAACGTGTACGCTTTATCACCAATATCAAATGTGTAAACTTGGGTGTCAAGCCAGTAGTGAAGTTCGGCTTCTAAAGAATCGATATTCTTTCTCAGAAACTCAATATCGTTAGTAGCTTGAACATACAGGGAGACCATTGATGTCAAAAGCGGGGGCTGACTTCTTTGCTCATAGTAGCATCTACTACCGTTAGGTATATGACCGAGTTTGTTTACTAATTCAATTAGATTCTCGAGGACTCCTTTAACAGTTTCCTTCATTCCGCTAACGAGGAGTCCTTCAATGATCCAGTAAGTGTCCCAGTAGTACAGCTCCGTAAACCGTCCACCGGGAATAACAAATCCGTGGGTGACGGGTATAAAACTGTATTGATCTGGGTTTTCTATGACGCTTTGCTTAACTTTCCTTCCAAGGGTTGGCCAAATGTCGTGGATATCTTTTGCGAATTGACGCAATTCTGCATCACGGATGGAGGACAAAAATTGTGGGTTCGAGTTAAAGTCTGGAGGGGTCCATAATTCCAGTTCGCTACTTTCATCAAAGTACTTTTCGACGAATTCCCTTATTTGCTTCTCAGTGGGATTTTCATTAGTCTGATCGAGAAGTTCTTGGAAGGCGGAAAGAGTGGTCTCTTCATCATTAAGTAGATGGCGGTCAACGAAGGTTTTGGAATCGGGAAAAATTCGACTCATTTGGACATGATGAAGAAGCTTGCTGTTGCAGAAAACACGTTTATTACAGGATGGAGGTAGGTCTTCGGCTGTAGCTAAGGTGGCTGCCAGGAGCAATGTAGTTATCAACATCTGAAAAATTACAAAAATAATTTTATTGGTTGGTGAACTCATGATCAAAAAAAGACAGAAACAAGTTTTTTAAATTAGAGGATAAAGATGCCAAAACTTTTTGCTATTAATATGTGTACGAACAGCTTTTTAAATGTCAGAAAGGATTAGGAGGTATCCAAAATAACTTGAGTTAGACAATATTTATCCTTATTGCCCAAATTTTAGCGCCCATAGTTAAACCAAAATAAATTAAGAGTTTTCGTAAAATAATTCCATATATTAAATTCGTGTTGATATTTATGGTTTAAGTTATAAATTCGATATATTATCATTAAGTGTTCTGTAGAGGAGGTAAATTGTTGTGAATAAACAATAAAATACTTGAGAAACGGTCACCACATCTTATAATAACTGGAACTAATCAGCTTTTCAATGCTCCTATCAAAATCTTTGCTCATTTGTATAACAATTGAACATAATTCGTCATGGTGTAATTAACTCAGACGTCAACAGCACATCGTACAATGTAGAATATATATCTTAATATATATAAATTACGCGTCACTTGTTTGTCCGCTATGAGCTCCTAAACTACTTAACCGTTTTCAATCTAACTGCACACTGTGCACATATAACTTAAAATATAGGATAGCTTACATCTCAATTTATACTAGCAATATTATTTTATTGCAAAATATTTGTTTATTATTTGATAGTGACAATTCTAACAGATGGCGCTGTGTTGAAAGTACCAACGTTTCACATAAGCTACAATTTAATGGCATAACCACCATAAAGCATGGTGGTCCCCATGACTGGTGTTCTCCTACCGTATCCATTGAATAGTTTACTACTATGTAATATAACAAAAACCTTAGCCACAGCAACGCTTGGACGGTCTGCTAGTATATTATATATAATGCCCAGAGCTAATACGATTGAAGCGACATGAAATTAACATCTCACAGAGTCATCATTTCGAATTATTAATTCATCGTATAACAATGAAGGGCTGAATCAGAACACTGTAAAAAGTTGTGTTTAAAGCTTAATTGACGCAAGAATTTTTCCATTAAATAAATTGAATCCTACATAAAGACTTATTATTAGTTAAAATGCTAAAAATATCTGTATTTATGGAAATCTTTTAATTAATTCATTTAAATTCTTTATTATAAAATAAAGTCCGGGCTTAACTACACAATAGCGGAAACCTTACAACCTATACACATATATAAAATACTAATGTCATTGCCACTAAATAGTATTTCTGAGGAAGGTTTTAAACGTTCGTAATGATTTATTTTTTATTAAGTAAGTGATCAGCCACGCCATCAACGGTCGGTCTAATGTACGGTTTCCTCACGATCTGTTCCTTCCTGTTAAATGCGCACTAAGAACAATTGGTGCATAGGTGTGTGTCGAACGTGACCTCTGGATTAAAACCTTTTTTTTTTTTATTATGGCTCTGGCACGATTTGTGCATTAGCCAGCGTCAAGTATAGGATTTTTATAATTCGTTCTTTTTGCCTTAGAAATTCGACCGTGTCACCCGACAGACAACCCTCCCAAAGGCCGAGAACAAATTTAAATAAAATTAAAACTTGCCCTCGAACCGGGAATCGAACCCGGTACCTCTCACCTAGCTGCCACTTAATAAGACCGCTAGGCTATGAGGCCCCCGAAGGATTAAAACTTAATATCTGCAGCTCCATTTAAAAAAAAAAAATGGAGGACAATGGGGGAGGCCTTTGCCCGTAGGCACAAAGAATCAGTTATCATAGATTGAGGAAAATAACAGTTATAATGTATATATTTTGTATTCTGATATAAGGCTATAAATAAATAAATAACCTGCAGCTGAGTTTCATCATCTAAGGTCGAGGCAGAATACGAAATTCCACCCGTATCACCTCGACGTCCGTTTTTCCACAACTGAGCAGTTTTTGCCGCGCACCACCACTATGTAGAACCAGCTGCTCATTAAAGTATTTTCGAACCAATTCGACTTAGAGTCCTTCTAGAAAAGAGCGTACCGATTCTTAACCGACAACCCACCGACCGACCTCTGGTATTGTTTTTTACGAGAGTTTTTTACGCCGGCTTTTTCTCTCTGCCTTCAACCTCTGCCTTCTTTGCCGATGAGTAGGGATGCCTACAGATTCAAACTTAATGACGTGGAATAAGTGATACCTGTATCTTATGTTCCATAATAAACATATTTTTATTTTATAGAGAGTGTCCATGAGTGGTGGTATCACTTAACATCAGTCAACAAACAGGTGCAAACGCAAACGCACCACCAGGTCTCCTGCCCATTTGCACCCTATTCTTAAAAACACGCTCCAGTCGGCTTTTGGGGAAGGTTTAGGTGTGTAATTCTCTGAAATACAACTTATTGCAAACATTACAAAAATGTTGCCTCAACACAAAATTAACAAAATTTAAAATTAATTAAAAACTTACTGCTGCAAAGATATTCTTAAATAATATTTATTGATTGTACCAAGCCAGACCACGGATCTTCACTTGGTACAGTCGCATACTGGATTTATCCACTTTCGTGACACATTATCATCGATTATGTGTACTTTAACTTATCCCTACTCTAGTACCTCCTGGATTTCGGCCAGGTACTTAGGCCTACCCAACCCGATTTCACAGTTGCCTTGTATATCCTACTTGTTAACTAATATTACATATAAACTTGTATTACAACACCTTGACCTGTACAAAAACATTGCAAAAAGTTTAGATGGCTTCAAACAACTAATTGATCATTCAAACTTGACTACCTTGTCTCGAGTTTTTTATTAATTTAACATTTAATTTGCGATACTATTAACGAGTAACTTAAGATATTTTTTATCATCTTTCAAAATTCTTAAAAAAGTATCAATGTGTAGGTACCTATTGTTGTTGTATGAGTTGAATAAGTACTTATGTAGAAACATTGCAAAGGTAGCTAATCGAATAGAATCGGGGAGCATTTTCCATAATTTGATGGAGAACTTACTTGACTTGCTTACAATGAAGTAAACGGGAAGGAGGCTAATCAGATGTTTAAGTGATACCACATTGTCCGAGAGCTCGCAAGTGCGTTGCCAGCCTTTTAAAAATTGGTATGCACTTTGCCTGAAGGACCTTAAGTCGAATTGGTTCGGAAATACTTCGATGGGCAGCTGGTTCCACATAGTGGTGGGGCTAAACCAGCTTTCTTTAAATTTAAAAAATCTTTTATTTATCATAGGAGCGAAATATATATAGGTATGTTATCTAAAGCTGGCGGCTTCAACACATTTAGTACTCGTTCAGACACGGCGGGAACCGCGCGATTGTCAGATCGTGCGGTTTGAACCGCAAAAATGTCGACTGTTCAAACATTGGCGGTTAGTTAGCGATCAGTTTCAAGATGGAAGTCGAAGAGTAACTAACGTGTCTGTGGTTGATAAATAAAAGGCAGATTCAGAGAGGATCGACTGACACATGGTAAATTTGTAACACTATTGACTATTTAAGAATGTCAATAAAATCTTTTATAATAATATTTTGAACTAATCAGGGAAGATATTTCAAGCTCTGAAACACATATGAGGGCAAGCGTGTTACCAGAAGAAAAACTCTCCATTTCATCAATAAATAACTCAGTGTCGAAGCGATAGCGAGATCACGGTGCTCTTGTTATAACGTGTTAATCGCGCGGTTCTCGCAATGCTAATGAACGAGAAGTAAAGACTCCATAGTAATAGAAACGCGCGGGAGTATCGCGATTCGATTTTCTGGCGGTTGGGTTGCGGAAACCGTGCGGTTTGATTAACCGCGCGGGTATGTCTGAACGATTACTTTATAACTCATACAAAAAGGACCCGCGCGATTTCCAAACGATTCTGAAATCGCGCGGTTCCCGCAGTGTCTGAACGAACACTTACACTTTGTGCTTGTGTAGTGTCTGTGAATAAGCGCGAGACGTGATGTCAAACTGAAATACAATCACAAATACATCACGAAAATACTGCCCGTCTCTCTCGCGCTCGGTCAAGCTTATGAGTATAATCTTTTATACTGACAGTTATTGTTTTTCTTTTGCTACTGTTTATGTTGATCTTTACTGTTTTATATTATTATTATTTTATACATGTTGATCTTTTTTCAAACATTACCAGGGCAATCTCGTGAAATGGTGCACAATGTTTTTAATTATTTAAGCATCTTAATAAAAACAGTTTAATGAAAAAATTTTATATTTAATTTGACATCAGATGCGACTAGGGTTTCTAAGAGGAGTATTGAAAGAATAGTTAGTGAAGTAAAAGTGAAGTGTGTTGATCTAGATGGAGCTTATGTCGAAAAATGAAAAATTACTTACACAAACTACTCTTATACGTTCTTGGTCGGGCTTAGAACTTTTGGATTCACCCTCGTATGCACATAATATTTATATGTATTTGACACATTTTTGTTTATTTACAACCCACCCAACCTTACTAAAACCAGAGTAGACTAAAATATATAGCTTGGCAAAAAAGTAATATTTTTAAACATACTGTATAGTGAAATTGCATTAGTGTGAGTACTGTGAACGCGCCAGCTTTCGATAGCCGACCTATAATAAAGACCCATCATGATAATAGCCCCACTCGCTGAACCAATCGAGAAAAGGCCCTTACAGTTCTCACCAGGCGCAGAGGCTTGCCGAAGACAGTGGAGAGTAAAGTTCTGCGGCGCCACTAACACGACCTTAAGAAATGAAGAGCGCGACTGAAGAAGATCACATCATAATCAACAAATAAAATGGGCTCATATTGTTCCCTGTCATCGAAATTCATAGGTTAGCGGACCTTTTTTACAGTCCGTTGAGTGAACTGACAAAATTCCTACTATACGTTAGACGTTAGTATCTATAATTACTTTTTTCATTTTGTAAATATTCTTTAATTAGAAATTAATTTGTTTTTCCTAATTTATTTCTTATCAGTTCTAATTTCATTTGTAAGTTTCTTATTGGATATGCAATTGTTGTTTTAGCGTCACGTGTTAGGACAAGATTTGGAACGTCGTTTCTTGTTCAAACAGCAAAGAAGTGGAACTCCTTGCCCCATTCAATCTTCCCTAACATGGATTCGTTCAAGCGGCGGCTAAATAGGCATCTTCTGGACAGGCTTGCCCTCCAATCTAGTCTGTAGTTTTAGAAATAATTTTTTTATCTACTATATAAAAATAAGTCGGGTTTTCCTTCCTGACGCTATAACTCTAGAACTCACGAACCGATTTCCACGGTTTTGCATTCATTGGAAAGGTCTCGGGATGTTTATAACAAATTTCAACAGAAAAGCGGGATCACCAAACGAAATGTTACATAAAACGAAGCCATCTGGTGGCGAAACGGAACGCCGAATTTGCTAGTTGTGAATAAAAATATTAACCTATAAAAACCAATCCCCAAATTTTATGAAAATTTCCCAACTTGCATTAAAGAAAGTCACTTAAATGTCTTAGTAATCAATGAAAACAAGAATCAATGAGATAATTGCTCTAAAATATTGATTATCCTCCTTAATTAAAAATAAGTCTAATTGCTTTATTAACTAAGGTACCTATCTCTATTCGTGACAGCGTAATTATAATTTGTCAGAAAGAGATGCATATTTAATAAGAATTGCAGTGTTGGTAGAGTGGCTTCAGCGTGCGACCTCATCCCTGAGGTCAAACTTTCGAGCCCCGGCTGTACACCAATAGACTTTTCAATGTGCGCATCCAGCACTTTCATACGGTGAAGGAAAAATTTGGACACCCACAAATCAACGAAATGTGTCAGATAGAAGGCTAAAAATCATCAAACCGATGCAATCTGAAGCCATCACCCACAACTGAGCGTTTTGTAAGGCAACTTTTGGCGAGCACCACCACTATGTGGAACCAGCAGCTGAGGTATTTCCAAACCCATTCGACTTAGGGTCCTTCAAGAAAAGAGCGTACCATTTCTTAACAGGCCGGCAACGCACTTGTGGCTCGCAATTTAAGTGTCCATGGGCGGCGTTTCATTTAACATCAGATGAGCTTCCTGCACGTTTGCCTCGTGTTACATAAAAAAAGAAGAAGGGTTGCAACGCCACTTATTATTATAAGAAATAAAAGGCACTTCCCAGTAAAACCTCCATTACAAAGTGATAGATTATAAAACAATAGGTGCTTATAACATGAGGATAAATTTCATTGCTATACCTTGAGCGGAGTTATGGTTTTGTGACGAATCGATATTGGAACGTGCTCTCAGTATTAATATTTTTTAAGGTCTCGTATCTCAAGGATGGCCTATCACAGCTGATAGAATATAGAGCATGTTAGGCTTGTATCTGAGAAACAAGATTAAATGTGAATCCATACAAAACAAAAAATATAGACGCAGCTAAAATGGTGTGCCATGGGATGGCGTTGGCACACAGCAAGAACGTGCGACAACTGATGGAGCGAGAGTGTGCTGCACTGGCGCCCGCGCCGGCGCTGGGCGGACGACATCACTGGGACACCTGGACCTGACATCGACCCACGACCGACATAAGTGGAACCGGATAGAAGAGGCCTATATCCAACGGTGGACAAACCAAAACCTGATAATACAAGCATATGATGGCTTCGTAAATGTTACATTGTATTTTTCTTACCGTCAAAAGCAAATTTTTTTAGGATCCATACAAATTAAACTTCAATGTTCATAATTAAGTTTTAAAAATAATATCGCATTCTGGGCCTTAAGTCACCAGGAACCGAACCTACGACGTCCATGTTATACAGGATAACAGCCACATCATAAAACAGGTTAAAAATAAGATGCCTTACTGTTGGTTCCAGACTACAAGGCAGTGTGACCGTTTTTAGTATATTCAGTACCAAATTGGTATAATTTGGGCTCCGTGTAACTAATGTAGTATTCATTTGGTATCCTTTTATATTCTGGTATTTTTTGGTACATTTAAACTTTCAACATTTTAAAACACATTTTGATGTATTTTTGGGCTGGGCGGGAAACACTAACTTCCATTCGTTCGTATTTCGTTCTCATGTTTTTGTCTTTGTCTGATGTTTACCGCAACTGTATCACTTTGTCTCTTTCGATCGGTTAATGCTAACAAATTCGCGAATTGCTGCTTTAGCTACGTATTACTATCTACTTTACATGCTGTATAAAAAAGACCACGGATGTTTTAGTTCTTTAATTATTTCTCTCTGTGTGCAGTGTAGATAATTAAGCACAAATACGATTAGAAATATAGATCTGAGTGGGAACAAAATCATAAATTTTCGTCATGGTTGACAAAAGATAAAAATAATGAGAACGCCTTGTGTAAAACTTGTGGAGCAAAATTTTTAAGCAGAATCGCTACAGTTAAAAGTCATGCATATTCTGAAAAACATCGGCAGAAACTTATACATTATAGTGGACAATCCAAGGTAAGAAAGCCCCCATTAATATATTTATGAAATTATTGTGTCCCTTATTTTTTTATAGCACATGAATTAATTGTCCTATTTCTACAGGATGTCCGATGAATCTTGGATAGTACATGTACAGTTGTTCATTCATATAATTGATTCTCAAGCGATTTCAAGTTGAATTTTAAAAATTTTATAAATGAGACACTAGTTTTTAAAAATAAGAAATAGGTATTTTACTTATTTTTTACGATAGGAAAATTAATCAAATCCTGTTTATTTTTAGAACGATGATAAACTTCAAAGGATAGAACCCATATCTGAAGAAGTAAGAAAAGCAGAGCTTATATTTCATGCAGCGTTGGCAGAACATAACATACCATCTCAGCGATTTATTCAGCAAAACGTTTTATGATTCGGAAATCGCAAAGGGCTTTTCCTGCAAACGCACTAAACCTGCTCAGTGCAGCGAATACTGACTTAGTATTTGTAATAAAACTTATTGTAAATATTTATTATTATTTTCTTATGTCTGTATAATGAAGATGTGTAATTGGTAAAATTAAAAAGTAACTGATAATAAGTGTTTTAATAAAAAAAATGTTTTAGTATATTTTTAGTATAATTCAGCAGGTGTTTTGGTATTATTTAGTACTGGCACCTTGTAGTTTTGGTATATCGCCATTTTTTAAAACGGTCACACTGCTACAAGGCCTAAATCTAAATCAGTGTTGCCCAACGTGTGGCCCACGCCCCATGGTGGGGAAATTTGTATGTTAAGGGCTATTCGAAAATTTGTTAAATTTCAGTTTTTCATTGTTTTAGAATTTACTTACTGTGTTTCGGTAACAATTTCCTAGTTATTTCTTCCTCAAACCTACCTTTAAGTTACTTTAGTGAACAATTAAATTTTTTAATATTAAAAATTTTGTATAAGAATTTTAGAAAGGCTAAGATGGGGACATGGGACTAAAAAGGATAGGAACAGTGATCTAAATTATAAAAATGGGATACTCCAGTAAAGTAAAATGACTACTTCATTTTACTTTACTAGAAGGTTTTGGACATTTATGGAACCTAAAAACATCCAAGTTTCATAAACCGACGCTAAATTAATAGTTGTTTTTACCTCAAACCTATTGTTTTATTAATTTCTTATGACGATAAAGGCCATTTTTGTATTACGTAAAGGAAAAAAATGTGGGAAGATTATTTATCTAATCACAGTTACATAAAGGAAAAGAAAATTTATAAATTATAAGAAAAAAATAGATTCAAGATTATTATAAAATATAAATTATTCACTTAGGGTAATAATTATAAACTCCCCGTTGAAGATGTATGAATGTTGACGGTAGGTCTTAATAATAATTTATTTGAAAAAATATTGCACAAATGTTATGGCGGTACAATCTAAAGGTAGGATAGAAGATACAATTACATTGAGTCATATCATTATAGTCAATTCTTATATTATTTTATCACTACATCATCAAATAAAATTCATTATTACGTTACCAAATTAATATTAATTATAATGGTTCACGCAAATAATCATTAATACTTGCTTCTGAATCTCTAATAATAATAATATATTCAAGCAGGTAATGATTCCATATGGTTATTAATTATTATTGTGTTACTTTACTTGTGTAGATTAAAGTATATTCAACCGTAAAATTAAAAATTAATTATAAAATTACCGTCTCGCACACATCACCGCAACGAAACCACACACACACACTTACCGCGTTATTTTTTTTTATCAGGAGGCACACTTGATGTTAAGTGATACCGTTCATATCACTTAACTCAAAGCCAGAGGGCTCGCGAGTGCGTTGCCGGCCTTTTAAGATTTAGTATGTTCTATTCTTGAAGGACCCGAAGTCGAATTGGTTCGGAAATATTTCAGGGGGCAGCTGGTTCCAAGTACGCGCGGCAAAAACTGCCTTATAGACCACAAGCCCATGAACAAAAAATACCTGTGAAATGACCCAACCTGAATTACGCTTAGAAGGCTGTTACTATATCTGAAAATAGCTCTGAGCATTATGCCGTCATTTCTGAGCGGTACATGTGAGTACGTGAGTGAATGGACTTTCTCAGGTACAATGGGGCAATTTCGACTAATTATTAATGTACGGCTTTGTTATAAGTGTATAGATGATTAAAAATAAATGTCGAAAAACCTAGTGCCGTACAAAAGTGATGGTGCCGGAAGTCTGTGCAAATTTTTAATTCGACGACAGTTGCAGAAGCAATATAGGTCATTTATTACTGTACGGCATTTGTGTGATTCCTTTTGGACACATATACAGATACTTTACCCGTAAACGCCGTACATATTTCCAGCGGAGCAGTCGAAAGCCAAGGGTCGGAACCCTACCCCTACACCCATATACCCTAAGGTCATTGTAAAATGTACGGCAACATGTTCAAAATATTATTTAACACGGACAATAATGTTTTATAATTATGCCGTCCAAATATTATAGTTAATATTTGTGTAATTAAATATTTATCGAAATTTCAGGATTTACCAAGTTCTTACTGCTGTAAGATCAGAGAATAATGTACGGCAACTTGTTTTTTTACATAATTTTACTAAATATTACCGTTGTACATTATAGCCGTTCATTATAAATGGTAACAAATAAAAATATTATGATAAAAAATATATGAAATTTCCGAAATTTAGATGACTTTTCAAATGCTCCTAGAGTAATATGGGGAGTAATATTTTCAAAGATTATTGTTATTTTATATGTAACAAATATAAATAAACAAAAAAAACCAGATGCCGTACATTTTACTCCAGATTATTCTTTACAGCTGATAAAAACTTCGACGACGTTTGAGGTGTCCCTTAAGGTCATTAATAACTGTACATATCTGAGTATACTACCATAAGGCTATAAAGTATATTTACAGCCTTATCGTACCAGCAGAGAGAGGTAAAGGAAAAATATTTTTAACAAAAATATATATAATACAGGGCGTCCCAAAGTTATGAGACATGAAGGGAAAGTACCTTAAATATCGCAGATAGGGTATTTTACTAAAAGAAGACTTTATGTTATTTATAAAAGTTAGTAATTCTGCATTCAAAGATTTTTTAAAAACTACTTGCCTCGTCTGGAAATCGAACCGGCTTAAATTAAAAAAAAAACACCCCTACTTTTATGATGCCAATCGAAAGAATGGCCAAAACCTAATAACTTTTCTAAAGTAACAGACTCGTAGGGGATTTTTTTAGGCCGAATACGATAGATAATGTTTTTAATTTGATTAAAAAGATATATTCACGCTGTTCCTTTCTTTTAAAATACTATGTTACTTAAGAAGAGTTATTAGTTTTTGGCCATTCTTTCGATTGGCATCATAAAAGTAAGGGTCTTTTTTTTACATTTAAGTCAGTTCGATTCCCAGACGAGGCAAGTAATTTTTAAAAAATCTTTGAATGCAGAATTAATAACTTTTAAAAATAACATAAAGTCTTCTTTTAGTAAAATAGAAAAATCTACGATATTTAAGGTACTTTCCCTTCATTTCCCATAACTTTGGGACGCCCTGTATTGGTAGGCGGTGGTAGCGGACTATCGAAAGTGTACGGCATTTATCTTTTATTGAAGATTGTCTAAAGTATTAATAATCTGTGTTATTGCCGTACAGATAAAAGTCACCGGAAAATGACTCTTTTCTGAGAAAAGTAATTTACCCCATACACCTATGTGTTCCACAAAAAATGTACGGCATGCTGGAAAATGTTATCTATTTGTGAAGTACTCTCAAGATCATTTAATTTTATGTTGATTCATATCATCATCACCTATATGCTAATCAGACACATGTTGCGACCCTTGGCTTTCGACCGCTCCGCTGGGAATATGTACGGCGTTTACGGGTAAAGTATCTGTATATGTGTCCAAAAGGAATCACACAAATGCCGTACAGTAATAAATGACCTATATTGCTTCTGCAACTGTCGTCGAATTAAAAATTTGCACCGACTTCCGGCACCATCACTTTTGTACGGCACTAGGTTTTTCGACATTTATTTTTAATCATCTATACACTTATAACAAAGCCGTACATTAATAATTAGTCGAAATTGCCCCATTGTACCTGAGAAAGTCCATTCACTCACGTACTCACATGTACCGCTCAGAAATGACGGCATAGTGCTCAGAGCTATTTTCAGATATAGTAACAGCCTTCTAAGCGTAATTCACGTTGGGTCATTTCACAGGTATTTTTTGTTCATGGGCTTGTGGTCTATTAAGGAACCTATCTGGTCGCAAAACGCCAAAAAATTACATTGTTTCTTTCCATTTTTCGTCATCATATCTTCGGGAGTCGGGAGAAAAGAAAAAATATATGGTGGAGTTGAGTAGTTTATGTATCCATTTTGAAAGATCGGTACACGATTTAAATAACTTCGCATATTTTATTCATTTTATGACGAAAATGTATATAGAACATGATTTTGAAATTTACACGATATATTTTATCGCAAGCCAAGTAATCCATTTCAGAAATAAAAATTGATAAAATTACATTAATTTAATGTTTTACATAACTAATTGTTATTACGGGCCGGCGCGCCTCAGTGCTCCAGCTCGCAACTGCGCACTGCAGTCCACCCCGAGACACTGACACAGCAATTCGTGCTGGGATAGGGCCTTAAGAACGTTTGGTTGTGGAACAAAAAGTTGTAGGCACATGCACTCCATTGCAAAGTACTGTAAGGGGAATCCAGCTTTACCGCTATTACCACCAGCAATGAACTGATATGTTATTTTAATACTTATGTCATAAAAGATTTTACTCTTTGCCTCTTTATTATTAAGGTAAGTCTCGACTCTAAATTTTGTTTATTTTGTTTTGTTTAACAATGTAATCTGTTCGGGTTTGCATATTGTCTAGTGTTTTTTTTTTATAATATGTATATGTGTAGCTGTATGATTTCTTATAAATAAATAAATAAATCTTAAAGCATTTACGCGATGTGAATCGAGTCTTGTAAATGTTTTTATTTATTGTTTTGACTTTTATACGGCTAATAATGATGTTACAAAAAAATATATTTGCATAATACTGCAGGGAAATACCAAAACATGTCTAATTCAAGATTTACATTTAAGGAAACCTATTTTTATTACTTTAAACCAACAAATCAAAATAATTTACGTACTATTATTTCATATAGTTATTGCCTAGACAATAAATAATCATTTTATGTAGCCATTACAAAGTGTAACATACACACAATGCATAAATTAAAATAGAGTAATGGAAATGTATCAATTTAACTTGACCAGAGCAATGTTGGCCTAGTGGCTTCAGTGTGCGAGGTCGTAGGTTCGATCCCCGGTTGTGCACCGATGGACTTTCTTTCTGTTGCGCATTTAACATTCGCTCGAACGGTGAAGGAAAACATCGTGAGGAAACCGGCTTGCCTTAGAGTTAGGCACATCATGAAACCCATATATAAATCTGAGGCCTAGACCTAAAGGTTAAGGGCCACTGATTTATTTTAAACTTAAGTAGCGCTCCTTATATAGTATATTTGGAACTAAAACTAAAACTAAATAAAACTTCTTGACAATAATAGTGTACACAATCAAGCTTTCATTCATAAAATGTAAAGAACTCCTTCGTCTCTTCCTCTCCAATTGTGTTTACGCTGTGATGAAAAGAGACACATGTACTTCTGTGTGTATTAAGAACGATACCTCAATACTGATGACTGTATACAAACATATTTAACAAATTTCCACGTTTTACGGTATTTTACAAAAATTGGATATTATTGAAGTGTCATCATTACCGAGCAGATAGACCTATCAAGTGAAAGACTCATCGTCCTCAAAACTGTACACTGTCATAAGAGAGGCGCTGGACAGACGCCGGAGGAAAAGATTGTCCGCTCATGATGCTTCCTTGCTGACCACGACCCTCAGACATGAGCTACTGAAGAAAGAGAGCCATTATAACTGCGCTTAAATTAACCAGTTACACATATATCATTTAAATATCCGTCAAAAACTATCGTAATAACGAAAGATATTCAAACTATCGCGAAATCCTAAGCGTAGTTATTGAAGAACAAACATTACAATATACGTGTAAACTTTTACATAAATCACCTCGCACAGCCCTTCGATAAAAATAATTATTCATAGCGTAGCGTGAATTTGAGGAAAATTCACTGGCCTTCTGAGTCACCAAGTTTCGAGGGTCATACTTACTAATCATAGAATAATACAACAATACCCCACGGTATGGTCGAAAGACTATAGCCTGCGCCATAGGCGAAAAGAAAAAAAATCAACAATAGTTTCTTTAGCACACGAATACAAAATAAACAAAAGTTTTTAGATAATTTTAAGAAGATATTTTGTTATCGTTATAATTAATCTGACTTATTATTGTTTGATTCACATATAATCAAATTCTTTACCAATAGCTATGTTATTTGTGAATGACATATTAAGGGAAAAAATAAAAGACTCGTGGTAAGTCAAAACGTATAACGATATTTTTCACGAAAAATTCGGTTCAAGAATATTAATTGTGTTGAATGAAAAACTCCTTAATGTTAAATGTCTTTACCTACTCACTATAATATCAGTGATATCATTTGATAAGATATGATAACGATCTTAAAATAAACATGTTTGCTTCCGTCGTGAGACTCGGAGAATTATTTCCTCATCAAGACAGCATTGCTTATTTAAAATCTCATCGTTGTTATGTTATAATAAGTATTACAACGTATATTATTATTACCCCCGATGCGAAACAGAGTTTGTCTATGGTCCTATACGAAAGGGACGATATCGTTGGGTCTTTTTTATAAGGCTAAGGTTTTTGTTATATTACATAGTAGAAATTAGTATATTGCATAACAGAAGGAGAACACCAGTCATAGGGACCACCATGCTTTTTGGTGGTTATGCCATTAAATTGTAGCTTATGTGAAACGTTGGTACTTTCAACACAGCGCCATCTGTTAGTATTGTGACTATCAAATAATACAATAAATAAACCAATAATTTGCGATAAAATAATATTGCAACTATAAATTGAAAGCTATCCTATCTTTTAAGTTAGATCAAACTGCACGGTGTGCAAATTTGATTGAAATCGGTTAAGTAGTTTAGGAGTCCATAGCGGACAAACAACGTGACGCGTAATTTATATACGTATATTAAGATTGTCGTGACCGAGATGGTTTTTACCTAAATTTTATGAAGATCAATGGAAGATGAAAAACAGGGCGCCCTTATAAAAGGGTGGATAGAAGATATAGAAGCGTTAGCAGGAAGCGAATGGAGAATGAAGAAGAATAGAGAAATTTGGGAAATTTTGAACCCGTGAAGGGATTCCCATCTATAGTACAGAAGGAAGCTAGGATATCAAGTAACAAGAACAAAAAATGTATATAAGAAATTTTTTTATTTCAATATTAGTAAAGATTGTAAATAAACGGGCTTTGTTATTGTTATATTATTAAGGCCCTATCCCGGCACTAATTGCTGTGTCAGTGTCTCAGGGTGGACTGCGGTGCGCAGTGGAGAGCTGGAGCACTGAGGCGCACCGGGCCGTAATAACAATTAGTAATGAAAAACATTAAATTAATGTAATTTTATCATTTTTTTTCTTCAATGGATTACGTCTTTTGTGCTCGCACTTAACCCACACGACGCCCGCTAATGACGATGTCTATATCGATAGAGTGACGATATCTTTCCGACATATACATATCGTGTCTAAAAGTACTTGAGATAAGAATAACTTGCAATAATCGCAAAATAAAAATAAAGTTAAAAAGTAACTGTTCATAAACAATTTGTAATTTACATAACGTTTCAATTGATTAGATACTTGTTTTTTATCAAATTCTAAATAACAAACAACAAATAACAAAGTTTTCGGTAACATTTTTTGTATCAATTATTTATTTGTATAAATTACTTTTTTATAATTAAGTATATGATGATTCTATAAGGCTATTTGGAAGTGTTTCAATACAGAAAATATAATTTATAACCAAGTGTTATTACTCATTACTTATTATATATTTGAACAGGTGTAATCAGTCGATATTATTTGTGAACTATTGAGCTGCGCTGGTGTCTTAAGTTCTTACTCGGAGGTTGTGCGTTCTAATCCCAACCTTATTTTTTCTTTTATATGCTTACTTTCCCGTCTTAGACAAACTAAGAAGAGGAACTAAGAACTGACTTATTGACCAATAAGTTATGAATTAAGTATTTCGACTAAAAGTTCTAATAAAAAAGCGTGCAAATTTTTGAAAGGCCGGCAACGCACTTGTGAGCCTTTTGGCAATGTAAGTGTCCATGGGCAGTATCACTCAACCTCAGGTGAGCCTCCTGCTCATCTGCCTGCTATTACAAAAAAAGAATCATCTACATCTAACAAAAAGTGCTAATTACCTTGGAACTTCAATTATGACGATTTTCCGTCCGGGATTTAAAATGTGAATTACTTTTTAATCGGCGTATGAAACAATTACAGTACTTGAAAACAATAGTTAAAATAACATCTATTTGTCCTGTATTAACAGTTCAGTGTTTGGCTAGTAGTTTCAGCATGCGACTCTCATTCCCGGGATCGATCCCTGACCTGCCCTGCGATTCTGTAACTCACTTTTCGAACTCACACAGCGGTTTTCGCATCGGCGGTCGCTCTGAATTCAGTCGTGAAGCAGTCATTTTATGATTTGGCATTCTGTTAAATAATAAACTACAAGCTCCCACCTTTTCAGAATGCCAAATCATAAAATGACTGCTTCACGACTGAATTCAGAGCGACCGCCGATGCGAAAACCGCTGTGTGAGTTCGAAAGTGAGTTACAGAATCGCAGGGCTGATCAAAGAAAAACATCGTGAGGAAACCGGCATACCTTAGACCAGTATTTCCAAACGTGGGGTCTACGACCCACAGTGGGGCAATTTGATTCTTAATTTATTTAAAAAATTTAATAAAATAATTTGGTACTAGAATTTCAGTTTTTCATTATATACTTTACTTACCCTATCGGTAACAATTTCTTAATAATTTCTTCCTAAAAAGGAAAAATATGATATCATTTATGTTTCCTCAATTTAACGATACATTATTTTAAATTAAAACTTATGTATATTGAATTGGCATAAGAATTTTAGTAAGGCTAAGGTGGGGCACAAAAAAGGTTGGGATACACTGCCTTAGATCAAAAGTTTGCTGTCTGTGTCAGGCACAGAAGCTTGATCAACCACTTGCCTATCAGAAATGTTCACGGTACAGATACAGAAACTGAGGCCAAGACCTCTAGAAAATATAATTTTTAACTAAATTATATAAAGTTAACTATGTCCCCCCCTGCCCCCTCTCCCTCGGGGCTGAATAGGTATTGCTGTATCACTGTTATTTATTTAACGTAATAATCATTCGCCATTATAAGTTTCAAAAAGTACTGTTAAGATGTATGATTGTTGATGTTTCTATTAACTTTGGCACGGCGTTGTAAAATTCACTAAATAACATAAGGTCAAAATTTGACCTCAACCTCAAACATTATTAGCAAGCAAACATTTATTTATTTTATCGATTCAACTACGCTATTATATTTTCAATATTCTATTAAAAATTTTATTCGTCACGATATAACTTAATAATCAATTTTATATAAAACTGTTTTATTTATTCATCGTGATATATTTTCAATCAATAATATTATTCTTCATAAAGAATCTTTCCTCCGACTTTGATTTTGTACCCTTTGGAGTAGAGAATCTTGGGCCTTGGGGTTCAAGTGCACAGGCGTTAATTAAAGATTTAAGTTGGCGCCTAATAGATGGTACCGGTGACCCCAGAGCTTGTGCTTTCGTCGTCCAAGGAATAAATATCGCAATACCTACAGCGAGGAAATGCTGCCAGCGTTAAAGGTACACTGCCACAGCGACAAAACTTTATAAATTTGTTATAATTTTCTTTTTATCATTTTGATTATTAGATAAGGTTAAGAAAAGTGTAAATAATTTATATATGATTGTTATGGTTAGGTTTTAATAAACGATAATTATTTACTTTAAACAAAAAACTATTTGTTCATATAAGATCTAGCATATCTGAGAGTATTAAAAGTAGAATCTTAGACCCAAGTTTGTCTCCCGTTCGCCAAAAATGTCATAGATTCACACTTAGACACGTTTCCGAAGCTAAAATGAGCTGAATAAATTAAAAGAGCTGAGCTGCCGATTATAATTTTAAAACAATCATAATAAAAATAAAAATGCGCTGGCCTGCAGTATTGACCTAGTGGCTTCATCGTGCGACTCTCGTTCCTGCCTGATCCTGGTCATGGTCGTAGGTTCGATACCCGGCTGTGCACCAATGGTCTCTACGTATATACCACTCGCTAGTATGGTGAAGGAAACCCTCAGCCCCAAAAAGTTAACGATGTCAGTCACAGAAGTTTGATCACCTACTTGCCTATTAGAAATGATTAAGGTACAGATATAGAAATCTGAGGCCCAGACCTAAAACGTTGTAGCGCCATTAGTATAAACATAAAAAAAGTACCTACATATCAAATTGGCTACACGATTATTTTAGTTAATTTATTATTTTTGTTATAACAAAAAAAATCGATAATAAGTCGATTCATTAGCATTCATTAATGTGTTGACGGTTTTTTATGAGGCAAACAGGTAAATTAATCTTTTTTCGAATTTGAATAACAAGTGTAATTCGATTCGATTAGAATTCGATCGATTTTATTTAGTCAAAAATGTATTTACATTTCATTGCACATAAGACAACAACAAATTGCTTGCCCCGGGGAGCCAGGTCGTAAAAGTAAATTCTATTTTTTTCAGGTCTATTACTATGATACTAAGAACATTAACATATAGGTATACTAGCAAACTCGGCGAACTCCGTTTCGCCACCAGATGGCTTCGTTTTATGTAACATTTCGTTTGGTGATCCCGCTTTTCTGTTGAAATTTTTCCTGAATTTTCTATAAACCTCCCGGAGCCCGAGACCTTTCCAACGAATGCAAAACCATGGAAATCGGTTCGGAGTCGGATCGGATCGTCCTGGAGTTATAGCGTCAGGAAGGAAAACCCGACTTATTTTTATATAGTAGATATATATCAAATGAAAGCTAATTTTTCCTATTCGACGATATAAACTTTTTGTAATTCATTTAGTGTACATAGTTAAAAAAACTAAATGTACATTGCAGTTATTTATCTAATTAGACTGAAGAGCAAAAGCGTATTACAATTGTTTAAGCATAATTACGGACGACACAGTAACCGCACATTACGACGGTAATTTTGACGAATGTCTAGATCGTAATAATTATTAACACTCTTTTTACGGAAATATTATGACCTTGGTCAAACAGAGATATATATTACTCTTAAATTGTTTTTAAAGTATCGCATTAACTTTTATGATTATTTGGTAGAATTACAATTTAAACTATCTTTATGGTTGTTGCGATCTATTTCAGGTAAGTAAAATTAAGTACTAACATTTTGTACAATATAATTTCCGTAGAATAAAGACATCCTCGTGTTTTTTTATAGTAATTTGCGAAAATTCTGAATAAATTACAGTTATAAATCATCCAGGTGCTTTACGACTGTGATCACCGGTTCAAGCGGAATGTGCAAAAAACGCTAACAAATCTAAAGGCTGTTTTTAAAGGCAGTTACACAAAAAATCGTTTTTTTCTCGCTTTTCTCGAGTTTCCTTATAATAACATAACATAACCATTATAATTGTTTAAACTAAATATGCGGAAGATATTTTCCGACCTTCCGGGATGGGCAGGAGACCTCATGTTAAGTAATGTAAAGTCTCACAAGTGCGGGTTTTTAAATTTTAATAATTGGTTTTCTGTTCTAACAAAATAAGATATTAGATATCTAATAAAATTTCCATCAGTTTTTAATGTTACAGGAGGCTCACCTGATGTTAAGTGATACCGACGCCCATGGACACTCGCACTGCCAGAAGGCTCGCAAGCGCGCTGCCGACGTTTTATGAATAGGTACGCTCTTTTCTTGAAGGACCCTAACTCAAATTGGTTCGGAAATACTTCTTATTACAGTATTTGTTATAGGCTATCTTTTATAAATTTGACGACTCATTCGTCTAGTGGTTAGTACCCCTGACTGCGAATCCATGGGTCCCGGGTTCGCTCCCCGGCTGAGACGGACATCGATGTGATGAGCATTTGGTGTTGTGCTTAGGTCTTGGGTGTTTAAATATGTATTTATATGTCTATCTATCTATAATATGTATGTACATAACACAAGCTTCACCAGCTTAGCATGGGGCTAGGTCAATTGGTGTGAATTGTCTTTAAAAAAAATTAAATAGTAAAAATGCAATTCAAAAAACATTAATCTCTTTATAACGAATGACGTAAATTTTTTTAAATAAATTTATTTGGTTTAACCCAATACCCATACATTAATTCTTCCCTCCCTATAACGACACTTCTCTCTAACGTATAAAACTGCTCAGACCCTTGAAAGTCGTTATAAAGAGTGTACACTGTATTACACTTCCAATTTTGGATTTAACTAGTAATTTTTTGCTTAACAATAAGCTCAGTTAATACTTACACAAGTCAAAGGTAGTCTTAGAAACTAGATATATCAAATTTAAGATTGCAAAAGTTTCGCGAACCGGTTACGCGTATATTGGGCAAAAGAAACTGTTCTCAATATATCAGGTTTTAATTTTATACAAAACGGTAAGCCTTTTCGATTTTAAATTTAGTTTTAAGACGATATTGATAAAAAAAACTAAAGGCATATCGCGCAATGAGGGTACTTAAAATATTTTGAAACCGTCAAATATATAAAAACTATTTTTTAACATTTTTAATATTTCTCATTTAAAATATAAACTATTATTATATTTACTAAAATAACTATTTACGCGGCTGTTGGTTTAATATTACCTTCACGGTTCGAAAGGCGTAAAACAAATAATTAAAAAAAAAACACTACCTTGTAATACGAAGAGATTAGCACAAACACTTGTCGCACATTATTTTACGAACGCGACAGTGAGCGGTCGGAAGGAAACTGAATTAGCTGATACAATTTATCTAAGAACAAACGCAGGTTCGGGCCTTATCATAGAGGTGCGCGCGCGCATACCTATTGAAAATTGTGGGTCAAATTTTTTTAGATCAGTGGAATAGATTGCCAATTATAGAACGATATACGTTTAGTAATTAACATGTAAAGGATCTTTAGGGATATTTATAGTTTTAAGCTTTTATAAATGGAGAAAGTTGGTGTCACCTTCTTTGCTTGTTGATATTGATTTCGAATCGCTTTAAATACTTTTGAAGTGAAACTTCTTTAGGCGCTTGAGGGTAAAATTTTTACGGATGAAACGCTATAATTATAATATTAGCGTCACGAAGATGTGCAGCGTTTTTGTCGAAGAAAAGGGAAATTACCTTTTAGAAATTTTATTTTTAAAATTAAAATTTCGTAAAGAGAATTTATGAACTGTTAGTACAACATATTTTATGCAACATAATTTATTGAAATCTCAAATGACGAACAGTAAATTAAAATGCCACGTGTTTTTATTATAGAAGAAAAAGTATTTAATAAAAAATATATAATTTGTATTAATTTTCGACACTTAATATTGTTATGACAATTAAATTCAATTTTATTTTATTTTATTTATTTGATACACAAAACACATTACAATATTTACAAAAATAAACTTAAAACTAAGAGTTTTGAACTGGATTCTAACGTAAAACTATGTGTACACTGCAAAATTAATGTTACAATAATGAAAAAGCTCATGACTATTAAAGGTAACATAGTAAAAAAATAAGAAAAAAATAAGAAAATAATAAGAAGTTCCTCGACACCAGTTTAACGATGAGGGTGGGTCAAGTCATTTAGGTATAGCAACCAGGGCCACAAGGGTCAGCACTTAACCTACGATGGAGGATGTCTTTAATGACACTGATGAATTTATTAATATTGTGACAGAATATGTCCACAAGTAAGTGATTGCTCTTTGCCATCTCGTTATATTGACGAGCCATCCTGGTCAAAGGGATGTAATACGAGATGTTATTTTTATAAATTTGTAGGGAAAATAGATTGACTTCATTAGATCTACGGGCACTAAATTTAATGTTAAGGCTTATGTGAGCTAGTAGTTCGGGAGAGTCTATAATGGAGTGGGTGATTTTGTAAAGGTAATTACTAACATATATCTTCCTTTTCCCTCCCTCTAAGTCTCTGCAATCTAACGTTTTAGATTTGTATAAATATGAATAAGACTTAAAAATTAGTTTGCTAAATAAGTTTCACTTCTGACATGTGTACTTTGTACGCACGCACTTTTTTTTACTATAGACAACTAGCAAACTCGGCGAACTCCGTTTCGCCACCAGATGGCTTCGTTTTATGTAACATTTCGTTTGGTGATCCCGCTTTTCTGATGAAATTTTTCCTGAATTTTCTTTGCTATAAACCTCACGGAGCCCGAGACCTTTCCAACGAATGCAAAACCATGGAAATCGGTTCGTGCGTTCTGGCGTTATAGCGTCAGGAAGGAAAACCCGACTTATTTTTATATAGTAGACTATATGATTTTATTACGAATCTTAATGTAGAAGACTACGTCGGTCGTGCTTTATCACTTACGATTATAGTTTGGAATCGTTAAGGCCGATTTAATTACTAATAATATTATTTATTAATTTAAGAGTCGAAGCTGTCCAAAAAAATTTAAGCGCACATTAAATTACCGAATATGAATTATTGCGGAAACAAAATGTTCTACCGCTAAGTCAACGCCGAACATTAATTGACGACCCTTTAGCCGCTGGTGCAAAAACGTCATGAAGGTCGAGGACCAGTCGGCGAAGCGTTGGACGGCCTCCCACTAGGTGGACAGATGACCTGGTGAGGGTGTAGGGTGTGTGTTTTGGATGCAAAGCGCGGCGGCCGTACTGGAGATTTAGGGGAGGGGCTATGTTCAGCTGTAGACGTCAACGGGCTGAAACGAATGAATGAATTCTAGGGGAAATTGCACCGGCGCACTCCTCGATCTAATAAACATGTTCCAGCCAGGTTTTTTCGCTCATGCAATTTGATTTCCCTATAACGCGTACTAACGTCGTGCCCCCACACATAGAATATGTATGAAATGAATATGGAAATATCTTTCATCGCATGCGCTGCGAATACTATTGTTAATAGAACAAAACAATGTTCGACAATATTAAAGAACATATCAATATCTACAAAAAATGTTTAAAATTAAATGTCTATCTACCCGTGCGAAGCCTGGACGGGTCGCTAGTTTACTATAAATTGCTGTTTACATTTTCGTGCCTATTATTGTTATTTTTCTTTGTATTTTTTATTATTTATTTATTAAAACTTCGTTGCATGTACAGTAAAATTACAAATATTAAAGAAAAAGCAGGGCAACTGGCGGCTTTATCGCTTTCGAGCGATCTCTTTTTTGTCAATTTGAGGGCAATTCATGAAGATGAGGATGAAATTTTCCGTTAATACGAGCCGTACGGTTATGAAACGAGCCAGGAGGGATCAACCCAAACAACTTTTCAGAACACTCTCCATAGTACACTTTGTAGAATACGCATAGAGACACAATGTCATAGAGAGAATCAAGCCGATCTGTAATAAGTACATTGGAGATTGACAATTTTCTATTCTGACTTTCTTCAAAAGGAAGCTGTTATTTCGGAGCACCGGCATAGATGTGATATTCTAATTAGTAAATTCACCTAAGCAATGCTACTGTGTTAGCGATTTCAGCGTATATAGTTATATAATCCCGTGTGTCACCACCATAGGATAATTATATTTTATATAAACAAAAACCATTGCAACATAGTAGTACAAAGATCCTTTATATTTCAATAGCCGAAATGCTGTTAAGTACATGATTCTACGAACCACTCTTAGTTCTTACAAAGTAACGTTTCCTTGTAGAGTGTGAGAACAATGTGTCAGCAGAACGATCACGTAGGCCTTTAAGAATAGGATATAAATATAATAGAATACTTGTAATATTTAGTATTAAACGGACCTCAAATCGGACCGGTTGTACTCATTTTAACTTTAAGTTTTTAAAAACCCTTTTTCGCGGACCCACTACTTGACTATATACTAAACAACTACTATGTTATTATTTACCGTACGAGTAGAGTCCGTTGTTGCACAGCCGGGATCGAACCATTATGAATTAAAGAGAGCCACTAGGCTAACACTGATTCATCACATCTTGATATTATCAGATTAATGCACAGCCGACAATCGCTGTCCTCGTCTGACAAATGATGTTACGCGCTAAATCTCTTTCACTCTACCTTAAATATTTATTATCTTTAACAGCCAGAAACCCTTACTTGCGGCCAGATTTAATTAAGCAACTTTATATGATAATTAATAGAAAAAAAATAGCTTCAATTTGACATATAATTAATAAAAATAGGTTATAAACGTATAAATTTATCGAAATCATACCTGTTTACACCTGGCTGCAAAGAGGTGCGGCCAGGTGTGCAACGGCAACCGTGATTTTTTAGAATCTTCATATTAATTACCGTGAAGTAGACGTTATTTTATTTAAAAAATAAATAAACGATTTTTTTTACCAAAAATCAATTAAAAATAATGGCGGCCAAATTTTGGTAGGCACTCTAGTAAATATATATTCTCTTAATTATAAATAAACATAAAAATTTGGTTTTAAACAAAAAGTCGATGAGCACACCAATCCTGCAGCGGGATCTTAGACTATTACAATTTCAGGCTATAAATAAACATAAAAAAACAATGTTAGATTATTTTATCGTGTTTATATGTAAGTCAATGGCAGGCAATAATTGAAAGCAATTAGGTAAACCTCAAGGATACTGAGTAAGATAAGGGTACTTAGTAAATGTAGAATAATTATTTTCCTTTGTTTGACTTTTAAAAGAGGTTCTTTTCATGTATTATCACGTATTCTTTTCAAATGTTTCAGCCATTGTTTTAAAAACGATGTTATTACAAAGAAATAACCAGGACCCAACAATCAACTAATTGAAGCTTATAGTACGTTTGTGTTTTTTATATTATATATAAGTAAGTAACCAAGTAAACTTATGAACGTCAGCAGAAAAGATGATAAATTGATTCTAAATTTACATTTACTACCAGTTCGAAAGTCAAGGGCGTAGAGCGGGCAGGAAGAACTGACAAGAAACTTGAGCAAATCAATCCCAAGGATTAGGATTATTTAATGAATCGTCAAATGTATAAAAAGTGACTTTACTCACTGACTCACTTACTCACTCACACATTTGCACCCACACACGCACTCATGCACTCAGACGTGTTGATAACAGTTGAAATATCAAAAACGAAAATAAATAATATAAATATATTTTAAGGAATTTATAATTAAGTTTGTTATGAAAGAGCTGGGAACCCTGACACAGGAATTTTTTTACTTAAAAGGGTTTTCAAATCTTACACATTGTAATGGATTTATAATGAATGAACACATTTTTATTTCATTTATTTTATATTATGAGTTCGTACTTGAGTCCTGCAGTATACGTTGTATCTCATTGAAATACTGCTTAGCCCTACCCAAAACACTTAGCTTTTCGGAAGCTTTATCTTCCAGACGACTGCGGAATTGGACTTGCGGTTTTGAAAAGCAAACAAAGCCGCGATTTCTCAATAAGGCTTGTTCAAATTGTGTTAATTAGATCTCGGTCGACGATTAAAGGTGAACGGGTTATGCAAATATTTGCAAAAAAGTCGAAAGACAAAACACGTTTCCAAAATTATCAACTTATCTCTGGTTTTACACACAATGGTAGTTTCGTATTAGGTTAATAATGAGCAGTGTTGGCCTAGTGGCTTCAGCGCGCGACTCTTATCCATTAGATCGTGAGAGATATATTTTATTTATTTATATGCCACAGTCTTCAAGATGCTGTTCCGACAGCTTCGTACTCGGTTCAACAGAGATCCTGTTTTAATTCTAATAATAGGCCAAAAATCATTTGTATGGGCTTGGGCGAACATCTCCGAAGCACTGCCGACACGAGGCAGTCCCAAGAGCATTTTAAAAGCATTATTGTATTGAAAACGCATTTCAGTTAGCGACCTTACAGTATAGTTGTCTTTTCACTTGTAACTTCATTCTTCATTCACACTTACAACGAGCAAATCGACGAGACAACATATATGAGAGTTTTATATATCTGATACGTGATCATTTGATTTATTAATTTATTAACACTTCGTTGCAACATACAATTGACATAATTAAATGAAAAGGAGTGCAACTGGAGGCCCTATCGCTTTCGGGCGAACTCTTCCAGGCAACCACTGTGACAAAAAATTAAATTAGATAAGGTAAGCAAAAATACATAAAACATATTGTTATTTAGACAAAAAATCTGGAACAGAAACTGAAAACTTAAAAAGGACACATAATAATTTTAGATCACTCTCACATCAGTTAGTATAAAAGTTTGGGATACGATGTGGACAAGTAATGTTCGTATGAGATTTAAAGTAAGAGATGGAGCTACGCGTATACGGAGGGGAAGTGAATTCCATAGCCTCACTGAAGAGACCTTAAATTCGCCGAGAAGAGTTATGAGATGGGATTTCAAGGAACGCGTAAAGAGCGTAAGCTATAGCTATGGTCTCCCAAAAATGTTCTATTGGGCAAGCAGATACTCAGCCTTCTATGCCTGACAGGCCGTAAATTTTTAGGTTAGACGCATGATGGTTTTCTAACGATCTTTTCCTTCACGGTACGATCGAGAACTGGTCCATTGTCCGGCCGCTCGAAACTTTGACCTTAGAGGTAAGTTGAAGCTATAACTCATAATACAATAAAGTTTGAATAAATAAAACAAAATATTCCTCATTTCAATTACATTTAATAGACAGGGCATTATGTGTGCACGTACTTCTTATAATTATCAGACCTGGATCTGACGCATTCTTATATTATTTGTACTTAAGTACTTGCAATACTCTACAAAAGATAACATTTGATATAAAAACGGAAATAGCGATTATTATTATTATATTAATAATATATTATTATATTATTTGACACTCGTAGGTACGTCAAAACCAATACGGTTTTTGACTTACGGGAGCTCATAGTCATGTCTCATTTCTAAATCTATTAGTCCAGTCAGTCAAGACAATTAATTCATTATAATTCCAAAAGTTTTCAAATTTTGATGTAAGGTCGGGAGTGGTATTAAAACAAACTATAAAATGTTGCAACCTGCTCTGCGGTCCGGAACATTGTTAAAAATGCAATAAATGATAATTTGCTTAGTTCTTGAGACCAAAATTCCAAAAGTTCTGCAAAGTTGGAGTGGTGTTAAATATATTATTTTACATCACGTGTCAAATTTGCAACCAATTTAAGTGTCCGGAACATTATTTAATTAATGTTGTTCTTTATTAAACTGAAGGAAAACGTTCCAAAAGTTCTGCAAATTTGACAGATATATCGAAAATAAAATAAATAACAAAAAATGTTCCGTACACTTAGGTTGGTTGCAAATTTTATACGTGATATGAAATATTATATCGAAAACTTCCCCAAGTTTGCAGAACTTTTGGAATTTTTTTCACGACCATACAGACATAAAATTAATTTAATTGCAATTTTAACAATGTTCCGGACTGCGGACAAGGTTGCAAAATGAGATTTATTGTCGTCCCAATGTACCATTCACTTGACCGAAGTTTGAAAACTTTTGGAATTATTATCAAATTTTCGATTTCGAATGTCTATAATGACTGGTGTATATCCCTAAGTTAGATTTTAGATCCCTAAGCGTCAGATTCAGAAACAAGACTGCGCTGTGACTTAGCGACTTAGTCAGATTTAGCGCTGTTTCTGAATAAGTGCCTTTTAATTACCATTAAAATTTTTGAATACGTAAGCATTTAATTAAAAAAACATTATCGTAGGTCGGACTCTAGTATGCAATTAATAATATCCAAGCTCTATGGTAAATTATTATAATAACACATAGTTACTGTCATAATTGAAGGCTACAGTGTTATTTACAACTCATCAAACTATACATAGGGGCACATCGCGTACATAATCGACATTGATATCAATTGAACTCAAATCTAGGACGATATTGTACTGATAATATACTTTACATGTTGATACGAATTAAAAAAAAATTGTGCAAGATAATCTAGTTATTGAAGAAGTACCCTCAATTAATACAGATGAAACCGCGGGGCCCGGCTAGTCAACTACAAATTATAGAGTATTATCACTAAATAAATTCAAAGCTCTCGTTAAAGGAAAATTAATCAACAAAGCTTTTTATAAATTTGAGGACTACTTAAATGATCCTAATCCTTGGGATTGAATTGCTCCAGTTCAAACAATTTGTATGACAATACTTGGCGATTAAAAAGAGTGGCGGAAAGTTTCTTGCCAGTTCTTCTTACCCGCTCTACGCCCTTGACTTGCGAACTGGTAGTAAATGTAAATTTACGATTAATTTAACTTGACGATTCAAAAGTGTACTTGGTTACCCACTTGAATAAAGATATTTTTGAGTTTGAGTATACACGATATTGTT
This sequence comes from Pieris melete, assembly GCA_963693345.1. Taxonomy (NCBI): domain Eukaryota; kingdom Metazoa; phylum Arthropoda; class Insecta; order Lepidoptera; family Pieridae; genus Pieris; species Pieris melete. The sequence goes on from CAVNZK010000021.1 coordinate 790,683, forward strand.
TTTGGTTAAAACCAGTGGCGCTACAGAGCCCTCAGATTTGATCATAATTTAACGTATATAATTCGTGATCATTTGTTTCTTTCTATAAAAGATAAAATATGTTTATTATGGAACATAAGATACAGGTATCACTTATTCCAAGTCATTAAATTTGAATCTGTAGGCATCCCTACTCTTTGGCAAAAAGAGGGTGTAGACCGAGAGAAAAAGCCGACGTAAACTAAAACTCTCGGTACTGTTTTAAATAACAAAACATCAAACAACACTTATTTTAAAACAAATATCGCAAATTAATTAGAAGTACCGTCTAGCACTAGTCCCAGGCCCTTTTATCAACTAGTTAATCGTTAACTTTATAGTAAGCCTTTTTACACAGCTTTTCTTTAATACATTTCTTAAATTTATTAAAAGGCAGAGATAAAAGAGCCTCTGGGATTTTATTAAAGAAGAGTATTAGGTCGTAAATGGTATCGTTCGGCGAGAGCCAACGCCGAGCTGCTTGTAGTGTGATGCAAATATTGGAGGAGTGTACGCGATGGTCTCAGCCGCGTCATATAGGACGCTAAAAATATACACCATAACTATTGTATACACCTAAATTCAAATCCAATTAGAAAGGCAACAGCTTAATGGCTAGGGCGGCGGGTAAGTCTAACAATTGAACTGTTGATATTGACCTGTTCTTCTCAAGTGTGGTCGCAAGAAGAGCTCTGACATCGGAGTTCCTCGGTGGAATAAATAGTGTACCATAAGTTTTTATACGTGTACTAGCTGATCCGGCAAACGTCGTTTCGCCATGTATATCATTTATAATTAAAAAAATAGGGGTTGATCGTAGAGGAGTGAAAGTTAGGGATTGTATGTATTTTTTTAATGCTGTATCATAAAAAAATAGAAATTAAAAATTTTGTCTAAAAAATAGAAATAAAAATTTAGGGGTGGACTACCCCTAACATTTAGGGGGATGAAAAATAGATGTTGTCCGATTCTCAGGCATACCCAATAAGCACACAAAATTTCATGAGAATCGGTCGAGCCGTTTCGGAGGAGTTCGATTACGCACCCCGTGACAGAAGAATTTTATATATTAGATAGATAAGATATACTACCCTATCTGTTTCTCAACTAATTTTAGTCGATTGCTTTCTTTGATAGATATAGAAAGTTGTTAAATGATTTTATTGTTACCAATCCATTTAATTGTTATGTACATAGTTATATGTAAAAATTTGTTTAATAGCGTAAAAAGAATTTTATATTTAGTTTTTTGTTCTATGGTGGGTCCTTGATCTGCCTTTTGGCAGTGACGAGATATGGAATGCTGCTGCACAGTGCTTCTGTGAGCAAGTGATGCTACAAAAGGAGACAGCAGAATGAGAGAGGGAGAAGTCTAGGGTTAGATGACGCGGAGTAAATATTTTAGACGGTTAGATAAACCATATAAGGTTTTAGTAGGTATTGATCCCCCAGTCTCTGAACAGCAGAGATTCTGGTGTGGCTTAAGTACCCATACATCCTTTGCGCATCCCCTGTGCGCTTTTATGCATTTCCCACTTTATCCACCTCGCATTTTTAGTTTGATAACAATTTCCTCAAGTCAGTTTAACAACTTAGAGTCGTTTACTAGTTCCTGGGGGATGCTTTAATAATCTTAATATATATAAATTACGTGTCACGTTGTTTGTCCGCTATGGACTCCTAAACTACCCAACCGATATTAATCAAATTTGCACACCGTGTGCAGTTTGATCTAACTTAAAAGATAGGGTAGCTTACATCTCAATTTATACCCGCAATATTATTTTATTACAAAATATTTGTTTTTTTATTTAATGATGGCGATGTGTTGAAAGTACCAACGTTTCACATAAGCTACAATTTAATGGCATAACCACCATAAATAAAGCATGGTGGTCTCCATGACTGGTGTTCTTCTACCGTATCCCTTGAATAGTTTACTACTACTATGTAATTTGACAAAAACCTTAGCCACAGCAACGCTTGGCCGGTCTACTAGTAAAAAATAGAAATTTCACTATTAAAACTAATGTTAAATAATTGAATGCCATGTAAGGTGCAATGCTTGTTGCTTAAATGAATGCTTGCGTCTGGCATTTCTCTCGGAGCGTATATCCGAAGATTTATGAAATTTATTTAATTAGAAAAATATACACCATCTTTACAGAGCCAAAACGATAATGTCAAAATTACACGATATCGCTCCTGTGAACTAACACTAAATCGCCATGCTTATTAAAACTAAAAAAACTTGAGCGAACTTATCTGGTAGCCAAACTCCAAAAATTAGATTGTTTCTTTCCATTTATTATCATCGTTTTTGAATGGAAAAAAATATGGTGGAGTTGAGTAGTTTATGTATCCATTTCAAAGATACACGATTTGAATAACTTCGCTCGATAAAAAAGTAATCCAAACATAGCCAATTTTTGGCACTTTGAATTCATTTTATGACCCAAATGTATATAGAACATTATTTTGAAATTTACACAATATATTATATCGCAAGCCGTGTAGACCATTACAGAAAAAAAAATTATGGCGGGCCTCAGTGCTCCAGCTCTCCACTGCGCACCGCTGTCGACCACGAGACACGGACACAGAAATTCGTGCTGGGATAGGGCCTTAACACGCACAGCTGTGGGTCTTAGTATCTATTACTGGCTTTAAACTTTATGAACAATGGCATTACTTTATTATAGCTCTACGCCGATACACGGAAGAATATTTCTCGATCTACTTTTCCCACAACCAATACCTACATGAATTAGCAAGCTGAAAAGTTGGTTTTAACGGCCTTATCTGAGGAAATCCAAATACAAAAAATATTTTTATTTGAACGTTATTTTATATAATAGGGGGGGCAAACGAGCCTACGGGACGCCCAAAAAGGGTAGTCACCGCAGTCATAGACACCCATTTTTAGTGGGTGCGTTGCCGGCCTTTGAGGGAGAAGTAGATACACTCGAATTTTGAATAGTTGGAGTTGTATCTCTCGATTATCATTATTATTATTAGATTATCGAGTATTTCGTATATTTTAGCAGCATTTATTGCGCCCTCTTCAAAATGTTATATTTCAGTCATTTGAAATGAAAACATAATAATTTTTCTTCTCTATTTTGGAAGTGTTTATAATCCATTATTATTTTGTTCCCTTTGGAGTAGAGACTCTTGGGCCGTGGGGTTCAAGTGCACAGGAACTTATTAAAGATTTAAGTTGGCGCCTGATAGATAATACCGGTGACGCCAGAGCTGGTACTTTCCTGGCTCAACGAATAAGTATCGCAATACAGCGAGCGTTAAAGGTACACTGCCACTGGGACCAAACTTTTTAAATTTGTTTATATTTTCTTTATAAATTTTTGATTATTTTGATTATTACTTTGTATATTAAGAAAATTGTAAATAATGTATATGTACTTGATTATACATACATGTATTATATTATATTACATATAAAAAATGATTATTTTTTATAAAATTTATGTTCACTGTCGTGTCATGTACACTTATACTGAAGAAAAAGTATTGATGTGGTGTACTTTAATAAATAAATAAGCAGTTTATAAGTATCGCATAATACGTAGATAAGAAAGAAGATAATATGTAGATATACATATTTAGATAGGTTCTCACCTAATATGGACGTCCAAAGTGTAAATGTTAAGCAACATTATTTTTCCAAGTTGGTGGCTGGTTGTCATAACCGAGTTTCCTTAAATCCTTTGACAGCATTGACATTTTCAATGTAACAATTCCATATGACTCTGTCCGCAATACTGCAATTAAACCAAATATTATTCTCATTCTTAATTTTAATTGAATTTTTAAAACATACAATCTGTTGCTTTTCAATAGCAACATCGAAAAGAGGCAACTACATTTTATTACCATATTTTTTTAGTCATTGACAAGACAATATAAGGTTTAATATGCAACATACAATGGGCATACTACAATTATGCATTTGTTCTAATAATAATTCTTCAAAGTGTGATTAACCCAATGTGCCAATTAAAGTAAAACAATTATAATTTGCAAATTTAACCCAGTATCTCATCAATCATAGTGCCTCTTACTCAATAGTTCCTTACTAACAATCAAATTCTACTTTAGAAATTGTACAATTGTACTTGAGAAAGAATCTCACAATAGTTATCTTTCCCATTAGCTAGCATTTTTGGGTCAGCCAATTCAGGATGTCTCCCTGTCAGCCATGATAACCATTCTCCCAAAACTGTTGCTGACCGAGGTCGCATTAAAGATGATTTTAACTCATGGGATCCAGTTATTGGCGGTAGTAAAAAAACAGCATATCCTCGGAGAGTGTCACCCATGAAGAAACTCTTAGCTCTAACTGTCACAATTAATTGGGGCCCTGAAACATAGTTTTCATTAATACATGTAGATATTTTAAAACCTATGGGTAATCCTTAAAATGATTTGCTTAAAATACAACTTTTTTCCAAATAGAAACAATACTTACAACCATATACATTGGTACTGCCAAATAGAATATCTAATGGCAAATTAAATATTACTTTTTCAGGATCACTTCCAGATGTTGCAATTTGACTGGTTCCAGAACAAAGTCCAGATATAGGGTCCCAATCTGGACCCCACAGGATATCATATTGTATATAAAGTTGATTATCAAAAACACCTGCAGGAAATTTAATATGCTCTATTTGACCATTAAAAGATACTAGAAACTTGGTAACTTCAGAATTCATCATTAGGAATTCTTTCGTAATTATATTTTTAATTGAGTAAATATATAGTATTTTATTAACCGCAATTTCTACTTATATTGTTTAATATATTTTATTTAATACTGAAAAAGGCTCAGAACATTTCAAAATTATTAAGGCGCATATAGTACTTTCATGTAACCCGCCGTTATTTTAATTTGTATAAGTATGTCAAACGTATCCATGGAAACGATTTTTTTTCTTTATAGAAACGGTAGATTCTTGTCCATTTGGCTCAGAAACCAATATAGATTAACAATGTTATTGGTTTTTCTTTAAATATAGATAAATTATCGCCATTGCAAAAATAATTTGAAAATTTTATTAATATAAGGACACTAACGAGCAAGAAATATAGAAATAGTAGTGATATTTACTAATATTGTCTTAATGTCTTCCTTTATTTTTCACCTTAATAAAACTAGACATCCTCTATTGAATGTTTCATAGAAATCAAAGAGATTTCATATAGAGAAACACTATTTCCGTTATCCTGTTTTACCGACATATACGATTTGAAACAACTTTGCAATTTTCAGGAGATGGCGCTAAACTAGCTTTTAAAATCCAAATCGGCCACCATTGTTGCGATTGAATCTTGTGCTAAGGTTTGTGAAGTTTTCAGTTTTACTGTAATATTTAATCGTTTTTGAGATTGCACGTGAAGTGGTATGATAGTGAATAAAATGAAATTCAATAACAAATCCTTAAAGTAACCTCTAGGGCATATTTTAAAACACTAAACGCGTTCAGAATGTCACGCGAAGTGAGCATCACATCCGTGAGTACCATACTTCGCTCGAACTTGATGTGATATATATGAAAATAACGTGACGAAAACAATAAATTAGTGTAGTTATTATAATGCAACGTTTATAACTGATGTTGGTGCATTTTGTGACAAGCGTGTGTCGATGAAAACATTTCAGAATTTTCTGTACACGTCGTAAGGAATCGCAGTTACGCGAGTGAGGGCTTGTAACTCGCCGGTATCATTATGGTGGACTGAAGGAGTGTGGTGTACAATAGGAGTTGAATACGTCGTTACAGTGCCTCCAGGGCTTTGCGCAGGATGTCCGGTGGCTCGCAACATAACCCAAATGGGAGGCAGTCGCAACTAGGGTCCAGTTGGAGTCCTTTACAGGTGGTCATAGTATAATATTGTTTTTTACTGTAACCTATTGTTCTAAAGTTAATTGATTACATCTATGTCAAAGGATGATAGGGATACATATAGTTGAAAAGTGTTTGTTGTTTAATATTATGCATCAATGCAATATGTGTGCAATAGGTAGGTACAATAATCAGCTGTTTGTAATATTCATGTTGACACTTTTGCTCTACTTATTATTTTTAATGTTGCCATTATTTGCACAAGTATTAAGCTAAAAATGAGATAATAGTGATTTACATAAATTATATTTTGGTTAATTTAACTACCACTAAAAACAATTTTTATTATTATTCTGATTGCTTCATGAATAAACACTAAATGAAATAAGCGGTTATTGTGTAGTAAATAATTATGATTCACAGATAGTATTTTTCTAAAAATATTTAAGCTAGTAAAGGGATTTCATTATTAAACTAAAAAAATAAGCTAGACTAAATCCTTATTTATATAAAAATAAGCTCAAGTGTTATTGGAAATTATTATCATTTTATTATTTCTTATAAGATGTTCATTTTATTGCTGAAACCTGTACCTTAAATTCAGGGCCTTAGACAAAAATTAATTTAAGTCATCTAGTTCTTACGGTAAGCCTATTCTACAAACTAAGGTGGCTTAACTTTAACGGCTTAATTAAGTAAGTACTAAGTGTGTCAAAAACATTGGATTTGATATATATATGAACCATATATCAAATCCTTTAAACCTTAAAACTCTTTGCTTACTTTTGGATTATTTTTAGACATTATTCTTTATTAGTTACAGGTGGCGAACCTGTTAGCGCGCGCGCCTCAAGCGCACATGGCTTCGGAAAGGGGTGTCACATGGCACACGCCCACTCCGCCTCCACATCTCTATCATGTACCAGCACCTTCGCCCCCTGATCCTCTTCAAGTGAGTGCCATTTGTATATTAATATTGTAGCCAATTGCTCTAAATGTGTAATGCTCACTGATGAAAAATCCATCTACCTTCATGTCTTGGAAACACCGTGATTTCTGATAAAGCAATTATTTTGGAAAAGGTTTTTCAGGTTCTTAATAAACGCTTAAATGAAATACATAACAATTTTATACACAATATTATGTTATTGTGTATTATAGGCCTCTCACTAATAGTTTTAAACGATTGTTTTCCTTTTGAAAACGTCTGCCCACTGACATAAAATAATGTGAATTAAAACAATGATCTGTGTTTATTTTACTGACCACAAAATTTACAGGCAACAACATGGCTTTGTATGTTGACTTATGTATATATATAAACTCATCAATCCTTCACAACATAACAATTATTTGTATGATTTCAGTAGTTATAGTGCTGTGAAAGATTCATATAAATAGAATTTTTATTTCGAGGCTCGTGATAAAACATTTTTATGGACGAAAAGTAGTTATATTTTCTCCAACTAATTCATATGATCATGTGACAAGACAGAGTTACATACAGTTTCAGAGAAAATAGCCTCATCTTTAAAATTACCAGTCTATGTAGTGTTAACAGTAAAGTGTATTTGAGATTTAAAATTTAACTTCTATTAAACTTATTCCTCTTAGTCGGCTACTCAGGCAATAAATATATGACATTTGTCAGTTAAGAAATAAATAAATTAAGTAGATGATACAATTGCAGGCAATGAAAGCGGGCGGCAACGCGGTGTTTCGGCACACGGCGACCCCGCCCGACCTCTACCGACATACTCCTACGCCGCCGGACAAACATCTCATGAGGTAAACCCGTAATGGATTAAAGTAGCCATTTAAGAATCGCAACATTACGTAAGCAGCAACTGCAATTTATCACACACACACACACCCCCCCCTCTTGTCAGCAAAAGTAAGCAAAGCTCTCAAAAATAAAAGTGCATAAACGTATTTATTTTTTGTAGCAATCCTCAAAAGTGTATTTCGTTTTCAAGCATAAACAATGTAATGTGTAAAAAAGTAAATACAGTCAAAACCGTTTATAACGACATCGTTTACAACGACCTATCGGTTATTACAACCAGATTGTACGGTCCCGTCCGAATCCCTAGTAAGCTATTCAGTAAACAAACCGCTTATAACAACATCGGATACAGCGACATATCGCTTACAACGACGAAATTTTATCGATATTCATCGGCTATAACGACCAACCGCTTCTTGTCTCAGCAAAACAAAACAATACAAACGATTTTAAATATTATTTAGAGGCGTTGAATGAATATTTAGGCATATTATTACCTACGCACTTTCTCCCAACGAACAGTTTCAGCCAACAACGATTTCCGAGTCTTTTAACGGTGTAACGATTTTGCAAATATTTGTTGCCTTTAACGAACAGTTTGATACTCGTGATACTCATACCTTGAGACTGATTACTTTTGTACCTAATTATTTCGTAATAAATATTTTTGTTTCTTTTTTGACTCGTTTACATATTATAATATTAATATACCATATTATAACCCATACCTACCTATTCTAGATAGATAACTATGATAATATAACTTGTATGTATTGTACATACATATGAACTATACTTGTGTATATATAATATATGACATTGCTTATAACGACTATCGGATATAACGTCGGCAACTATACGGTCCCTTCAATGTCGTTATAACCGGTTTTGACTGTAACTACTGTTGATGTAATCACCAAATAAGTAAATCAAGTGCTTTCGTAATACTTGACCGGCCCCTTAAGCAAAATAATGGAGTAAACGGGCATGAGGCTCACTTGATGTGAAGTGATGTCACCGCCCATGAAAACTCACATTGGCTGACAGGCTCGCAAGTGCTTCACGAAGGCCTGTAACATGTCTCAAGCGTGTTTCAATTGTAATCCCAGAGCGATAAAAGTTTAAATTTCGCAAATTAATGTTTAAACAACTTCTCATGAACAGACACATTTTTTAGATGAAAATTTGACTTATTTGTATATTTAATTCCCTATTAAATTTATTTGGATTTTTTACGGTAATACAAATATTTGTAGATTTTAATTTATTTGTCCGGGGCTTTGTCAAAATAGTAATAGTTATATTGTTCATATATACCCCCACAAATATGATGTGTTGAACCTTTGTACTACAAATTTTACGTTTTTTCTAAGCTTTAATTAATGTATGAGCAATGGCTTAGTGGTTACAGCGACACATCAACATCGTCAGGAGAGCAGCATCTTTAAACCCAAAAAGTCGATAGAGTGTTTTAGATACAGAAAGCTACACCTATTAGTAAAAATAATCACGAAAAAGATACAGAAATCTGAGGCCCAGACCTTCAAAGGTTACAGAGCCACTGGTTTTTCTCGAGTGTGTTGTCCAAGGCCTTGATGATGTGTTTACAAGTAGAGAAGAAATAGTAATTATAAGAAAATAAATAAATTATTAATTATTATTACAAAAAAAGTCAATTAAACGGATATAAAATGATTGCTTACGTTTTTGCAAGTAGTTCTTAAGTAAAAACTTTACAATGACGTCGTTATTTTCGTGTGTACTTAGCTGTTTGGGTTATTTATAATCTATTTAAATAGTCTTTATACTTAATACAATGATACGATTCTACAACGGATTACGGCGTGCTTTGAAGGAACTATAATTGTTGTAGTGTTGTAAAAAGTTAACCATTATCTAGTTGATAAAAAGGCCTGGGACTAGTGCTGGGCAGGCTACTTCTAATTAATTTGCGATATTTGTTTTAAAATAAGCGTTGTTTGATGATTTGCTATTATTTCTCTCGGCCTACATATATATTACTATGGCTCTGTCTTGTTTGCTGAAGAGTAGGGATGCCTACAAGTTCGAATTTAATGACGTGGTATAAGTGATACAATATATTGTATTCCATAATAAACATATTTTATTTTATTATTACAGACATACCAAAAGTACCTAGGAAATGTTAATATTAGTTATTTCGTCCTTTTCTAATTCTTTCTTTTTAATCAGATTTAGATTTATGCCCACTTTACAAGTATTAGTTTTCATAACGGTATTATTTTTATAATATTATATTGTAGCAATTATGAGATACCCTAATAATTACAGACATACTCCATCACCTGGTGATGTGAAGGCTGGATCAGGGATGCCTCCAGCTGACTTGTATCCACATTTGGGTCCAGGGCGAGGTAAATATTCCATTTCAAAAGGTTGGTACGGCATTAACACACTTGTGATTTCTTTCATACTTATATTGTAAACAACAAAAAGTCAAAAATCATTTATTCATATAGGTACACTTATGAACGTCAAAAAAGAAATATATATTAAATGCTTCTAATTTTATATTTACTGCCAGTTCTCAAATCACGGCGTAGAACGGAAGAGAAGAACTGGCAATAAACTCTCCGCCACTCTTTTTAATTGCCAAGTTTTTGTTTTACACAATGTTTGTAAGGGGCTGCAAACATTACACCATGTTCCACATGACATCTTAAGTAATAAATAATAATAAGATAAATTAAAAACAAAGATATGTCCTCTATCAGCAGGAGGCATTGTGAAATAGGAGCACGCACTTACATTGTACATATACTGTTTACAGATATACCATACCAGTGTTAAACAATTATATTTAAACATATATGTTTTTGAAGTGAAACTTTTTTATCGGGGTTGGAAAAAAATTTAGTGTAACATTTTTTTGTTACGCGTCACATTTTTCCGTTACGCGCCATCTTTTGAAGTGAAACTTCTTTATCGGCGTTGGAAAAAAATTTACACACATTTGTCACATTCTATTACAATTAAAGAAATTCTGTAATAATCTTAGTACTACATAGTAGTACAGTAATAAGGTAAAATGAAATAATTGTATTTGTATTCATGTCTATGATAATAAAAGCCTTTTGTTAAACTTTATTTAACCAATTTCGTTAAGTTGCGTATAGTAGATCATTTTTCAAAAAATAAGATCATAAAGAAGTTTCAGTTAATTTTTTTATTTTTTTGAAGTGAAACTTCTTTATCGAGGTTGGAAAAAATTTAGTGTAACATTTTTCGGTTACGCGTCACATTTGACCGTTACGCGCGTCTTTTTCTCGTCCCTACCACGGTTGATTCGAAGAGATTCTAAACCATTAATAACAAAAATTTATAATAACTATAACAATGATACTAAAAATTATATTACAATTTATGAAATTCTGTAATAATCTTAGTGGTAATAAGGTAAAATTAAATAATTGTATTATTTGTCTGTGATATTAAAAGCCTTTTGTTAAACTTTATCTAATTTAACTTTATTTAACCAATTTCTGTAAAGTTGCATATAGATAAATTTCGAAAAATAAGGTCATAAAGAAGTTTCACTTCTAACGTGTGTACACTAGTACACGCACATTTTTTTATTAGTATTATTTTTAAATACGTATTTATTATTAAAGAGTAATATACAGTTTCAGAAAAACTTGTCCGGGCAGAAGAATTCTTAGCATACGCCCGTGGAGGCGTGGACTTGACGGTTGGGTCTCGTGGGGCCAACGGGTCGCCCCATGCCCCAGCTCTATCTGTGAGAGATGCCCCGACGATAAACAGCCTCATAGCCCGCGCAGCGCCACGCCCGTCTCACGCGAGGGTTGATGCTCTTCTGGAGAGATTGTCTGCCCCTGCCCCTTCGTCGCCTCATTCTGTGATTGTTCATTCTAGGGCTGCCCCTACGCCTTCGCCCCCGTCTTCTAATGAGGTATATGTAACGATTAAAAAATAAATCCGTGGAGCTGCACCTTTATTTATTTTTATTTTTTTTATTTATTTACACTTCGTTGCAAATAAAAGAAACACATAGACCAGTGCAGATAGCCTTCAAAATAAATAAAAAGTGAAAAAAATAATAGTAGGATGAAACCTATTGGAAAAGGAGGAGAATATTATAAAAATTAAAGGAAAAATAATTTACGGGCGATCTGAGGTCGGGAAGGGGGAGGGGGGTTTTGGGGAGTTTTAAGGGTAAAAAACGTTTTATCTCGATTTCCGGCAAAACTAAAAGTCCTATCGAAGAAAGTTAAACGGCAAAGTTGTAGGTAATAAAAAGATCTAAAACTTTTTTATTCACACATTTTTCACATAACCTCAAAATTTATGTGAAAAATTCAAAAAACCAAGTTTTTGGTTTTTAGGTTTCAAAAATTATCGGCACTGGTCTAACAATACATAAAAATTATAAGGGATGCAACGGGCGGCCTTATCGCTAATAAGCGATCTCTTCCAGGCAACCCTATTTAAGATAAAAACTAAAAGAAAAGACACATGAAGCGTGCGAGAAGTGCAGAATCCTTAATCTAAAAAAATACAAAAAAAAAATTAATAACAAACTAATCTTACAAATATATGAACAGCGAAAAGTGATGTAAAAGGAATAATAAGAATTATACAAGTCATGGCCTTTAGGTCTTGGCCTCAGATTTCTGAAACTGTTTCATTATCATTATATATATACATATCATTTTCTATCTAATAGGCAAGTAGGTGTTCAGCCACACGCCGTCGAATTTTTGTGTCTAAGACATGTCGGTTTCCTCACGATATTTTCCTTCACCGATATGTATAATATATAACGATTCCTCCCTAATATATTTTACATTGGATTAGTGTTTATCTTTGATTCCCCAAAACAGTCCATAAATCATTCTCATAGTATTTACAGACTTTAAAACTTTATATTTCAAATTTTTCAGGATTCAGCCGACTCCTGTGGAGCTCCTCCAGGTTCAAAGCGGAAAAGGAAACCAGAACGCACGATACGAGTACCCATTCCACCTCCGCCATCTGATATGCCACGTCCTTTGACCATACAAAATGGAGACACTCACAACGGGCCCGAGAAGCCAGTAAAACAAAACGTACCAGAGAAAGAGGATAAACAAGATAGACCGGACAAACCACCCACCCCCGAAATGCCAGAACCACATGCAAGAAGAAAAACCCGCGCCGACTCCTCAGAAACAATAGACGACATCGCAGCCCTGATAGCCAACACGGAGCGAAGAGATATCCCCACTGAACCGTTCCCGGAACCGGAAACGCCCATCACTATTGACAAACTCAAAAGTGTCCTAGCTAGTCCCGAACCGGAGAAATCGCCAGTCAAAACACCCCCTAAGTCCCCACCTAAATCCCCGCCGAAGTCGCCAAAAGAACAAAAAGAAAAATCGACACCGAAAGAAGAAATAGAACCGCCTCCGACGGCCGCTGCACCTAGACGCAGGAGCGCCAGAACGAACTCGGAATCCACCAACGTTCCAGTGGAATCACCCTCGGAGGCGAAACCGGCCGAACCCGAAGCCAGCGAAACGAAGATGGCGGAACCCATATCGGCGTTCGTGGAAGTCGAGAATCAAATGGAGAAAATGTTTGGTGATATTGAGGAACCAGCTGAATCTAAAGCTGAGGAGAAGGCTACCGCTAAACCGAAGAAAAGACGGAAATCAGCACCCACGAAAGGAGAGAAAAAGGCCTCTAAGCGGTCTAGCAGGCGATCGACGGGGGATGATGGGCCAAGAAGGAAGGCAGCGAGGAAAAAGGGGATAAGTAAGAAAGAGGCTTTGAAGGATGCGTATGACTCGGGAAGTAATGCCAGTTCCAGTCGGTCAAGGGGGCCTTACATTCAGGTTAGCTAATAATCAATTATTCTGTAACAAAGCTGTAAACAAATTTATGGCCATTTATAGATATTGATATGTTCTTTAATATTCAGGAAAAATTTTTTTGTTCTATTATCAATAGTATTCATAGCTATGAAAAATATTTTATAGGCATTTTTTTACACCTTGGGTAACATTATTGTAGTTTTATTAGGGACCCTTATTGCAATTAAAATAGCCTATATTAATCAGTGTAGCATTCAAATGGTGAAAGAATTTTTTAAATCGGTCTAGTACTTTTTGAGCCAATTTGTAACAAACATACTTACATACAAATCTTTTTTAATATGCGTATAGATAAAACAATTTTAGTCTATTTAAGTAACCTTTAGTTTTAGAGGCGTTAATATACCATCTAGGGCCCGTGGCAATTTTTGAAGTGAAACTTCTTTATCGGGGTTGGAAAAAAATTTAGTGTAACATTTTTTCGTTACGCGTCACATTTTTCGGTTACGCGTCACATTTGACCGTTACGCGCGTCTTTTTCGTGTCCCTACCAGGGTTGATTCAAAGAGATTCTAAACCATTAATAACAAAAATGTATAATAACTATAACAATGATACTAAAAATTCTATTACAATTTATGAAATTCTGTAATAATCTTAGTGGTAATAAGGTAAAATGAAATAATTGTATTATTTGTATTCAAGTCTGTGATATTATAAGCCTTTTGTTAAATTTTATCTAATTTAACTTTATTTAACCAATTTCTGTAAAGTTGCATATAGATAATTTTTCGAAAAATAAGGTCATAAAGAAGTTTCACTTCTAACGTGTGAACACTAGTACACGCACATTTTTATTTTTGTTGGGGCCCTATCAATAAAAATCGTCACGTACTCAGTTTAATTTTAATAAACTTCGAGATTTTCACCTTACTCAATTAAACGTTGTATATGCCCCACTAATAGGCCTCTCTTAGCCGAGAGGGAATGTTTAGTAGTCCCCACGCTAGCCCAATACGTATTGGAGACTTCACATTCATCCATAGAACATAATATCTCTTGGACAGGGACCCTCTTGGGTCGGGGGCCCGTGGCTTTTTGCCAGCCCTGCCACACTATTGTTACGTCACTCTTTAGTTATTATACAAATTAAGTTCTATCATATGAACAGCGATAAAATTCAAATTTCAGATCGTAGGGCCACGAGACTCCCCAGTATCGGTAGCAGTGGTTAACGCAACGGCGACGGAAGACGACAGGCGTACGGCGGACGAATGGCGGAACGGGCTCAAAGCTCGCGGACTTCACGCGAGTACTTTGGGATTGAGATACGACGCCAGTACACCTGATGCCTCGTGGCTTTGTGCCTTTTGTGAGAGAGGACCGCACCACGCTGGCCTGGGAGACCTCTTCGGACCCTATACGGTTGACACCACCTGTGATGAATTTAGGTAAGATTTTTTAAGTGAAGCGTCACGAAGACGTGCAGCGTTTTTGTCTAAGAAGAGTGAGAAAGGGAGATCGAGAAAAATAACCGCTATTGGTTGATGTATTCGTTTAAGTTACATATTAGAACTTTAGATGGCAATTCTGTCGCATAACGTCTTGTGCAGTAAACGCATATCTATATATATAAAAATGAAACCCGTTTTCCGTTGTCACGACATAACATGAAAACGGCTTGACCGATTTGTCTGATTCTTTTTTAATAATATGCCTTGAAGTACGAGGATGGTTCTTACGGAGAGAAAAATTTAAAAAAATTGAGTGAAAAAGTGTAAAACCAACACTTTTCTATATTCCCATACAAAATATTTGTATTAATACTTAAAAGTCAATTTGAATTTTAATACCATATCATAAAGTTCAAGAGGGGTTCCGGGAAGGTAAATTTTTATTTTTTGACATAATGTATTTGTTGTATTATCAACTTTCTTTTTTTTATCTTACTAGCTAGACCGGTGTCCCGAATAGCAGAATAGGTATTAAAAAAAATAAAGAATCGACTGTTAGGCGGTACGATGTTCGCCAGGCCAGCTAGTTTTTTATATTATCATTAGCATGTATACAGTGTGTAAACAATGGTCTAAGATCCCGCTATACAACGACCTTCACCGAGATGCTTATTTAATGAAACTTATTTTATATATAATTTAATATGTCAATAAATATAATACATATGGGTTGCCTAGCAAATTTCAGTCCAGAGTATGTTTAATTTATTTAAAAAAAAAATATTTTTTTAAACATTTTACCGGTATGATTATTAGATAAATTCTATACCAATCGAAAGTATGAAGCCCATAGAATATGCAAACGTTAGGTTGTTTTTAATCAATTATTTTATTTTATTTTTATTTTATTTTAAAAGGCACACTAACGAAACACATACAAACACTTACAGAGAACACATAACACAGAAAACAAGATACATGCATGTGCATCAATAACAAATGTGCACAACATTTAAAGGGAAACATTACAATGAAGAAAAGAAAATAACTTAACATTAAGAGTAAAAAAAAAACAATCTAGATTAAAAAAAAACATGCAATTTACAATTATGTATATATATATAAAAAAAAACAATAATTTTTTTCTTTGCAATAATCACTATTGGTCACGAATCAACAGTGGCTGCAGCATCTTACGCCTGAACACATGGAGACTGTCATTAAATGGATCTGCTTGGCATGTACTCAGAGCGTCATTTAATGTTGATAGAGATCAATTAATTATTTATGTGTATATTTTTTATGTGACACTAAAGTATATATACATCTTTAGTATAAAAGAAGGTTATAGTGATACATATATAATACTACCCTGATTAAAAATATTGATTGAAAAAAGTTCAAAAAATTTACTACATGCAAATTATAAAAAAAATTTTTTTTTTAAATATTAATTAAACATACTCCGGACTGAAATTTGCTAGACAACCCATATGGATTATATTTATTGACATATTATATTAAATATAAAATAAGTTTCATTAAATAAGCATCTCGGTGAAGGTCGTTGTATAGCGGGATCTTATACTACAATATTGATTGAATATAGATATACAAATACATGGAGTGATCACTACATACTGGTACATGATAATCTATTGCTCTTACCTGAGTAATAATTAATTTACAAAGAAGTTTCTGACATGTGTACTTTGTACGCACGGACTTTTTTTAATAATTTGTAGGTTCAACATATTGTCAAAATATTTATTTTGTATTCTGCATTTCAGATCGCTAGACGAATTATCACAAACCCGATTCCCTAGCGTGGAAGCCGGGGCAGAAGTTTGGTTCCACGAAGCGTGTGCCGTATGGGCTCCGGGGCTCGTCGCCATCGGGGCCCGAATTTGGGGCCTCGCGCAAGCCGTTTGGGGCTCTCGGGCCTCAAAGTGCGCACATTGCTCCACGTCCGGAGCGCCAATTGCCTGCGCGACCAGAACTTGCCGTGCTAGGGCTCATCTGCCCTGCGCTCGCACAAACAAGTGGCAGTTGGACGATGAGAACTTCAAGGCTGTCTGTCCTCGACACGCTTAGCACACTGCCTAATAGTGATAGTGTTACACCAGTGATTATGAAAGTGTTCGTGAAGTGATTGAGACCAATTTTGGTGACCGTTTAAAGTGTAGATTGGTTAGTCATGCACTCGTTAGTGTTTTGGCCAGAACGTACCCACAAGTCTTTCAGTTTGTATTGAAGCCCGAGTGTGAACTTGCCTGGTAAGAAAACCAAAACAGATATGCTTGTCCTGACTTGGATTACGGTACATCCGTTTTAGAATGTAATGACAAATTGAAATTATCATTGACCTTATAGAATGAAAGTTTTAGGCTGATGGAGTTTATCAATAACAAATTTTGTAATGAAGCCAACTAAATGTATTGAAGGTCTTAAAGAACTAATTTGAACGTATTGTGGTCCGTAACGCATTCATTTCACCAACAAATGGTCTCTCAGTACCTGTGTGACAGTCATGCCTCAGTTACCTATAATCCAACTTATATAACATAGCAACTCGGTTCTTGTTTCAAGGGACCAAAAATTAACTTCCGAACACCTAATCCCTTTATTCTAGCATTGGTTTCTATGAAATATTCTTGAACCTTAATTAGTAGCTTGTGCGGTTTAGTATTTTAGCACAAATTATTTGTAACGGGTGATAGATCACATGGAGTGGATGCGGTTGAAAATTCAATTAATTTATTGAATTATTACAATTTTGTATAAAATTTACAGTATTTTATTGAGCTGTCAATACTCAATCGCTTGTAATGGTTTCAAATTCTTTGAATACTTTTGTATCTGAAATTGGAATCTCTCTTAAAATATCAATCATGTTTCATTCGAGTAATTTTGCCAAAAAAAATTTTACCGAGATAGAGTGTAAAATTGATATAACCAGAGGTGTTCTGATGCCAAATGCTTAAATGCATTTTCTATATTTTTGTGATATGAATTTGTCGTAACAATTATGGATCTTGGTTTTTTTAAGTATATTGTATTATGGTGACGAAAACTTAATACCGTTTATATAGAAGTAAGAGTCAAATTTGGAAGTATCACTGGCGGTATAACATACCAAGTACATAATATATTTAGTATAGATAATTGTAGATATATACTTTGTTATAAAGTTTTAGAAGTAATTTATGAATTGCAGCATCACTGTACATAAGTCATGGGATTGTATATATAGTGTAATGTATATATCAGTTGTAGCATCAGAACACCATTTATTAGTTGTAGGTATACTGTACTATATATTGTACAGTTAAAGCCTCATAAGATTAAAATTCTATACAGGTGGACTTAAAAAGGCAAAAAATAAAGTAAAATTTTAATACAATAAACTAAAGTTAAAACCACACTGAAAAACATTTTTTTTTTATTCTTAACTTGTGTATAGATTGTTTACAATTTTAGAATACAAAAAATGGGCTTAGTATGACAATACTTCCAGTAATGTCTGTGGTTGTCATTCTTGAAAAAGTTGCCAGTTTTTAATTAAAAATAAAATTATACTATGACACAGACACCTGTATAGTTTTTAGACTGTACTTTATGTTGTATAGGCATAAGCGCCAATGTTACATATGGAATAAAACTATTTACTCTATCGAAACTGTGTTTAGTTAATAGTTACCTATTAGTTTCACAAACAAAGTATAATATTTGGTGTTATAACATGACTACATGCAATGATGCTAGATTTTTTTTTATACTCTTGCATCACAAGTAATAAACATTTTATTAATTTAATACATTAGAGAGCACAGTCTAAAATTTTATTTCAAAAATGGCAATCACTATTAAATTTTTCTGAAAATTTTAGCAAAACTTCAGTGAAACTCCCGCTTTTTTATCTTTATTATTAACTGAGAAACATCATATTTATTGTGTTATAAAAATATCCACTGTTAATATGATGAGTATTGAAGAGAAAAGCAAAATCGGAAAAAGTCCAATTTCTCAGGTTCACAATATAGTAGAATTAAATGATTAAAGAATACTGAGTCTTGTGTAGGAATTAAAAAAAAATAGTTAATATACCAAAATTTTCCTATCATCTGATGGTAGGGCTTGTTCTCGCTCCTTTATTTCACGCTGATGAATGTTTACAGCCTCACTAAGTCATTGACATAGAAAATTATTCTTTTTAAAACTAATACAGTTTCAGACAGAAATAGTTTTATTTCAATATAGAAAGAAAATCTGAAGACAGTATTTACTAGAACTATCCATAAATTTAGTGAAAATCAAGCTAGAGAAACGTCGCGGGCGATTTTATTGTTAATTAAAATTAAACTAACCAATTTAAACTTTAATTGGATGGTTTAATAGGTTTACAATCAATGTGATGGTGTATTTTATCTGTTTCGATGTTTCCTTCATAAGTCGGAAATAATATTTATTTTGACAAAGACTAGATCATAATGTCTTAATGAAAAAAACAACTACAATCACCTGAACAAAATAACATGTATGGGTAAGATTCTGAGTCAAGGCTAAACTAAAAGACTTTACATTAGTAAAATCCATATTTTGACACACGGAGGTGATACTTACCCTAAGTTGACTTTGAGCTTTACCCATAAACGTTCTATATGCCTTATATATGTTCTGTCACTGTCATTTAAAACACATAAATGAAACAAAGATTTTAATTATCAATAACAATTATAAGATTATACCATATAAGATTTAGCACTGTTATCTTTAAGAATACATATAATCACTAAACCAGAAAAATATTAAATGAAAATTGCCTTAGTATACGCTATCGCGTTTATTGTAAACTTACGTCTAGAAAAAAAATTTAAAGATATATATCAGTATGTATCTAACAGTGTTGCCATCAACTACCAAACTAGTCGCCAAGTTTTTAATTTCTTTAAAGTTTCATTGATGCAACTAATGTATGATTTATCTTTAGTCATTAGAACCCCAAAGGAATACTTCATGCAACAGTATTACAAGTTCATTTTGGCATGTGATAGGGATCGAAACTCATGTGATAATAGGTAACTCATTTTTAATACCGAAGGTTCATTATTCTTTGCGCAATTCTTATAACTCTTTCAATTGCCAAAATGTTCTTGTAGACTTCTAAATGTATACTTTTTCATCAATATTTTAAAGACAGTTTTTAGTCTATGGCTGAAAATTTAAACAGTGTTGCCCGTTAACAAATCGTGACTTTACAGAGTAAACAACGCAGCAATAACGCAAATGCAGGGTAGTGCATATGAATATACATATTTTTATTAGAACATGTTAAACCTCACGTGTCACTAAGGAACTATCTTTTCAGTTATCTGTTTTTTTAGAAAATTGATTTAAAAAAATTATCAACATTGAAATTTAAACTTTGAGCATTTTTGCACGTATGAAAAATATTTTTCTTTACCGCTCAAGGCGGATCTATCTATCACTATTAAACCTTAAAAGATAACAAAATGTTTTAAGCATTTGTATATTATGCTTTGAGTAGCTTCGATAAAATTTTAACTAAATGAATTTTAGCGGGAATGTGGTGTAAATTAATCATACTTTCCAGTGAACTAGAATAGATGTAGAGAATATTAAGGTACAAATTTATAGTAGGAATGATCAGGCCAGTTTAGTGTTTTAAAAGTTTATTCAGACATGATGGCGCGTAGATGTGAACAATATCGGATACTCCAAAGCCTTAATTGTAAATGGTGTAATTTTTTAAACAATTACGGCAAATTTACTTTAAGTTTGTAATTGTTATAAATTATATTTATCATGACATTATAAGCAAATTGAAATACAACATGTTTAAAATGATTTTAGTATTTTTATTTAGAATCGCGTTTAAATAGAACACAATTGTTTTTACAAGTTTATTGTTACATTGGCTAGTTCGTTTAATAACCTTTATAAATATATAAAATCTATTTTAACAAGCGAGGTTTTACTTATACATTTTTTCACAATAAAACATATAATTATAGTACTTTGGTATTGTCAATATTAATTTCCCCGATACGCAGATTACAATCGTAAAAAGAACACGTGGCTACCATAGACAATTCTTTGTTTTCGATTTTCCAATCCGCACCATAGGCTATACTCTCGTGTTCTAAATATTCATAGAGAATTTCAATTGTGTCTTCTGCTCGAAGTAGCCTAAAACCTCCATACATGCAAGCCGCTAATATGACGCTTTTGCGATTTGGATGCCATTTAAGGCGCCAAACACCGCCGCCAACATTTGTTTCTGTTAGACAGCGTTTCATCTGCCTAGCGTCCCAAAGACGTACTTTTTCGTCGTAACTAAAAAATCATATATTTATGTATATTTTAAGCCTGCTAAAAATACTAATTTTCAGATAATATTGTTAGAAGCTTCCTCCACTTCCTGATATCTGCTTCTAAAATCTCTAAAGGGAGGATAAGCGAAGAACTAAGATTTTTCGCACATAGACTATGCAAGTAGTAGAGTGTGGCTTTGTGCACCAATAGTTTCTTTCTACGTGCACATTTAACATTCGCTCGAACGGTTAAGGAAACCCGTTTTGCCTTGGACCCAAATAAAACAGGCGACGGCGACGGTGTCAGGCACAGGAGGCTGATCACCCTCTTGACCATTAGATCTGACTAGGTGATCACGAAACGTTTTATTATACTTGGGTACAGAAAAACGTTACGGCGCGTTACGTGGGGAGGCGTCAATAATCTCCAAAAATTGCGTGACGTAATACTTGAACGCTCCCTTAGACAAAACCCGCTCCAACCGGGATTCAAACTCGTGATCCGCGGCCATGCTTTCACGCTTAACCAATTAGTACGAGTAAGTTACCTCCCCGTTAGTAATTGATGTTCAACATCGACGTGGCTCCGAATAGCTGTAACTCCAGCTTCGTGGCTTCGGTTTGTCATTACTACGTCTGGAGATTTAAGGTCGAAACATTTCAACACGCAGTCATCGCCACCTGAATTAAAAAATATATTAATTAATTTATCTTAAAGAAAGTATTATTAACGAAATATATCTTCTCTGCGTTTGTCTTTAATAAAACTCCTAAATGGCTGGAAACTCCAAAATCACCGTTGGTCGCAAAACGCGGATTGCAGACAGTCCAAAATGGACTGCCAGCAGTTAACCCGCTAATGACAAAGCGACTTCTAAGCCTCAACAGAATTATTCTCAAAATAATAGTAGGGACAATTACGTCACTGTCTCATAAACAACTGTTATGAGACAACAAGATAAATAAACATCTCTTTGTTCTTGGCGCAACAGATAATCCCTTGTCAGAGGCTGTTTCAGCGGAATCAGACATCCATGTAATCCTGGAATGCGTGGCTGTAGCTTCCCTACGAGCAGATACCCTCGGAGCAGTGAGGTAGCTCCGTAAAGCCTGCGAAGGGCCCAGGAAACTTTTGAGCTTCTGGACCTTCCTGGGCCTAGGGATAGGAGCTAGGTTGGTTTAATTAGTCCAGACAACATAGTTTAAGAAAATATTAAGCAGGTACCTTTTATTGTTTAATGAAAATAAATAAATTTTAATGAATAGTGAAATGACAGCCTAATAAAAAAAACTAAGGATTTACAATTTTAGTTTCCTTACCTGTATAAAACACATCCGAATTCCAATAATTAAATGCAGCAATCCAAGCTTCATATCCATGAGCTTGCCACTCACCAACTTTTTCTAAAGTATCATCTACCTTCCACAATGTTACATTGCCCGCCGAATCGCTAACAATTACACTTGTATTTCCATTATATTTATTGGTCGACCAATCAAGTGAGAGCGCCAAAACATTTTCACCAATCACAGCTTCGAGCCAACGTTCTAATTTTAAATTGACCAATCGGTACAGATGTAAACTACCCTCAGATGTCACAGCACCAAGAACTGGATGACCATCAATGCAATTATAGCTCCATTTTTGGTCTAAAATCCCCGCTGTATCTATACTTTGTATAGGACATATCTCATCCATATCATCGCTGACTTTGAATAAATAAATTCTTCCCAGCCTTTTCTGCTTTTTAGTAGACCCATCTAAAAATTTAAACGTAGGTACAATACACATTAACGAAATCAAATCAAGCAAGCAATCGCTATTTGTAAGCAAAATAACGGGTGTCTTAAAAAGTTTGGTACGTATGATGCCTGCAGTGGATTTTATTATTGGCTAGGATAATAACGCGACAAAAGAACGTACATTTCTCCGCAGTCTTAACTAATTTTGGCAACTTAAAAAGTACTTTTTATTATTAAATTGCCGTTAATAAGATGGTTTGTGATTTCGACGCTCTAAGGGGTTTGTCGTTAAATTCAAGGACGTTACATGGAGCTAATACACTGTACGTACAAAATGTAAAATTTGAAGCATTTAAATTTTAATACGTATTTCTTTTTTGACGTTCATAAGTGAACATTGTGTTACCTAAATAAATAAATGATTTTCATTTGAATTACAACAACTATGTGCCAAGATGAGGGTCCTATCTCCGCCAAAAGAAAAATATTTTAACACAAAAACCAATAAGTATCTAACAAAAATTAAATCTCACCTTCATCAGTTTTATCGAGTTGGTAAGTTCCACACACAAATATGTCCGTGTAGGGCTCCACAGGACACCACTCTACGGAATCGGCGCTGTAACTAGTGCACCACTTGTGTAGCGTTTTCCAAGATGTCATTGTGGCCTAAAATATTTTATCCTAGATTAATTTATTGTTTCAGAGGTTTGACCCTTTAATCAATCTTACAACTCCAGTCGACAACCATATACCTAGTCTATTACCATCGAATTAGGCATTAGTGAAATAGACAAACACAAGAGTCTAACACGTAATGTAAGGGATCATGCCCACGAGACACGGCTCGCGGTTGCGCGGTGAGCCGCCGCCAGCGCCGGCGTGGTGTGGTTGGCGTCATGGTGTTCCATACAAGACTGACGACCGGACGTACTCTCTCTCCTCTCTACTAGCCTCGTCACTCGTGGGCATGAGCCGTAAGGGTATAACTTCGTAGATGATGTAAAAAGTATTGTAGTAATAAAATGTATTGCAAGTTCATAGATATTTTTTTTTTAGCTCCCATATAAATTGTAATCTATACTATTATATTTTTTTTTTAAATAGGAAACAGAGTACAATTACAAAATATACAGAAAGTGCATACAGTATACAATAGCAAACAAAGTAAACCATTTAATAAATAACAATACTAATATGTTAAGTAGAATACAACCAAATTAATGAGCATGAAACCACAGAGAATCGCTAGTCTACTACAAAATGTAAGAAAAGTCAAAGAAATTGTAATTGTAACATATTTTAAGGATAATAGGATCTGAAATAAAACTACTTAATTTATTTATTTATTTATAATAAAAATAAGTCCATACATGAATAAATACAGTATACACTAATTCTTATATTTGAAACATATCAATATATCTATATCGTCTTTTCAGACCTAATTAAATTGCTAACATTTGTACTATTTTATGGTTCATCTCTTACTAATTACATTTTATAGAGAACTATTAAATTACAATGAAATTAGTGCCAACATTCAAATTGAGAAAATAAAATTGTAGCATCAGAGCGTAAAAAGAGTTGATCCACTTCTTTCAAGATCTTTTATTTAAATGATCATGTTATAACCACTCTTATTCTTTAAAAGCATGATTCCATTGTTGAAACAACTGTTCTTAATTCAAATAACTAAAAATCAAATTTATTGACAGCATCTTTTAACAGATAATTTTAACAATAATTAAACTCTTTATTATTGATTTAATCATTTTCTAACCTGTTTTTACATGACTACAACTATTAAGCTGTAATTTAAGTTCTTTGTAAATTCTCAATTTGAATATGAGGTCCTGTTTTATGCGTAACATTGCCATAGTTAAAAGAATATATGAAAAATTACAATATAAAAATATCAAAGTGGACTTCACAAATCATTACTTTTAGGTAAGTACTTAATTAATGGTAACTTAAACATAATTACTGCATATTATATCTTCTTATCACTACTTATACCTATCAAGTATACTTCAACGGCAGTTGGACCTTTGTTGTGTGGTAATCTGTGGTATTTTACGACTAGTGCTACATTAAATAATCATGAACTTGCATGTCTGTGTTATTAGAAATCTCAGATCATGAATAGTTCTAAAAAAATCCAAAAGAACAACAGACATCAGGAAATTATTATTATTTTAAAAATACTATTGATATTTGTCGCTAAATGCATTTCGATACCTGAATACAAACTAAATTATGTACAACTTAGCTCTATTTTAAAATAAAAATTATCAAATGAATGAGCACAATTCTTACAAACTAATTCTAAGCTGAGGTTTGAAATCTTGTTATGACATACATAACAATACTAACAGCCACTAAATATCATTGTACTGTAATTTTCGAGAATATTAAATTCTTAATTAATATCAACCACTAAAACATATTTATATTTTTGTCTGAGGTAGATTTTCACAATAAATGTTTCAATCACAGCCCTATGGACATTTATTTAACACATGATAATATGTGACTGAACCAACAGATTCACATAATTCCACCATAGATATTTTTACTATTGATAAAATACTCTCATACGGTTACAACTTTTCATGGCATTCAGATATAAGCCCCTTACTTATAAAAACTAAATTTTTTATTACACTATTTTGATTAAAGTATTATTTCGTCTCTTTCCATAAAATTCTGTTCACTGCGGTGAAAAGCAATTTTTTTGCATTAGTTAAAATGGTGCAAATAAAATCATTTATTTGTCACAAATAAGGGATAACAACTTCAGTGATTATTTATAGAAATCTCATCCATGTAAGCCCACTATTTTTCTCAACTGCCAAATCTTATCTAATTTACAATAAGTAAATATTTTTAGAATTTTTAAAGTATACCATATCATTTCCATTTTAAAACATTTTGTCTGTCTGTCCATTGAAAATATGCCATAAATTTAATTTAGCTTTACAAAAATGGAATATAGCACATTGTTGGTGGACTTATTTAGATGCCAACTCCTCCTCCTCACTATAATAATAACATACTTTGTAATTATAAAAGGAGTTAAAATTGTTAAAGAGTTCACAAAAAATTAATTTGCCTGAGAATTTGTTTTTAGCACACAGTTTTTTTAGATCACCAACAATGCACATTTATGTGTTTACTCATAATATTCATATAAACTTATACTTTAATTTCTAAGTACCCTGAACATTAAGTTAAATTTAAGCTAACATTTATCTTAAAATCATATTGAACCCATAATGTTTTTGCTATACTTGAAACAATATTATTGTTCCACACTTTTAAACCCAAAAACCTGACATTATCCAACTAATTGAGGTATGTAAAATTGACTGAGGTATGTCAAATAATTACTACTGTCTTGCTGATCGCTCTGTCTCAATGAGGCATTCTCTGACCAGAATTCTAGCATGTACAATACCTCTTTTTAACCGTTCTGCCGAGCTACGACTACCAGAGTAGCTTGGTCTTACTTCTTTTCCCATTTCTTCAATCACGGCCAATAATTGAGCATACTTTGACATACCGTTGTCCTTATCTTTACCATTTGAAGATGGTGACGACGCAGGAACAGTGGATATAGTCGCGTGGCTACTACCCCCATGACTTAAATCTTTATGGCTGCTTTTTCCATTCATAGGTATAGCTGTTACAGTAACATCGCTTAGTTTAGACTCGACTGCTTGGATGTCCATAGCTTCCATCCTGGAAATCATGTACAGCGATGATAAATAAGACGCCGACTGAACAAATGTAATATGATCTTAACTTACCAACCAAATAAATAACACAACACTTGAGCTGACGTTACACGCGCGATAAACAAAATATCTTTGACGAAAACGTATTATAGTTAATAAATCATTAATTTAGGACATACCCGAATAGTTGTTTTCTTGCTCCGACGATTTGGATATCTTTCTTTGATTGTTTTCTTAATTGAATGATAACAATGTAAACAGGTTTGAAGTTTACACTTCGCAGATCCACTTTTGGAAAATGGACAGTAAAAATTTAAGGTTCTTGCTTGATAAATATATAAATTTAATAAAATTGTTTTTTTATTAAATAGGTATTCAATTGATAAAAATCATAGACAGAAAAATAATGACAAATGACAACTTTTGTTGTATACCATGACCATGGATACAAGTCTTTCAGTCGGATTTTTTTTTACCAAGAGTAGCAGTGTATAGCTTCGATATGATAGAATTTTTTACATTAATTAACGAAATATTATGTCGCAAAGTAATCAACATGAGGAAATGGAAAGTGGAAATGTATGTATTTAATACGATCAAATATACATCTTCGTGTCAAATCAGAAAATATTTAACAATTGACAATCGTATTTTGAATCCATCATATCCATCACCATGACTATTAACTTCAATTATTATTTTTTTTCTATGGACTATTTTCTGCTAATTTTTTGTCTTATTCCTTTTGTCTGCATAGTATTAGCATTCTTAAAAGTTCAATCCTAATTTTAAAAGCTCACATTTAGTTAAACCTGATGTAGATGTATAACATTTTATATTTTATTGAACAAAAATGTATTGGTTGTTCCAATTGATTGGGCAGCCGTTCCGATTGAACAAATGTAGGCAATGCAAGTAAATAAAGAAACCTGCATTAAGTGATATCTCCGGCAACAGCGCCCACTATATCATTATGTGATTAGTTCAATTTGTGAAATAAGAAGCTGAAGAAGATGTCTGGAGAGGGCGAGCGGGCATCGCGTCCTAATTCTTTGCTACTTGAAGCCCCGGCACCTGAAAGGGAACCTCTGCATTTTAATGTAAATCTAGTTGGAGCTCCTCCTGAAGTAGAACAACTCGTAAATAACATAAAACAAGTTGCAGAGGATTTCCTGTATCATTGGAAAACATTTCCTATCGGTAAGAATCATAAGAGTTAGTACAAATTAATGTTTTTTTTTAAATAAGACCTGTATGTTAGATAATATTTAATTTAAACTTCCAAGTTGAAAATCATTCATGTGAATGATTTTCAACTAATTTCTTGGAAACTAAAACTTATCAAGATGATCTCCAACTAGTTTGATTATTATTCTAACTTAGAGAAAAGTTCAAGTTTTATAAATATCAGTTTGATTACTTTTCAAGTAACGGTTGCTAGAAGTCAGTTAATACTTGTATGCTTAGATACTTATTATATTGTAATAATAATAAAGCCTTTTATTCAA
Organism: Pieris melete; assembly: GCA_963693345.1. Lineage (NCBI taxonomy): Eukaryota > Metazoa > Arthropoda > Insecta > Lepidoptera > Pieridae > Pieris > Pieris melete. The sequence continues at coordinate 818,989 of CAVNZK010000021.1, forward strand.
ATCAAATAAGGTACACACATTGATCATTATATTAAACTAGATATTAGAAGGTTGAAAAAAAAACTATTACAAATAGTATTTATTTTATTGTGGCATTTTTAAATTTTATTCAAGCTAAAATGAATTAAAATTGTAAATCTTAATTTCTTCTGCAATTTCTTGCTTTACATGTAAGGGATTATTTCTTTTTTATTATTAAATCTATGGAAGCATAAGGCTAAGTAAAATCTTTCAATACAAGCAGTATTTTTACTTTTAGTTTTACCCCAATCTCGATTCACCGGGGCAGGAAATCATCCTTCAGATATTATAGTTGCACCACCATGTGATGAGATAGATGCAGCGGCCCTGGATGCTGGGGTTGAGCCACATCCTCTATCACCAAAGCAGCTACATTCAATTAGAGAAAGAGGGTATGTAATTAAAGTGACATAAGTGCAAATAAGAAACAGATCTAAACAGACAAATAAATTAATAATGCTTAGACTAATAAATGTAAAAAATGATTCTTTCAATCTCATAATTTGGTATATTTATTCAAATTTATAAAATCTGGTAACAGTTTATCAACTAAACATATATTCTTGACTATTCAACTTGTCTTGAATATGTTGTTGTTAATAGAAAACAAAATATTAAATTTGATTTTCTATACTCAATTCATTAATAGTAATATTTTAGTTGTCAGGTGTAAGATATGTGACAATTTGTTTAATATACCTCAAACAATAGAACAACAGGTAACAAAAAGTGCGCTGTGTCCCATTCAACAAATGTATTATGTAAATGTGTAACAAAGAAGTCTTGTTTAAAATTCTATTCATACAAAACTTTTGTGTGTTGCCATTAAATTTAATTTTAGTCTTATTTAAATGCATAACAATTTTCTATATTTATTTTTCTTAAGTATTTAAAAAAATATTTTTATTATTATAATGTGTTTTTACTATTAAAACGTAATAGTATTTTATAGTTTCACTAAACATATATATATCAAATAAAACATTTAAGACTGATTTCTTTTTTGCAATATAATATGAACAGTAATCATCCGATAAGGCAGACATTTCTAAATCTTTTTCTTAAATAAGTTTTCTTCATATATATATGTCGCAGCCAACTAGCTTAATAAGCTGTTCAATTAACATCCTAGCCTTTTAACTAAACAGCGCCGTTTATTAGTGAGTAGGTGCTTTGTAGGACTGTGTGGTATAGAAACCAGGATTTTATCCCATGTAAATAATCCACGATGGCAGTATACTTAGTTACTAAAACAATGCAATAACAATTTAAATCATTTACATGAGGACGACGCTTTTTGATTACCATTCCCCTCATCATTAATTTCAATTAACCGTAGTGACTCAGAAAAATTTCAATGTGAATTTACACAGACAGAAACATTTTTTAATGAAATATTATATACTTTTCGGAGTCTGTCTTAAACATCGCACCACCACTATGTGCAACCAGCTGCTCATTGAAGTATTTCCGAACCAATTCCACTTAGGGTCCTTCAAGAAAAAAGCGTAATTATTAAAAGGCCTATGCACTCGCGAGCCCGCTTGCGAGAGTGTCTATCGATGTTGGTATCAGTTAACATCAGGTGAGCCTCCTGCCCGTTAGTACCCTGTTCTATAAAAAAAAGTGCGAAACTTCTTTGGCAAACAAAATTTAACTCTTGTTCATATTTATACAAATCTAAAACATCAGTTTTTTCGAGACTTAGAGGGAGGGTATAAGGAAGATATTTTAGGAATTTAATTGTCATTAAAATATTAAGTGTTGAAAACAAATAAGATATTTAAGTATTTAATTTATTTCTTCGATAATAAAAACACGTGGAATTTTAATTTACAATTCGTCATTTGAGATTTCAATAAATTATTTTGCATAAATTATGAAATACTAATATTTCATAAATTCTCTTTACGAAATTTTAATTTTAAAAATAGAATTCCTATAATGTAATTCACCCTTCTCACTCTGTCTCAATCGCTCTCTCCCTTTCTTCGACAAAAACGCTGCACATCTTCGTGACGTTCCATAAAAATTTTACCCTCATGCGCCTAAAGAAGTTTCACTTCAAAAGATTTGATACTCTTCAACTTCCAATCAGTCCTGTATTTTTGTACCCAATTTGGATAATTTTTTTTTAATCTAAACTGCTGATATCGCTAAGATTCACAACAAAAATATCTTAAAGAAGGTTTTGCTGTCACTATTGGTAATAATTACCAGATTTAATAAAGCATACAGAAATACAAAGCTACTAATAAGATCTGTTGTGAATACTAAACTAATTGACCAAAGTAATTAAACGAATCCGAGATCATTTAGAAAAATCATATTTTTTTAGCTTAGAAAAATTCATTCATTATCATGTTAGTACATTAGTTTTTGTTCTTAAGCTGGCACAAGGAAAAATGTATGCCGAAGAAGTTAAATACTAAGCAATTGGATACAATACGCCAAAGGGGGTATGTTATATGTATATGTAGTATACCTTTCTGTTTGTCTATGGGCAGGAATTGTATGGTTATAGATTGTTCATACTAATTATCTTAATAATCTTAATATTAAATAATAAATCTACAGCCTTTTTAGGTCAGGGTATCTGTTTCACGATCATTTGTCAATCTAATAGGCAAGTAGATCACACGTCGTCGACTTTTTGAGTATAAGGCAAGCCGGTTTTCTCACGATGTTTTCCTTCACCGTTCAAGCGAATGTTAGATGCGCATATAGAAAGAATGTCCATTGGTGCACAGCCGGGGATCGAACCTGCAACCTCAGTGATAGAGTCCCACGCTGAAGCCAAATAGACCAACAATGTGTATTTTACATTGCACATATTGTATAAATAAAATCACTATTAAAAGTACATAATAAAAAACAAACCGACTCCAAATGTCAACTGGAAATCAAAAAAGTAACGCAATTATTTATTAGATATCTTTATCATGTTTCCTCTAGTGTGATGGAAAACAATATCCCCTAAACGATTGCATCGATTTTGATGAAACTTAGACTGTTCGCTAAATTGAAATACCTAAGTATACATTGGGAGTTGCATTATACATATATAAATAAAATGAACGCAATCAAAACGGCATGAATAAGTTTTCGTGAAATTTGTGGACAAACATACAAAACTAAAGGTGAACGGATCTAGTAGAAGTATTAATGAAAGTTATTTTGAAGGTCTATTAAAATACAATTTCTGCCTAAATACCCCCTCACATTGCATGTTACCATGAACACCATTGACCATACAGAATTTATTTACAATTTACAATATATGTATATTTAAACTGTCTCCTGTGTGATTTAGATTTAAATATGCTTATTTACCTGTGTATAATTCCATTGCAAACTCTTTCCTTTTGTAGCTTGGTCAATTTTCTTACTACGCCCGGTTGCAATACTACGAGACGTAATTTTTATTAAAAATTTAAAAATATAAGTAACCATTGGTAGTAAATTTTACTATTATTGGTTATAAAAGATTTTTTAATGTGGTAAAACCAATAAGTACTTGTATAATATATACAATTGCGTGTTTTAGTAAATATTGTTTGGCCTCGACAATATATCGATTTTCGCATGTATTTTCATCTACCGTGTCTAGCTAGATTGTGTTTGTTGTCTGTAAGTATCTAATCCGCAAAATGTAAGAAATTAAAAATAATCACTTGGAGCTACAACCTTTCTATGTCTGGGCTTCTGATTTCTAAATGTGTTTCATGATCATTTGTCAATCTAATAGACAAGTAGGTGATCAGCCTTCGTGTCTGACACATGCCGTTGACTTTTTGGGTCTAAGGCAAGCCGGTTTCCTCACGATCTTTCCATCACCGTTCGAGCGAATGTTAAATGCGCACATAGAAAGTCCAGCCGAGCATCGAACCTAATCTCGTGTATGAGAGTCTCACGCTGAAGCCGGTAACTCATGAAGTTATTGAACCTGTATAGGACAAATAATAAAGTCTAGAAGAGGAATATAATTTTTTTAATTTATTCGATCCAACTTCTAGGACATATGAGCCAAATTCATTTTTATAGCTTCCACAACTGGGGCTGTTAAAGTATTACGTAAGCCGATTTACTGCAATTAATCCCCCCTCCCCCCTCTTCTTGTCAGCAACGTAAGAAAACCGCTCAAAAATAATAGTATATAAACGTATTAATTTTTTGTAGGAATCCTCGAAAATGCATTTCCTTTTCAAGTATAGACAATGTGTGGGTAATATGTATAAAAAACATAATTACTGTTGACGTAATCGCCAAATAAGAAATTCAAAGACCCCCCGTATAGTACTTACGTAATACATAAACAACCACACTGCTGGAACAGCTGTTATTGCGCCGAATCGTGCTACGTACTAGCTAGTGCTCCCCCCTTTTAAATATGTATAGTCTTGGTCAACTAAAAGAAAAAAAATATAAATTATATAAATTTACAGGGAGTTCGAAGTCCCGTCCCGACATTTCCCGGGTCAGACCCATGTATGGCGCGTAGCTGGATGGTTGCAGCGTGGCAGAATCCGCGCAAGGGAAGAGCTCTATCGCCATATTGCGAGGGCTGTGGCGCTGATCGTTGTGGTAGCTAGAGATAGGCTTTTAAGGGATGAAGCTATCTCGGTCGTAGCCGGCGCGAAAGCCTTCCTTGATGGGCTACACAGGTATTCATTTATTTAGAATTATGTTAAATTTATTTTCGTTTTTATTAAGACTGTTGGTCAGGGCAGCGTATGTTAGTACATCACCTGCGCTGACACAGCCTGAGAACTGTTTGTGCTCTGGTGAATCCTCCTTGAAGACTGTATTTCTAGAAAATTTAGTAATAAAAAAGGAGGAACATACGGAGTTTCATGTAGACTAATGAACGGATGGCGTAAATTTGACTTGCATATGTGTACAAATGTACCTAATAAATAATAAACTTTTGAAATTGAATTTGATATTGATATTTTGGGCAATACTTGCGGCAAGAGCAGGGGCTGAGTGTAATTGTGGTAATAGACTCGTATTTTGGCCCGTTGTATTAACTTAAGTGACAGTCTCGTCTTAAGCATTGTACACATTACATATTTAGATATCCATCTTTTCATCTACAATAATTAGAATAAAAAGTGCGTGCGTACAAAGTACACATGTCAGAAGTCAAACTTCTTTGGCTCTTTTTATTAATATTTCATTAATTCTCTTTACAAAATTTTAATTTCAAAAATAGAATTTCAATAAGGTAATTCTCCCTTCTCACTCTCTCTCAATATGTCTCAATCGCTCTCTCCCATTTCTTCGACAAAAACGCTGCACATCTTCGTGACGCTTATATTATTATTATTGCGTTTCATCCGTAAAAAATTTACTAAAGTCAAAGTCAAATCATTTATTTCAATTAGACCATCTAAAATGGCACTTTTGAACGTCAAAAACAAATAAATATATATATATATATAAAGAAGATTCTAGTTGCCCCTTCCAAAAGGTTTCTTGTGGAGAAGAATGGGCAAGAAAAAAAGAAGTTTCACTTCAAAAAAATATATACCAGAATTTTAAAGGCAGATCTTGAGAAAGCGCCTATACTTCTATAAGAATACTAGCTGATCCGGCAAACGTCGTTTCGCCATGTATATCATTTATAATAAAAAAATAGGGGTTGATCGTAGAGGGGTGAAAGTTAGGGATTGTATGTATTTTTTAATGCTGTATCATAAAAAATAGAAAATAAAAATTTTGTCTAAAAAATAAAAATAAAAATTTAGGAGTGGACTACCCCTAACATTTGGGGGGATGAAAAATAGATGTTGTCCGATTCTCAGGCATACTCAATAAGCACACAAAATTTCATGAGAATCGGTCGAGCCGTTTCGGAGGAGTTCGATTACGCACCCCGTGACAGAAGAATTTTATATATTAGATTAGATATATTGAATGAAAGAAGTCGTATATGTTTATGTAAGTTTAAAAAAAAACCAGTGGCACTTCAAGCTGTTAGGTCTGGGCTTTAGATTTCTAACTTTTTGTTTTGTTTTTTGGGACTACAGCCGATTTCCTTACGATGTTTCCCTTAACCGTACGAGCGAGTGTAATGTAAACCCCTTCTAATAATTTATTACTATTACAGGCTTTTAGATTTAGTTTTTGGTATGCCTTCTCTGGAAGCCAGAGATCTAGACAAGAAAATACGAGAGGAACGTTCGAGATATTTAGTCGCTGAACTTATATGCAAGGTATTCTAACTTTAAAAACCTTTTTCTTTAACTATCTAACTTATATACCTACTTACTTTTTGTTTTTTTCCTATATGTATAATGTGTATTATGGCAATGAAGTGTAAATAAATAAATAAATAACTTAAATCGGCAGCTCATGTCTGAGCCTCGAGGTCAACATCCGGAGCGGATCTGTCTACCGCTTTCTCTCCAGCTTCTCTTTTAACCTTTTACTATAACCCCATGTAATTTAAACATATAGTACCAGACAAACTTCCTTTGATATTTCTTGTTTTCACTATACAGATAAAATGTTTTAATATAGCCAGAGAACCGCGAAGATGTAGCGGCTTTAGCAGCGTGGGTGACGCGTGCGATGCGTCGTGCGGCGTCCGAAAAGAGCGACGCGCGGGACGTACAACGCGCCGCTCCGCGCGTTCCGCACATTTATACTACGCCACAGCGGACACAAGTAATATATATTTTGATTGCTAATATATAAAATTCTCGTGTCATAATGTTCGTTCCCATACTCTTCCGAAACGGCTCGACCGATTCTTAGAAATTTTTTATGCATATTCATTAAGTCTGAGATAAGGGGTTATATATTTTTTTTAAATATTAATTAAACATACTCTAGACTGAAATTTGCTAGGCAACCCATATGGATTATATTTAGTGACATATTAAATTAAATATAAAATACGTTTCATTAAATAAGCATCTCGGTGAAGGTCGTTGTATATCGGGATCTTATACTATCGAAGCAATAATGAAAAAATAATAGTCACACACTTAAATTACTACAAGTACTTGTAAAATAAAATAGTTAACGCAAATTTTTGACATTTCTTTTTTTTATCTCTATCATACTTTTTTTTCTTTTAGGTGGATTTAAGACTGTACAGACGAGAGCTGCTACGCAAAGCCGCTGGGTCTTTACAGGCGATATTAGAGCGGGAGTCGAGAGGCTGGTTCCTTCACTTTCGCGAAAAGAGAGCGGCTCATCTTGCGAGCCAGAAGGTGCCTATTAAGGATATTGAGGAGGTATGTATGGAGGAAGGTGATGCTCTTTCTCTATCTAAGATCCTCGACCAGTCTGACTCGCCCGAAGGCCCCAGTGGCTTCTTTGGTCGGGTTTATCCGCTCCTCTTCTAGGGCGGACATCGGCCAGTTCGGGTAGAGCTCCCCGCTGGCGATATAATTGTTGGCAGCCTGCTGATGCAGAACGGCAATGGGGCGGGCGTATTTTATTTTTAAGCTTTACGTAAAAACGACTCAAAATACGGCTGAAAGTATTTTTTTCCTTTAGGAAGTATCAACGGCCGCGATGCGCGAGTACGTATCGCGCGTGTGCGCAGGCGTGATGTCGTGTACGCAACTGGCGTCTCTGGGCCCGAACGTTCCCGAACTGCTCGCCGAACAGTTGCGAGCGGCCGCCGCCATCAATAGGTTAGGTTAGCCCTGTATTAAACGAACGCTTAAACTGAGAGATATTTATTTATTTATAAAAGCTTGCCAACGCTTGGTACACTGATACATTGGTAGAGGAAAAATAAAATACAATATTTAATGTGACAGGCACTTTTAGGCAAACGTATAACATACACGAATACGGAATAAGTTTAAGGAATTAAATATTATGACACTATCTGGTCAATATATTCTTGAAGCCTTGTTGTATTTGTACAATTTTTTGACGTGATAACGTCTTTAAAATCGTTTTAGTCGGGTGACATGTTCAGAAACTTGTGTCACACCAAAACCTCACGAGCGCGATCGCTTAGTCGGGTGACATGTTCAGAAACTTGTGTCACACCAAAACGAGAGACGGACCGATCTCCCGTCTCTCTCACTCTAGCGGCATACAAACGAATGGAGATTTGTACGAATGTATGTATGTAGAAAAATGTATATCATAGTCGAATAAGTAAACTTGTCATTTTACACCCGAAATTTATCATCAAAAGTGTGAATAAAACGATAGATGTAATTTAAAATTTGAAAAAATTATTATCTTCATTAATTCCTTACTTCCCAAAAACTTATATCACCAATAAGACGTTATTACGTAAACATCTCGATCGTAAACCTACTTTACAAACAACCAATATTTTTTTTACACAAATAGTGTCTGTCATGATTAAAATACTCGGAACAGAATTAATCTAAGCATACGACCAACCAGGCTCCAAAAGATAAACCACTCCTTATATGGAAATTGTATTCGTTTTTACAACAAACTCCCAAGCGAAATTAGAGTATTATCGCTAAATAAATTCAAAACTCTCTTTAAACGTAAATTAATCAATAAAGCTTTTTATAAATTTGATGATTATTTAATTGATCCTAATCCTGGGGTTGATTTGCTTTAGTTCAAACGATTAGTATGACTCAAAACTTGGCGATTAAAGAGATTGGCGGAAAGTTTCTTGCCAGTTCTTCTTGCCCACTCTACGCCCTGGACTTGCAAACTGGTAGTAAATGTAAATTTAGAATCAATTTAACATCTTTTCTTTTGACGTTCATACGTGTACTTGAATAAAGTTATTTTGAGTTAGAAAAGCTAAAAAAAATTGAAACTAAAGGAAAATAAAAAAGAATATTAATAATTTTTATTCCTCCACTCTCATTGTCGAATGCTCCGTTCAGACCTCGTAGACTAAATATACGTTTAAGAAACAACTAACCACAAACAGATTTAGGGTATGTTCCGATATACACTGCGAGTACTGTATAGTGCTCCCACTGTTCAAAAATTCGTTCCGCTATGGACTGCCAGTATACAGCCGCAGCGTCCTAGGGATATATATGACGTCACAAATCCCCGCTATACTTCTACAGCGAGCACTGGCGTTTTCGAGGTAAGGTACTCGCAGTGCTTTGATCACGTGATCAATCAAAACCACTTGAATGCCTAACGGCTGATATTACTTACAGTTTAATAACAAACATTAAAAATTCTAACTTACTTTTTTTGTAGTATTAATTCAATTGACAGTTAATATTAATATAGATTTTTTAATGCGATAATACTCCAATAATAGTTTTTCTTGTTGAATTGAAAAACTTTGATGCACTCATTTGAAAACTGTGTCGAAAAACGAAGCTGACTAGTATACTGGACTGCGTTCCGTTTTAAATTGTAACCAGTATAGCTGGCTATAGAGAAACGGTTTCACAGTATACTAAATTGACGGTACTCTGTACAGTGGTCGCAGTATATATCGGAACATACCCTTAATTTCTAACACTATTTTATTTCTTTACGTCTGCGTTGGCTGGTTGAAATTGTTTTTCTTAGTGAGACCGCCTATTTAAATCTTGTCTTGTATTATTTTTTCACAAATTTTGTTCACATACATAATGAGTAACTTCGTATGGGTAAGTTAAGAATTAACCCTAAATTAAATTTTTCAGGGCTCAAGAAGGAGTTCGACGTAAACTAGAAGCCGGTCTAGCAACAGCCGAGGCTAGGTAAGTAATTCCTGAGACACGTGAACGTGACGTTCACAGTGGGGTTCGAAGTAAAGAAAAAGTTATGATTTGAGAAATTTTTATAGCATATAACTTAATATTATCTTCAATACACTCAATAAACAACTATAAATAGTATGTCTAACGCAAGAACTCATCAGTACCAATCTAGTAGATATTATGGAAAAGATATAGGATGTAGATTTTTTCGAATTTTAATAAGAATTAGTAAAAAAAGTCAATTTTCTTATAAAAACGCAAAATAAATTATATCCCTGCTTGAGCTTAGAGACCTCCCGTAGAACAATTTTTTGCAGCTGATGACCTCATCTATCCCCTATTTGCGTTTGATCCACGGCTTTTTAAACATCCTATATATATAGAGATTTTTGAAGTTATACTTCTTTAGGGGCGTTATGAAAAATTTATGAGAGTGAAATTTTACGATGCGCGCGCACCGTGACACAAAATTCAGTATGGGCGCCGAGCGTGCCCGAGCTAAATGGGAATAAGACAATCTACTTGTAGTAGTACCTTTTAAACAAATAAAGCAGTTCTAATTATTTTTTTAAAGAAATTTAGCAATGCTTTTTCACAAAGACCTATTTATACTTAGTTAAAAGGTTATGAAACATACCTAGTTATTAAAATGAATTAATAATATAATATAATAATAATTAATATTTATTAATAATTGAATAATATACCAAATATTAAATATTGTTAAATTATTAACGCTTAATATTGATTATTAATTATTTAATATTTAAAAAAAATTAAGAAAGCCAAAGAAGTATAACTTCTTACGCGCATACATAAGTACATGCACCTTTTTTTTCTTAGACTTCGTGCTTCCCATCCAATACTGTCGCGCGCGGACGCCTGGCGTAAAGAGAGATTGGCCCTTGCTGCGCAGAGGTTAAAGGACGAATTGAGATGGACCGGTATGGAGGATGCGGCAGCAGCGATGCAAGCCCATAAATTACATCAGCATAGATACTTTTTGCTGCGCGATCTGACGTTTATGAGGGATCGGGAGCCTCTGCTTTTAAAGGTGAGATTGTATTTCATTTATTTACCAATTAAAATATATTTTTGAAGTGAAACTTCTTTAGGATGAGGGTAAAATTTTTACGGATGATACGCAGTAATAATAATACTAGCGTCACGAAGATGTGCAGCGTTTTTGTTGAAAAAAAAGGGAGAGAGCGATTGAGACCGAGAGAGTGAGAGTGAGAAAGGGCGAACGTAGCATGAAGCAAATAGCAATGGAGCGGGAGTTGGGAGCAAGAAAGTGAGAAAGATCGAGAGGTGGGAGAAAAAATACACGCTATTGGTTCATTAGTTACATATTAGAACTTTTTATTAGAGCGGTGTTAGCGTGTGACACTCATCTCGGAAGTCTTAGGTTCGATCCCCGGCAGTGCACCAATAGACTTTCTTTATATGTGCCCATTTAACATTCGCTCGAACGGTGAAAGAAAGCATCGGGAGACAACCAGCCTTAGACCAAAAAGTCGACGGTGTGCGTCAGGCACAGAAGGCTGATCATCATACTTGCCTATTAGATTGACAAATTATCATGAAACGTTCAGAAATCTGAGGCCCAGATCTGAAATGGTTGTAGCTCTACTGATTTATTTTTTCATCGATTCATAATGGCATTATTCAGTCAGCGGTTACCTAACAACGATAGATTTTCAAACTACCCTCAAACTTTAACAGGAACTCCGGGCAGCGAAAACTCCTACCCGCGAATTTTCTTGGGCTACCCGTATCTGGTTGCCTCGCAATTGGGCTGTGATACGTCACTTCCGAGGTCGATCGGAAAGGATACCGACGGTTATCAGTAGCCGCGCTACTAATATTGTAACGCCACGGTCTGATCCGTCCCAACCGGTGTTCCTCGCTGATAGGGAAAAGGTCCGGTCTACGAGCACGAGGTGGCCGGGGTGGAGGCTGCTCAATTTCGCCCACAGGTAAGATTTTAATTTTGATTTGTGTTGTTGAATAGGGAGGGTAGTCACCGATAAAAAAAAATTATCACAAAAAACTTAAGTTTTTTATAACAGCTAATACTTTGAGCTCACATAATATGCAGTTGTATAATCTATACTCTGATTTTTAATTCCGTAGAATTCTGAAATTTCATAAATGTACTAAAAAAAGTTCTCCACCGAAAAAGGGACAAATTTGACCCAATTTAGGACAATAAAATTATATTAGGGCAAAAAATCTAATTAACTTTAATTACTTTATTTTATTCTTTAGTTAGGTTCTTTGGTTAATTAGGTAGGCATCACTGCCTACCAATTCCAGGTTTAGTAAACCTGTTTTAAAAAAAAAATATGTTTGTTTATAATATTACTATTGTATTATCACTCACCGTAAAACCATTTTTAATATTGAGCATCGCACTGATAAAAATGAATACATTCACTTACAAATAAATGTTTGTATAGAGTCAGATGTTGACTCGTATTGAAGCCTAAAAGGTTTGTAATCTCTGCCATGTCAAAAAATTATAGCTGTCAGAATTATATGGAATTAAAAATCAGAGTATAATGCCTACAATATATCGTATAAATTTCTTCTTCTAACATTTATCTGTAAAAAAATAATGTACAATGTCCTTTAAAGCAATGTGGCGCCCCCATTCATTACATAATACCAAAAGGAAATATATAGTTTGAGTTTTATATAACAGAACTTGGTGCTGGACCTGGAACATAATGTTCCTCTTCGGTGTAATGGTTCCTTGGTGTTCGCCGCTCTCTCTACGCACATTGCTCTGTGTCAAACCGTTCGTACCTGACTTGGAATTATCACAGGTATTAATTAAATTTTTCACTGAATTTTATTTTGCTTAATGAGTAGTACACATATTTATCCCAATGCCCTATAAATTAAAATATAAATGTTTCCACGCCAAAACACACTTCGAGATCAGACAAAAACTATGTAAAAAAAATTTAATAAACTTTCGAGCAAGTGCAGTTCAGTTATCCAATTCTAGTCGAGTTTTAACAATTGTTTATCAGTTGTACGTGCACGTGCACGAACTATGTATCTTATGTATACGTATAAAAACGTACATCCGTATGCTGCAATCCATAACATTTTTGATGTACGGAAGTTATACTAAGCCAAATCTGATAAATTCGAAATCAGATCTATCTAAATTTTACCTTTAAAGTCATATTCGACCACGGAAAGTTTCCTTTTGCGATATCCAACAACGCTTATTTCATAAATTATATTGTGAATTTTTTATGTGACAACGTCTAATAAATCGAAAGCATGACTCATTGTCCCGTTACGCTTATTGTACGCTTGCGCCGCATCTATCTCTCTTCCACTCGAAGACTTAAGTATGCAATGCAATGCAAATGTTTTGTTATGATGTTGTCACGTTAAACTATCGTCCGTAACCGCCTTCTCAACCATTTTTTCCATTTCAATTGACAGGTTCAAATTTGACTGTTAATTGTTACAATATCTCATCTTCAAGTTCTTTTAGGTGAACGGAACATTGTTCCCGAAACGCAGCAGCGAGACACAGACGATGTGGTCTCGTCTGCTGCAGCTGTGGCGACATGTCTCCAAGGAACGGACCAGATTCGAGACGGAGCCTGATACGGGTAGGGCATTTTATTGATTATTAAAGTATTATATTGTTTTTAATTAAATTTTAATACGCCTTTTCCATTTCCGCGTTGGATATTTAATTTTTTTTATATGTTATAATAGGCTCCAGAAGATAAACCACTGCTTATATGGAAATTGTATTAGTTTATACAACAAACTCCCAAACAAAATTAGAGAATTATCGCTAAATAAATTCTAAGCTAAATTAAAGTCGTTAAACGTAAATTAATCAATAAAATTTTCCCCAGTTCAAACAATTTGTATGACTCAAAACTTAGTGATTAAAAAGAGTTTCTTGCCAGTTCTTTTTGCCCGCTCTACGCCCTTCACTTGCGAACTGGTAGTAAATGTAGAATTAAGTGTACTTGATTTACAATAAGGTTTTATTAAATAATAACAAAACAAATTGAATCAAATTAAAGTATGATTCTTAAAAGTAATAGAAGGAATCTCAATTATTGACCAAATCAACTATTAAAATCCACGATCAATTGACTCTATCAGAACATTTTCTGATAATCCTACATATGTATCTTTCGTATAATTTGATTAAATTTAAATTATGGATTTTCTTTATTGATAAGTGCGTTATTCCAGGTCTTTTAGGCAAGGGTTTATCCAGACAAGCGAACCGTGTATGGAATTATGGTATTGTGGGTGGAGTGGGCTCGCTCGCGTTACTCCTTCTGTTTCCGATCGCGGCGTTGCTGGCAAGTCTGACAGCACTGGCAATCGCAACGACTGTACCATTTTGGATGCCTTTTGCCGCATTGACTGTTCACGCGGCGAATGCCTTGATATATGAGGTCGACTCGCCTGATCCGCATGGACTTAATAGGTAAGTTAGTACATTAATAAGATACAGTAAATTTATATCGTAAATTTTGTTTGGTGTAACACAAAACCCATACAGTAATTCAGTCTTTATAACGCAAAAGACATTCTCTATTACGAAGAAATATTTTCATATTTAGACATCAACAACATACTTAAGTGTAATTGTTTTAATAATCAGTTTACAAAAATAACCTTTTGAGGTACCGAAATTTCACGTATCTCTTATTCTGTAACGACTCTAGTTTTATCGAATCATTGCAGTAGTAAATATAAATATCCAAAGCAATACATCTTTTTTTTTTTAAAATAGCGGACTTATTCTAAAAATGCCGGCAACGCACTCGCGAGCCCTTTGGCTTTAAGAGTCCATATTACTTAACATCAGTTGAGCCAGTTTTCCCCATGTTCTATAAAAATAAAAAAATATTCATTTTTACTTGGTCATATAAATCTCTTCAAGTCTTAAGTTAATTTTAATTTGGATTGACCTATTAAGCATTTATTACGTTATAAATATAACGTCCTATAAATGTAATATCCGATAAATGTTACGTCCGATAAATGAAACATCCGATAAATGTTACGTCCGATAAATGGTACGTCCTATAAATGTTACGTATAAGTAAATGTAAAATTTTCAGGTGGTTTGTGCTCCTGGAAGTGGTATTATGGCGTATTGCGATATTGGGATTATTGCAGCCAGTTCTCGCTGTGATGGTCGCCGTACTGTTGTGCCCCATTGCTGCGTTTATACTGCTCATTGGTGAGTTTGTGTAACTGTAACTCAATTACATCTAAATAAATATTGCTATTTGCTATATTTTTACAATTTACTAACCAATCCCCAATATATGGCCTACTTCCGAATTTTTGTTCCTTTTATTTTGTTGAAATTATTAGATGTATAAGGAATTGAAAATTGTTCAATAGATATGCGTTGCTGAAAACAGATTTTATCGTAGCAGAAATTAATTAAACGCGATTATTCTAAGTTTTCATGTGTCAACTTCAACTTCCACAGACACATACAGACTATATACACATATAGAAATACGATTTGGTTTTTATCTAATGAATTCTTGGCATAGGTTCTTATAAAGGCTATAATATTTTTTTTTTAAATTTCCATAGCAATGAGTGTAAATTGTAGAGTTAATTAAAATCAGAGACTCGATACCATAGACAATTTTAAAATTAAATGTAGATACAATTAGCCACAGATCCTAAAAGTTACTACAATATCAATGAATCAGACGCTGAAATATATTTCCACTTTTAGGAGAACTTTTCCTAATTTAGATCGTCAATCAAACTTAAATCTAATTTCACGAGCTGTCATTTATTCTGTATGAAGTTTGACATCTTTGACAGCGCTCAAGACGAGATTATGACTTGAGATATAAATGGACCTTGGTTTCTAACCAACTTTAAAAAATACATAGGTGGTTTTTTACGTTAAAGTTTGTTTGGGTTTGCTTTAATAATTAGTTGTATGTAATAGGTGGGGTGGGATGGTGGAGTATCCGCGGTGTATGGGAGCGAGCTTCCTGGCGTTGGGTCATCGTGAGAGGGGCGCGGGTGCCTGCTCACGACTCTGCTTTTTGTACGCGCGTCGCTGGACCCGGATTCCATGCGCCTGCGTCTTATCAGATCACGTAAGATGCACGTCATATATTCACGCATGATATTTATAGGCTGCTTTATATCTACACTTTGATGCTATGCCAGATGCCAGATGCTTTTGAGACCTAGTATGTAGTTACACTCTTTTTTCATTCGCTCACTCACTTATACATTTGCACCCACACACTCACTCATGCATTGCGTGTTGATAATAGTTGAAAAGTAAATAAAATAAAAGATGTAATTAAATTTAATATAAGGAATTTTATTTAAAAAGGTTCCCAAATCTTACATTGTAATGCTAAATATGTACTTAAAATGAATAAACAGATTTTTATATTTATTTATTTATATATTTTGTTTTCTAAGTAAGTTGAATTAATTTATATAATAATTATAATAGTATAATAATTAATTAGTACAATAATTTATTAAAATCCATCGCAAATAAAGTATTATTGGAACCAAATTTAAAGTTCACAATAAAAAATGTATAAAAATCTAAGAAGTATAGAGTCTTATATAGCCTAAAACCTTTCTCTATTGTAAATATCTAACACACAAAAAAGAAATTGGATCGAATGTAATAACGATTAAGCTAATATGTCTATAATTATTTTTTCTAGCGCCGCACAAGCCCTAGCGGCGGTATGCGCACGCGCAGAATGCGAACAACTAAACGCGTGGGGTTCGCAATTGGAAGCCGCGGTCGAACGACCGCTGAGGGACTATCGTCATTTCGTGGACGCCTGTTTTGGACCATTTTCCGTTCAAATTGCTAAGGTAATTGTTTAGCTGTGAAAAATTTAATTAGCATCAAGTTATAAAGAGTAATTAAAATTAAAAAAAAAAATTCAAAAGCTCAATACTAGTGCGTTATTATTATTTTTGTGTTTGATTTTTTTTTTCAGACAGGAGCCTATAAGCAGTTAGAGAAGGAATGTAGCGAGCTGGTGGCTTCTGGTCGTGAGAAGTTGGCAGCTCGACGCCGGGATCTCGCCCTTGGACTAAGTGACGCTGCGAGGGCCAGGGTTAGGATGCCTGCGCAGGAGTTGAGGGTTCGTACTAATATATATTTTTTGAAGTGAAACTTTAAAGCGCATGAGGGTAAAATTTTTACGGATGAAACGCAATAATAATATTAGCGTCCCCGTTAGCGTTCACAAGATGGCCGACAGCGAGGACGTGTTGATATCTTTCATTCTTCTTAATAATCATTGTTTCATCCAATTCAAGAACAAGAAGAAAAACTGGACATCAAACTTATTGATAAACAGAGGCGTATGTGGTGGTTTGTCTTTTATTGCAATATTAAAAAACATTACAATGCTCTGGATGAGCTGGGTTCTTTCTATATTGGTCTCTGTATTTTTCCTTAAAATGCAGTCTTATCTTTGTCCCACTCCATGTTTTAAGAAATAAATGAATTACGAGAGGAATGACGTGTAATCACTCGCGACGTGCGACGCGTACTGACTGAACCGCGTAACGCACAATGTTAATACACGGAACAAACGCAGGCTGCAATTTACCCGTACTAGACTATCTAAAGTTAGTAATTCTTTCTTGGGGAAAGGAATACTCTTCTTTAATAAAATCCCAGAGGCCCTTTTATCACTGCCTTTCAATAAATTTAAGAAATGTGTTAAAGAAAAGCTGTGTAAAAAGGCTTACTATAAAGTCAACGATTATCTAGTTGATAAAATGGCCTGGGACTAGTGCTAGACAGGCTACTTCTAATTAATTTGCAATATTTGTTTTAAATAAGTGTTGTTTGATGATTTGCTGTTTTAAAAGAGTACCGAGAGTTTTTTACGCCGGCTTTTCTCTCGGCCTACACCCTCTGTCTTCTTTGCCGATGAGTAGGGATGCCTTCAAATTTAATGACGTGGAATAAGTGATACATGTATCTTATGTTCCAAAATAAACATATTTTATTTTATTTTATTTTACCGCAGTCAAAGAATTCGCCGAAAATCCGACAGCCGGGTGGAGCACTCTAAGCGAGCGGCTCGTTGCTCGCTGGTTTTCTCGTAAAGGTGGGAAGTGACCAAAGTTACGAGGTGTAATGTAACATGTAATGTAATGTTACACAGCGAGCATTCGTGCAGTCAGTACGTCAGTACGTTTTTCGGCGAATCCTTTGACTGTTACGTGGTTCAGTCAGTACGCGTCGCACGTCGCGAGTGATCATGATTATGATTTTCTGTAAATTGTGTTTTTTTTAAGTACTTTTGGTCCAATTAAATTCACGAGTTGTTCAAAATCGATCGGGGTCATGCGTACAAAGTTGCGTGTCCAGTAATCATTTGGTTTTTTAAAATTGTTATCAATGACAAACAATCACATAATGTTTAATGTCCAGTAACGTTTTTTCTTCTTCTGAATTTGGATAAAACAATAATTAAGTAGAATCAAAGATACACGAACACTGGCGGCGAAAGCGGAGCACAGAGTTTTGACGAGCATGTTACGCCGATTTTAAAACACAGCGTAACACGCTCGATGCGAATGCTACATTACACCTCGTAACGTTGGTCAGTACCCACCTTAAGGTTTGGGTTCTCTGCTCATACGAAGTTATCATTCTACGGCGACGATATTTGACAGCGCTGAAGATAGTATTGTGACTTGATACGAAATTAAATACAGGAGTTTCTGAAATGCGTACAGATTGGTCATATTTATACTACAGTCAAAACCGGTTATAACGACATTGAAGGGACCGTATAGTTGCCGACGTTATATCCGATAGTCGTTATAAGCAATGTCATATACACAAGTACAGTACATATGAATGTACATAGTTATCGATCTAGAATAGGTAGGTATGGGTTATAATATGGTATGTTAATATTATAATATGTAAACGAGTCAAAAAAGAAACAAAAATATTTATTACGAAATAATTAGGTACAAAAGTACTCAGTCAGTATGTTTTTTTTAGCCCAGTCTCAAATATTTTTTGCATTTTACGTTTCATACTCCTCAAGGTATGAGTATCACCAGTATCAAACTGTTCGTTAAAGGCAACAAATTTTTGCAAAATCGTTACAGCGTTAAGAGCCTCGGAAATTGTTGTTGGCTGAAACTGTTCGTTGGGAGAAAGTGTAATAATATGCCTAAATATTCATTCAACGCCTATAAATAAGATTTACAATCGTTTGTATTGTTTTGTTTTGCTGAGACAAGAAGCGGTTGGTCGTTATAGCCGATGAATATCGATAAAATTTCGTCGTTGTAAGCGATTTGTCGCTGTATCCGATGTTGTTATAAGCGGTTTGTTTACTGAATAGTTTACTAGGGATTCGGACGGGACCATACAATCTGGTTGTAATAACCGATAGGTCGTTGTAAACGATGTCGTTATAAACGGTTTTGACTGTATTTATTTAAGTTAAATGTTTATTTTCAGAAAGCGATACACGCGTCAGCCCTAGAGTTGGCCCGAATGTTCGGCCACGCGGCTCGCGGTGAAGAATGGTGGACCGCAAGGGGACTGGAGCCAGGCGATTGGCACGCCTTGGCCGCTAATACGCTCGTGGAGGTAATTTTGGCTTCCTATTGATATTTTCGTGTACAATGACTCTGAACGAACGTTTGAGTATATAATCTAATATATAAAATTCTCGTGTCACAATGTTCGTTCCCATACACCTCCGAAACGTCTCGACCGATTCTTATGCAGTTTTTAATGCATGTTCAGTAAGTCTGAGAATCGGCTACTTTCTATCTTTCAACCCTCTAAGTGATATGGGGTGTCCACAAAAAAGGATGCGTGTACTTATGTACGCGCGTAAGAAGTCATACTTCTTTGGCATTATTAAAAATAGTTTGGCTTTGTTCCACCTCCAGTTTTTGATGTTTCACAGCGATAAGATGACAACTCTTTTTTTGTATTCAATTTAGTGCACTTACACTGATTCATCAATTGTTTTTTGTCTCTTGTCCTTATATTTGCTAGATTAAATCAGAAAAATTACATGTTTTGATTAAACAATGTGGTCATTTTTTTAATCAAAACATTACTCGATAATAATAATACATACGGATAGTTAACCTCAATTGTATAGAAGCACTTAGGAAGGTTGATGAGCACAGTTTTTTCACAAATATTAATTAGTATTGGTTTATGTATTCAATTTAAATCACTTTTGATTATAATTCAAAAAGCATTGCTAAATTTCTTTGTTAATTAAAACTCCTTTATTTCTTTGAAAATATAATTAAAACTCCTTTATTTGTTTAAAAGGTAAATGACAAATGTCATTATGGTCATTCAAAATTCTTGGCCTACGAACTTCACGCATATTCTATTTCTTTTTACTTGTAGATTGTCGTATTCCTATCTCGCTCGCGCACGCTATAATCACACTCCTGATTTTGTGTCACAGGTGCGCGCGCATTGTAAAATTTCACTCTCATAAATTTTTCATAACGCGCCTAAAGAAGTATAACTTAAAAAAAAATATTTTAGATACAACTTTTATGATACAACATACAACAATACTTACAACTTCTAATTTTCACCCCTCTACGATACACCCCTATTTTTTAATACGGTAGATAGTTATTTTGATTGAACTAAAAATTGTTTCCTAGAAATAATATACATGGCAAAACAACGTTTGCCGGGTCAGCTAGTTTATTATAATATTTGTAAGTGAATTAATAAATTTCTCATTTAAATTAGGTGTTCGATGCGGAAATCCTAATGGCCCTAGAAGAGGGTGAGGCGCGCCTGTCCCTAGACGCAGGTCCAGGCGTGAACACGTGGGCAGGGCGCTGTGCCAGGGACCACGCCCCGCCTGACGTTCTCGCTGAGAGAGATGATTGGGGTATTGCGCCTGGTGAGCTCAATTCTTATATTATAAAGCCAATTATGTAAGATATTTTTATAAATATTAAACTTAATGGCGGATCTATACGTCAATCACATTCAAAGTCCGCAAACCATTACCTAAAATTTGTTGTAATTACAATTTTAAAACAAGTACGTAATGGGGTGGTATAATTGTTTATTTGCGTGTTATTCCCACGGGAATCTAAGTGCCTGCTCCTATTTCACCATGGCTCCTGGTGATAGAGGACAAATCTTTCTTTTTAATTTATTTTATTATTATCTATTACTTAAGATGTAATGTGGAACATGGTGTAACGCTTGTAGCTTTTTACAAACATTGTGTTAAACCAAAACTTGGCGATTAAAAAGAGTGGGGAAGAATTTATTGTCAATTCTTCTCTTCCGTTCTACGCCCTTGATTTGAACTGGCAGTAAATGTAAATTTAGAAGCATTTTATATATATTTATTTTTTGATGTTCATAAGTGTACATTGTGTTACCTATATGAATCATTTATTCATATAGGTAACACAATGTACAATGGTTTTGACTTTTGTGTGAAAATGTAAATCGAAAGTCGTAACGTTACCGTACAATTGTGATTGGTCAATAGCATCTCAAATCCAATACGCGACATGCGTCCTGACCAATCATTGTTATATTCCTATCTAATTGCTATTGATGTATGTACATGTGAGAACATTAATAAAATAAAATTTCTAATATTCTAAAGAATGAAAGAATCGTTTCAGCGGTGAATCTATTTTTTTTTTTTTAAGTGAAACGTCTTTAGGCGCATAAGGGTAAAATTTTTACGAAACGTCACGAAGGTGTGTAGCGTTTTTGTCGAAGAAAAGGGAGAGAGCGATTGAGGGAGAGCGAGAAGGGCGAATTACCTTAAAGAAATTCTATTTTTAAAATCACAAATTCGTAAAGAGTTTCGTATGAAATATTAGTATTATGCAAAAATAATTTATTGAAATCTCAAATGACGAATTGTATATTAAAATGCCACGTGTTTTTACTATCGAAGAAATCATTTCATAATTTCTATTAATTTTCGAAACGTAATATTTTAATGACAATAAATTCTTTAAATTCCTAACATATCTCCCTTTTCCCACCCTCTAAGTCTCGGAAATCTAAAGTTTTAGATTTGTAAATATGAACTAGAGTTAAAAATTAGTTTGCCAAAGAAGTTTCACTTCTGACATGTGTACTTTGTACGCACGCACTTTTTTTTACTTTCTCTTCAAGGTTAAAAGTTAGAATAGAGTTTTAAATGAAGCAAGAATTTGTTAAGTCATATTTATCTCCTATATTATTTAATATTTATAATACTTTAGGTATGTGGGGAGAATGGGGCGGGTCAGCTCTTCCACGAGTGCCGGCGCCATCTTTGGAAGCTAGTGCGTTTAGCCCCCGCGCCCCTCACTTACCTCCAGTGCCACACCCTGCCACTGTAGCCCTAGTACTACATAATAGGTATCTTATTCTGAATATTAATAGCTAAAATAATGATTATAAACTAATTCTCATGAAAAACTTAAAATACCAACTTTCAAATAGACTAGTAAAAGACCATTTTATTAAAAAACCATTTGTTAAATATGCTGTAACCTATAAGTAAATTAAGTGTAGTAGCAGTGTTAGTAATTTAGTGATTTAGAAGTTATGTTTATTTAAGGCGAGTCACCTGCAGTCAAACTGCGTAAGCAGTTTTGCGGGGCATGGTTTGATTTAAGGTGTAAATTTTTTGTGAATAAATATATTTAAAAAAAAAAAAAAAAAAATGCATATCACATTATTAAAACTAAACAGTTATAACCGATCTTTAGACTGTAGAGTTAAAAAGTTCGCCGCGAATTTTTGGTGTACTGCAAGGCTCTATACCAGGACGCTTTTATTCTTTATTTATGTGAATGATCTTTTGTTGGTAAGCTTCTCGGAATTTTTTGGTGATGAAACTTCGTAATTTTTTAAATGAAATGAGAAATATTTATGTACATAATTGATAATATTACATAAGAAAACATAACAATTTCTTACATACGTCGTTGCAGAGAGTCTGATAACCCAGTACCATTAGAGACGGAACTGTGTGTGGAAATACTTCGCGGGCTAGAAGACGCACCTGACTGCGACGATAAAAGAGGTATTTCTTTTTAGTCCAATCTTTTAGTATTTACATGTATTCAAGAAATATTTAGTAAGTATAGAATAACACGTTTTTATTTTTATCAAATTATTATTCTATATAATAATTATTATTTGTTATATTTAATATAACAATAACTCCCAAGTTAATAAAATCGCAATTTTTAGATAAATGTATATTTAGATATTTTTTAATTAATAAACAAATATTTTGAACTGTCATTTTGTCTAAATCTTTAAATTTAAAATTCTCCGAAATTAGTTAGAATTTAGATATTTATTTATAAAATCACTAATAAACATTAATTAACTGTTTATATTGACATAAACACAAAAGCGTTAATTAACGCTACGTAATTTAGTTATTAATTTGTTATAGAGGGTGTAGAAAGATACCGCGGTGGTGGGAGCGAAGCTAGCAGCGAGAGCAGTGGCTCCATCTCGCCTGATGAGGAACGGCTTCCGGACACGCCTGACTCTGCGCTTTGCAGGTATTGGGACAAACAGATTTTGTACTTATTTAACCGACTTTAAAAATTGTGTGTGATTTTGAAATTGGTCAATATTTTGGTTTATATTGGTGCCCTGATTGAGCACCAATGCAATGCTAAAGATCAGGCATAGAAGGCCGATTATTTGCCTAAGGGTTGAAACGCACGTTCTATCCACTATGCTAGCACATTTTCTAAAATCTTCTAGAATATCTCCAAGCGCAGAGCGCGCGGCGTGTCGTTGGACATTGACGGGTCGAGGTGTTCGCCTGAGGGCGGACCTGGCCAGTCCCGAAGACGTCACGTTGGACACCGACCGACACGGCACGTCCGTCTGACACATGTGACTTATCTGATTGAAGGTAATTAGCGTAATGTGACTATCGTTAGTCGAAATCGTTAAATACGGAAGTCGTACACTACACTCTGAATGTAAGTCTCGAGTCTCGACTGACATTAAATTGAAATTGTTAATTGTCAATCTCAAAGCCTTCAAAGTCAATAAAAAAAAATAGATAAACTATTACTTAAATAATTGTCGACAAAAAAAAACACATATACATACTTAAAGGATAACTTCAATTTTCTTGGCTCAAATAACCCGTTCGTTCGTTCGTTCCATCTTACATACGTTCGTTCGCTCTTACATACATTCGTTCGTTCTTATATACGTTCGTCGTTGCTCTAGTAGCCGCTCCTGTGCCCTTCGCATAGATCCAATTTTCATTCGTCCTTCAGCCGTTCAGACCTCGCAGAGTAAATATAAACAATTCCCCACAAACTAATCTACTACACTTATATTTTTTTTTTACATCTGTGTTGTCTGAAAGTGCTTTTAGGTATATAGTACATACTATAAGTAAAACACGATGCATAGTAACAACTATTTAGTGACGAGAACAAAATGACACTTGACAGTGACAGATTAGTTAATTAATTTTTCACAGATGTCTCTGTATAAGGGCGGGTTATAAGTGTTCGAGTGTAAGGGTATGACCCTTTTTAGTTTTCGTTTGAATCTATGGCGAACTAAGGTTTAAGTATGAACTTTTAATGAAAACGCGATTTTGATTGATGAAATTTGAAAATTGTGTAAATAATTTAGAAGCTTAAAATGGCTCAATGTTAAAGAATCTCGATATAACGTAATAAATTCTAAAATTAGTATCGGCTTAAGCATTTATAGGTTAAGATTTCAGAACGCTTAAAGCAGGAATTGATAGTGTTCGATATTTGAATTTCTGACATTGTAAACCGCTAAAAATACAGAATTTTCGATGTTTTACTTCTTTTGGAATGTTAGGGAAAAATTATGAGAGTATTTTTTTTCTATAGTCTGCGGTTTTTTTCTACTAACGTAGGCGAAAGATAAAGTTTTGAAAAGATCTTTCCAAAACGCCAAAAAAGTATAAGTTTTAACGCGTGTACGTACGTTTTTTTACACGAGTTATATATCGATTAAATATTTATTTTTTTGTATAAATACATTGACGCAAAATCTAGTTTAATGTTATTTAATTTTGGATTACTTGAAGTTATTTTTTACAATCTCAGAAATTCAATTGCAAATATACCTCACAAGTGCACTTGAACAATACAACGATGTGCACGCTTACGATTAGATTATATCGGACCATATTTCAATAATTTTAATTGTTTTATTAATATGGGTTAAAGTTAATATAACAATGTAAAAAAACAAGGTTACAAAATTATATTGACTAATATCCTTTCTATTGATTTTTAATACAAGTTTAAATTATCTATGGTCCCTTAGTAGAAGTCGTTATAAGCATAATCCTAATTATAAGGTTGTGTTGAGTGCGAATAATTAGATATTTTATTTAGCTAAGTTAATATATGACGCAGCAATTTTTATTTATTATGTTTCTGCACAAAAGGGAAGACGATTTTGCGTGTAATAGCAATCAATCCATTTTAGTTGGCAACTATTGTAGGTTTATGGCCTAAACAGAAATTGATATGAAATTTGAAATCAAGTTTTTGAGCATTTATTCATTGTAAGTTACGATTTGTAATACAGTAGAAACGGAATATAACAAAGAACTGGTTAGCCGGTAATATTAAATGTTCTGGTCAGTTCGTTCTTAATGTTATACAGATCATTCATCAACGTGTAATGGCCATATCGTCAATTGATATTAGTTTAATGTCGAACTTCTTTGTCATCCCCAGACGAGACTTTATGAAAAAAAAAAATTATTTTGGCGGTAACTGATTATCTTCTGTGACAAATAACAAATGATCAAGTTTCTACTGTATATATCTTGTGGTCCTAAACATTTTTGCTATAAGATATCGAATTATAATAGTAAGCTAAATTTTCAATGAGTGCCTATATTTCAATTATTTTAGTAGCTTTTAGAATTAAATAAGACTCATCCAGGTACCTTTAGTGTATTTTTGCAATGACATGTGGAATAATGGCAAAAGCCATTTCAATACCTGAATATAGTTTCCGTAAGTTGACAGTTTTTTTTTTTTTAAAGTCTCCTCATTACCCAAAATCTTCCCGTGTCAATACGAAACTACTGCAAAATAGAAATTATTTCTATAAATTTTACATAGCAAAAACCTGGTCGTTTTGTCTTCTGTTAAATAAATTGACTTTTGCCCTTAATCCACCAAGTCGCCTTAGAATTTAGTGAGCACGTGTTGCGAGCCGGCCAAGAATTGTAGACTGTACAGCACTATTTTATTTATGCACGTTTATCTATTAAGAATAACATTGTTAAAATCCTATTAGCGATTCAATAGGAGCGAGACATTTCGATTCACATAATTATTGCCATCATTACAGACATTGACAGTTTTGGTCAATCCTAAAGCAGGGTCCACACTATGCCGCGGTAGGCCGGGCGGGTTGACCCGGGTGGGCTAAGCCGGGCGGGTACGTTCGGACGTCCACACCGAAAACGATGCCG
Organism: Pieris melete; assembly: GCA_963693345.1. Classification (NCBI taxonomy): domain Eukaryota; kingdom Metazoa; phylum Arthropoda; class Insecta; order Lepidoptera; family Pieridae; genus Pieris; species Pieris melete. Next base: position 845,231 of record CAVNZK010000021.1, read on the forward strand.
ACCGCGTTATTTCTACCTACATTATTTAGTTTCAACACCAAGGACTGGTGACTTAGTTGAAGAGTATTTTGTAGAAGTTTTTTTAAAGTGTCCTTAAAGTGTTAGTGTTAAATTAAACAAACTGAATCGAAAATAAAATAATTCGTCTAGTTCGGTCGGAAGTTTAATTGTAACTTAAGCCGCTCGGCACGTCCCCACTCTATATTTTTGTTCGGCTCGGCTCGGCTTCCTTTGATCTATACCTACTTTATGCGGGTTGGGATCGGCACGGCCCGGGCCGGCATTTTCTAACCCGGCAAAGCCGCCCGGGGCGTCTACATCAACGCGGCTTAGGCCGCCCGGGTCAGCCCGCCCGGCCTACCCCGGCATAGTGTGGACCCTGCTTCAGGTTTACAGAAGTTACATGTTCGGTGTTTGAAACGTCACTGTCAAATATAAGTATGGGAATTTTTAGCGCGCTACACTATCATTTTTCATTCATAAACAACATAACTATTACATGGGTAATAGTTATCTTTCCGTTTTCAAGCAAATAATGAAATGGACTCAAGTATTGAAATAAATGTATTTAACCTAGTTATAGTTTTGAAAATACTCAAACCAATCCAAAGAATTGTTGCAATCTGATGACAAGCTTTAGTTAGATTAAAGAGTTATTTTTTGCTTTATATAATATACCTGATCTAAGATATACATTATATGATATATTGGCACTTTTTTTACTTTAATTTATTCAACAGTTTGCGGACATCTCACACAACGCTTTTACACTTAGTCTGCAAATCTGTTTAACATGCGTTTATTTTTAATATTAATGTGTTTAAATGAATGTATTGTTTTTAATTACATGACGAGATATATTGAATGAATGATACCTGCTGTTTTATTTCCTTTTATGTCGACTAGATAGATTATGGAACGCCGACGGGTCATGTGATTGTCTTTTGGTATGGCAACACTAATTATAGTAAAGATTCTATATTAAATTAACATTATTTTTTAATATGTTTGACTGACTGAAATTTGTCGAGGGAATAAAATAAAACACATATTATAGTTGAATGGAATTTAAAATTTATTAAACCTACCTAACTATAATAATTATAATCTTCATCTGTTGCATGTTATCACATGGATTTGAAAATTATTAGAAATATCTACTATGACAGAGTACAGGTTTTGATTGCATAAATATAAAAGGTTTTAATCATAATTTATTTGATCTCAGCGTGCAAGCGCTATTAGTTAGTCTAATAATTTTACCATTTCTAATTAACAATTAAAATTTGAAAAAATTTGTTGGACCTACCTATCTAAGATTAAATAATTGAAAAAATATAGAAAACCTACTATTATGCTTACTCAACAAAGGATAATATTTGTATTAAACAATAATAGGTCCTTAAAATTAACATAAAATGCAAACTTTAAAATGTAGCGAAATAACTAAATAATAACTCAAAACAAAATAAACCACATCGCACCATTCAAAAATAAAATCTCAGAATAATTTATTTTATAAATAATACCAGCTAGAAATAAAAAAATAATTTAGAATTTGTTAAAATAAAATTTACAATCTCCATGTGATAGTCAATTCATATAAAAATAAATATAATTCTAATCCACATTTAAACATTAAAGTTCCGACCACTGCTGCGACCCCTGCCATTAAACATTACATGCATTTATAAATAAAGCAGTTTAAACTCCCATGAAATGGAAATGTTATTGAGGGCCGAGCAGCTTCAGTGGTCAGCACAAACCAGAAAAACACTAGCAATAATAAGCTACTTAGGCAGACACAGGACACTTTGTTAATCACCACTACACAATCCTACATATAAATGCAAGCAAACTTATCCGTGCAATTGCCAAATCAGATTATTCGAGTACTTAGGCCTGAACAGCTTTTTGAAAACACCTTGCCAATTGAAAATTTAAATCGTCTCCATGAACGTAAAACATGGCAACACTAATGAGGTCAAATGTCTATAGCTAAATAACTGTTCACTAATGAAACATTATGCTGGTACTATTCTGAGATAAATTTTATCACTACAATAACTTGAATATTGAAGGCGGTTGTGGTCATATTGCTTCCGAATACAATGCACACGCTACACTTAGTATAATCCAATACAATTTGAAAACACTACTTACATCTAAATATATTTCTAAATTAAATTTGTTATTCCTATTACTATAATATGTTGATACAAAAGTTTTAAAGATATTTTAGTAAGTTCAAAATATAAATATACTTTGTTACGTAGAAAAGTTGAAATAAATTCATATAAAATGCTTTATATATTCCCATATAACCAGAGTACACGTTTTAGTACATAAAACAACTGTTGATATTAAAATAGTGAGATACCTACATAGATTTTATTTTATATAAAAGTTAAAAAAAAATATAAATCGCAACATTTGTTAAATTTACGGAGGATATAGGTTTTGCCGTTCAACTGATACATAAGTTGTAGTGAATAAAGCATATTTTCATACAGTATGTAACCAAAACTCTATGAACAATTTAAAATTCAAGCTAAGATAACAATGCCCAAAAAATACATAGTTGGGGTCATTCACTGCAAGGTCATGAACCTACAGCTGTTTAACAAGGTTTAGAGATCTTCTAGAAGTCACTGCAAATTCATGACATTTGTGAAACTATTAATATAACATCTTTAACAGTATTTTTAAAGTCCACAGAGATTAGTTACATTTTGAAAGAGGCTGTGTAGAGTTAAGCTATTTTTCAACCTCAGGATTTCTTATGATTTGATTTCTATTGTTTTAGGATATATATATTAATACAAATTAATAATGACTTTCAAGTTTTGTATGTCTACATGATTATTTGGTACATTTTAATCTTTCTTGATTCAAGAGCGTCAATTTATAAAATATTTTTCGCATTTAATAAAGCTTTTGCTTCCAGTGCTGCCTTGAATAGTTATAATTCAGTTAATAATTTATATTATAAACATTGGTAAATAAAGATCTGCTAACTGAGATTTTCTTGTCTTCATTATAGCAATCCTATTAATAAACAGCTTGGGCAATTACAGGAAGAATATGAGGGATAATTCTTCCTTACTATCTTTTATATAAGTTAAATTCACTGACTGTTCAGTGATTTAATTAACGGCTTATTGTATAAAGAGTAGGGGTTTCAAAGATTTTAATAATTCATTTGGAATGTTCATATAAAAATGCGTAACTATAAATGAATGATCTTATAATAAAAGTTAAAACTTCCCCATTCATATTAAGCGCTTCAACACGTCTTTATAAGAAAATTCAAATGAACACTTTATCAAGAGATATCAAAATTAATATGATTTAATACATTAAATCCTTCATGAGATTGGTCCATAGATAAAAGAGGTGAATGTTGTGGAAAAAAACAAGTACATTACCAAACCTTAATAAAAATGTAAAAAAATTCAACAAGTTTACTGTCACCTATAGTATCTAAGATAGTGCAAAATTATTTCAACTGTAATAATTAAAAACTACTCTCATAGTTTAAATATTAATACAATCACAAGCAACAATCCTTCCATCAATGACTTAGTAAAAATGTTTTGTCTATGACTGATGAAAGAATTGTCACAGATAATTATGGATTCCATAGCCATGTACTACAGAAAAGCAAAGATTGAATATTTTGAAATCTAAATTAACACCAAAAGCATTTTGTAACGTTAAATTTTAAAAACTGCTACTTTGAACCATGCACTACGGTAAATTTAGTTTTAAGAAAATATTTAAACGCTATATAGGCATTATTAATATAAAATATATAAACCGTATTATTTGTATTTGAATGTTACACTAAGATAAACAAATTGCTTTGGTGTATGTTGGATTACCGCAATATTTTATAGATTTTCCACTATTCCTATGTATATCTCATATAAAGCCACAATATTTCCAATTACGAGTTATATATTTTAGTACAAGATAGAAAACTTTGCATATTCTATTTAGTAAATCTATTAGAATCGTCACTTTCACATTAATATCTGTTTAGTATCGCTCCTTCAAATGCATTTTAGTCAGCGGCAGTAAATTTGAAAAACTACTCACTTTTACCAATAAATATTGAAATCTTAACTTTCTACTGTAAAATATCTTAAAACCATTAGTCGATACGATATAACTCATCGGTATAGTCTAGTCATATATAAAAATATTGAGAAATTTTGCACTCCAAACACTTACAATTTTGAGACAGTATCGAGTAGAGAGCGACTACTTCTACATCACATGGGTAACCGAGTGCATCTGTTGAGTATTATGATGTGTAATACTATTGCAACCTGGCCGACCGACGATCTACTGGTGATGCTGGATGGGAGTCTGGCAGTAGGGGCACTCCTTGGCTGTGCCGGCGCAGCTTTCGCACAACACATAGTGGTTGCAAGGGGGTAGAGTCACGCTACGGGGCTGTTCTTCGCACACCATACACTTCGTCGCCGTCTCTAGATACAGCGCCTTCTCGATCTCTTCCAAATCAGACCGCACTTGTACTTGGAGAGACTTCAGGGCCGTCAGGGGCAGGCCACGTAACTCCCGTCTGCCGGCTCGTGTGGTTTCGAGCTCGCGTTTGAGGATCAAAGCGTGGGCTAAAGCCTCGTCCCTCTGGCGCTCGGCCAAAGCCGCTTTGCGTTGCGCTTCGTCGGACTCCCTTTGCCAGGCTTCGCAAGCGGAACGGGCCTGCGCGATTCTCTCATCCCAGCGAGCGGCCGCCGCCCTCGAGGCCACCACTTCCTCCCGCAGTCTCGATAACTCGGCCGGGGCTGAGGGCGAAGTCGCCGCGAATTCGAACGCGTTACCCGCCGCTCCGAAACTTCCCGCTTTCATCGGATGCGAGTTGAACAATCTGTCCGTGTCACTAGCGTACCGGAGAAAAGGCGGCAACGGTGATCCTCCGCTGGGTGGGCTGAAGCCCCTGAGAGAAGGACGTGGAATGTTCACAGGAGCCGATCCACCGAGTAAACCCTCCCCATCTGATAGATCACGATCCAGAGAGGCCACGAGGTTCAAAGGATCGTCCAGGTGAATATCGTCGAGGGCGTTTCCGACTACTTCTTGTAAGACTGTGGCGTCGAACGTGGACCGTGGCGGCCACGACGGTTGGGGCTTCTCATGGTCTTGGTATGACTGCAGAGCTGTCGTTTGAATGGGACGCGATTGATGTATAGAGCCTCCGCTGGAGGTCGAAGCGCACTCGGAGCCGTCTCCACTGCCGTTGGTATGCGGTTGGGGACTAAGAGGACGGCCGAGGCCTAAGGCTCCGCCGAGCACGCCGACGTCATTCTTTTTGTCGTTGGGTAACGCCGAAGAAAGAAGATCGGCGAGATTGGTCCCACACTCCAGTGGAGCACTCATGTCTCGATTTGATGACAAATCTTCAGCTGCAATTGGAAAAATAAGTTATACCTTAGGAAACCACAACACATACCACGGAAAAGAATGATAGGGTCGATACGGCATCTTTATCTACAGACGAGGCTTATAAAGTTTTTTATTTAAAAAATATTTCATGGTCAAATAAAAAGATATATGAACAAAATAAACAAGGTTAAGCTAATCGTTAAGTTTGTTCATTACGTGGTATTTAATAATTAACAACATGTGGGATAATAATAATATAAATTTATAATTATATCAACCAAGAAAGTTTCATATATATCACGAAATAATATTAAAAATATACAGCCTATATCGTGGTATTTAATGACAAAGCCCTCGCTTGTTACAATTATATTAATGGATTGTCCTAGCAATACTTTAAAAGATTATTCACTTTACCGCAGCGTAATACGATCATTACTCACAAATTTCACTATTATTTGAATTTAAAATTATACAACTGACTGGACGCTTCGGGTATCGGAAGCCTATGCGCGGATTCACTGGCGTGTTAAATGTCATAACATTAACAGCTGATTTTAGTGTTACCAGCGCCACCTATTTCCTGTTTTTAGCGTTGTTTATAACTTTATTAATAAACAACAATATTTTAAATTTTAATGATAGTTTTACTATTATAGCAGGTATTTTTTTATTATATATTTTTAATTATATAATTTAAGATTGATACATTAGTACTGAATTTTAAATATGGAAAAAGTTTAGGAAGTGTAAAATTTGATTTCTTTTTGCAATTTAATTAATGTTTCTCAAAAGCGTAGGCCTTCGTTATATATGTATAAACAAAGCAACACATTTCAATTTTATCCCCCCCCCCCCATCCTCATAAAAAAATGGAACAGAAACCAAAATTCTGTAAACATGTTAATAAACTAAACATTGACATTTAAAAGCATCAATAAAAATTATATGTATAACACTTAATATATTGGTTAAAAAATAATGGAAATTTGAGGGGTTGTTGAGTTATTGCAGAAATGTTTATTCACACTCATCATTAAAAGTTCATCATCATAAACAGTAGAAGATAACATTTTATTGAATATTACTACTAATATTTCTTTGTCACAATAAATTTATCTCAGTTTTTAATACACATCCTTCCAGTATTATACTTTTCTTGAGCCGAACCAGAAGTTTAAAAAAAAAACATTTTTTGAGTAGGTTATATATTTACTTACGTTCAACATGTGCAAAGGCACAGAATAGACCCCGTGGGCAGTAGCCAGCTTGCTGTACATCATTGCATTTAGTGGATTTGTATATCTCTGGATGGAACTGCTGCTCCGTGCGAGTGTGACAGTACCCACAGGCATCTCCAGCTTCACAACTGCTAGGTTCTCCCCATTCCTCTCCGTGCTTTACATTAGGACATGGTGTGCTACGGTACTTGTATTTGCGAGGTGATCTACGTTTATCCTGTTAAAACAAACATTTTATTAATGTAATTGGGTTCATTTCGTTTTAAAATATCAAATCCTATAGCAAATCTTTTACAATGATAAGTTTTTGAAACTTAGCTTTTATACAAGACAATCAAATCTTAGAATTTAACCCACATACTTAGTGAGCCAGAAACATAATTTTAAGTAAGAAATAATACATGATGGCACAAAATTCATTTTAGAGACTACTATCTTTATCAACAGTGAAGCAGAACGGTTATGAAGTCACTACTGGTTTTGCTGAAAACCAGAAATTAAAAGAAATAAAATGATACTCACTTTACTATTATGATATTGTGGACATGCATACCCTTGTCTACAAAGCCTAGGTGGTCTTTTGCATGGTTCTGTTTTATATGATGATAACACGTAATTTGTATCTGTAAAAAAAAAAGCATTTATAAATAATTCTATGTAGTACAAGCACATTGAATAATGTTTGTATGCTGGACATGTTAATGGATTTCTTGTACTAAATTTAATTCTTATTGACCTAAATTCACAGGACATATTATAGGTTGGTTACTAATATTATATATGATATTGAAAATTTCCTAATATTAAAAATATATTCATATATACCTTGCCACTTAGGGTCTTCATTCATCAAATTACGTTCTCTATCTAAAGCATTAGGTGCAGCTGTGTCCCCATCAGTTCCATTGGGATTTTCTAGAGCCTGCAGTTCCCTCATGTCCAACACTGGTGGTCTAAGGTCGGGAGCTCCGTGAGCAAAGGCACAATGAGCCCCATTCTTCGTACAAAGGCCCCTCGCATCTGTGTCATGGACACACATACAAGTTTTGTAATACCGGAGATGATATCGCCGCTCAGTGTCTCCAGCTGTTCTATGTAAGTATGGACAACTGAAAAAAAAAATTTATTACTTAACTTAACCACTGTTATTCTAAACTAAGACAACTAAATAACCTAGCATTTAATTTTTTTCCAAAATGAACTAGAACTATGTAACTTTTCTTGCATTCATTTGAAAAGCCTTTTTAATTTTTATAAGTTTAACACTTTGTCAAAATGATATTAAATGTTTAATAATAAAGTAGAAAATGTTTATTCATTTAACATATCTACTATGAATGGAGTTGCATTGTTTGACTTATTAATAGCTAGATACAATTTTACAGTATACGTTACAAGTACAAGTAGTACAAGTTAGAATTTTATAATTAATCATCACTTTCACATTAAGATTGTAACCATTGTCTTTGGAATCATATTATCAAAACATCAAATAAAACTTTAAACAGATTTGAAATACTATGCTTTTATTATTTGTGTTAAAGAAAGGACAATGGAAAATAAAGACGATATTCCACCAAGTACAAAAGAATGTTTCCCCTTAAGGAAACAAGATGTTGATGCGTCTACACAATTTGGCAGTATAACACTCACTTTAATATTAGTAAACAATTTTTTTATTGAAGTGAAAGTTTCTAATTTAATGGAAACTACACATATTGAAGAACAAATGTACCAAGTCCAATAAGAATCGTAAATAAATATTTGTGTATTTTTATGTCCACGATAAAACAAAGCGTCTGAAGGTACTTACTCGTCACCATCCTCGCAAATTCCTGAAGTCTCGTTGTATTTAGTACAATAATTGTCTGCGCTATAATTAAACGATCCATCCCGCTTACGTACAGGCCTTCTACGTCTTTGATTATTAAAATGCCAGTGGAAACATGTAAAAGGTCTATGTTGTGTACATTTATGTTGTAGGAACAACGGGCACTGTTCCACACGGAATTCCTTTAGATATCTGGAAAACGAAACCACTGATGTAAGCGAATCGCACATCACTGCAAACTTAATCACAAGTACTTTTATTTCGACAAGTTATTGAGACTGAAACAAGTAATTACTTATAATGATTTGGTTTTTCTGTTTGAGCTGTCAACAAAGGCTTAGATTCCGACGGCATTTTGGTGAACTATTATTGCGCCTCTCGCGTCGCGCAGGGCACGCTCACCGATGACCAATTAACATTCAATAAAATAAGATCACGTGATTACAAATATTTTAGAAAGTACAAACTTTATTTATTGAAAACAAAAACGTCTACGATAAAAAAGTACTACAAAACATTTGATTATGACCTTGAACTTAAAAAAATAGTTTAGCATCGTGTGGATCAATGTATTTCCTAAATATTGCCTAAAAACATCGTACAATAGTAGTCTATGCTTCAAAACTTTGAACTGAGACACGGCAAATTATTTACACTCTGTAGTCTGTACTTGTGTAGTCACATAAAATTTTATTTTTATCAAAGTTATTGTATTTTAAGCAAAAATAATAAAGTTCAGAAGTCGCAGTACCCATTCATAAAAAAACATAAAACCTTAAAACACCTTAACAACGGCAACAAGAGACCAATGTCAGACGTATGTTATCCATTTTACTCTTTCGTTCAAATGATTCACTCCATGCCAAATTGAAATAAAAAATAGGTCAAAACTAGTAAAAATTGATATAAAGTCAAAACTGAAAATTAAAGATTCTTACCACATAAAATATTCATCATAACATATTTATGAATATTCGTTTATTTCGTACATATTTTATTTTTATTAGAATAATAGTTTAATAAAAATATAAATTATGGCTCAAAAGTAATAATTTTATGTGAGGTAACATTAAAAATGTCAAGATTCATAAAACTGTTACCCAATCACAACACTGGAATTTATTTGGGCCTCCAATAGTATTCGGTAAATTTAGACCAATGATCGTTCACTATTATCAAAAACCTTAACCAATCCGATACCAAACACTAAGCGTCGCTGTTCGCCCGCCATTCTCTCGTCGCCATATTGAAGTTTTACTCAAGCATATGAGCGCTGCTTTGTGCATTAAATCGAGTTAAATTAATAAATTTTTACTTAATTACTTCAAAGAGGTACAAATAATGTTTATTTTTGCACAATATATTAGTTTAACTTAAATTCGCAAACTGTGTCTTAGTGGTCATTATTGTTTTGATTATTGTCCTAAATGAGTGTCGGAACCGTTTATGTTTACTGTTTTCCTTTATAGTAATTTATTTTTTTCAGTAAATAATGGCTCGTACGAAGCAAACAGCCCGTAAATCCACAGGAGGCAAAGCACCTCGTAAACAGTTAGCCACAAAAGCGGCGCGAAAATCAGCGCCCAGCACTGGGGGGGTCAAGAAGCCCCATCGTTATCGCCCTGGTACAGTCGCTCTCCGTGAAATCCGTCGTTACCAGAAATCTACCGAATTGCTCATTCGTAAACTGCCATTCCAGCGACTTGTAAGAGAAATCGCTCAAGACTTCAAGACTGACCTTCGTTTCCAGTCTGCCGCTATTGGTGCTCTTCAGGTAAAATGTAACACAATACTGAATTTACATTACAAAACTTCTAGACTGGATATCTTTTTACTAATTATTATATTTTCCTTTATTGCAGGAAGCCAGTGAAGCATACCTTGTTGGTCTCTTTGAAGACACTAACTTGTGTGCTATCCATGCTAAACGTGTGACTATCATGCCTAAAGATATCCAGTTGGCCAGACGAATCCGTGGAGAACGTGCTTAAATTAAGATTAGTTTACTTTATTATAAATTATTTGTAATTCAAATAGACATAATATCTAACATTTTTTGTATGTTCACAGTTTCTTCACCTTAAACATTGTAATCATTGTAATTTTAAGGCGTCAGAACTGATTTTTCTTTAATATTGTGTTTGTAATAATTATGTAAGTTAGATTATGTGCAAGGTACAATTTAGATGACTATATGGATTTTATTGTCATCAGTGTGTGATCTTGTACTAACAAAATGTTTAGTGACTTGTGTTAGTAAATAGGTAATGTTGATAGTATCAGAGAAGAAACAAAATTTGATTCACTTTGGATGAGTAATTAAGATACTTTGTGTTAAATAAATCTAATTAGTCTTAAATTTACACTTTTTCATTCTTAAAACTCCCAATTTTAATTATGTACTATTTATTGACCAGTACTATAAAAATGTCATGTTTATAGGTGTAGCACAATGTGATTGACCATTTTGAATATATGCAATGTCAATCATGTGTTTTTTTAATACATAGAAAAATCTATTGGTATATATATATATATGCTATATCAACCACATATGGTCGATAACTTGATAGTCAATATTCCAGTGAGTAAGATGGTGGAATTGAAAATAAAACAAAAAATTAAGATTCCTATATTATATTTAATACATTATCTACAATAAATAGTCTTATTTACTAAGCAATGGCTAGACTTTTTTCTTTTTCTTCAATTTCCTTAAGACGTTGTTCAATTTCTACTACACTTTTTCCATTTTCTTTGTTAAAGCGGTAACTAAGTAATAATTGCTGTTTTTCTAGTCCATGTACTCTATCATATAAAGTTTTTTCAAACTCTGAATCTATGTCACTTTCTTCTCTAAATACACAAAAATAAAGTAGAAATACAGCAACACTGCCTACCACACTGTATGGCTGATACCAGGGCATTTTCAAGTTATGTTTATTAACAATGGGCATTATCCTAGACTTAGAAGCGGCACTAGTAGTAAATTTTATTGGAGCATTTTCATTCAAACCATCAGGTTTGTTGCTATAAAACCTTCTCTTGTAGGTTCTTATAAAACCCCTGAAAAAAAATTATTGTTTGTAGTGAAGTTAACTCCATGCCACTTAAAATAACATCTAGAAGAATATATGTACAATTTTATGTCAGTAGATTACTATGAAAATTTGCTATGTTCAAACCCTCATCCCAAGAATGATTGCATAATTAAATGAAATAGTGTTTAAAAGATGATTCACAATAGTTATTAACTACCCCCCATTGACATGATTATACTACATATAATGTTCTATGTATATATTATTCTAACCACAATATCAATAGAATACAATGTTTTCATGATTTGGAACTAAAAAATTTATAAAATAATGGGGCCTTATTAAAGATTTGAAATATACCGTCAACACAGCTAGTGAAAAGCCTTGAAACAAATTGATGATCGTTTTATTAATAGAAATTATTTAACTAAATTCTAAATTTTACTACTCTGTAGTAAGTACCTGATCTGAAGAATAGATTTATTCATGATTTTTCTTATTGTAATCAACTAATATTTATACAGCAATTTCATTTTTCTTTATTGAAAACATAACCTCGATTTTAAACTTGTCACTTGATAGTTATAAAAATGACAATTGATACTCACTACTCAGTGATGTGCCACTGTCAATTTGATTTGCTAACTCGTTCCAATTGTCGATTCAAATATAATAGGATTACTAGTACCTTTCATCTATGAATATTACGAAGTTAAAAGCAACTTTAACTACTGAACCTGTAATGATTCAACCAATTATATTAATTAGATATTATGTGTAGGACAAACAAAATATACGGTACATATATTTTTTTAAAGATTTGTATTTTATTTTATTTGAGAAAACCGTTAGAATTAATTTATAGATATAATGCATTAATAAAGTATTTTCTTATTTCACATAATATAACAATGGGACTATTTAAATCAACAATTGAAGTATTTGAATCTTTCAAACAAACAAACAGACATTTGTTTAAAGTATTTATTCAGTCCATTGCATTTTTGACCGTTTTAGTCGATCTCGGCGATAGGTATGTTAATGTACAGTCACTTCTTCGAGTCGAGTTGTAATACCTGTGTGTAAAATAGGTACACATAGATTAAAGTAAATTATGTTTATTTGTGTTGTATAAGACAATGAACAGTTCATCTAGCTTCGTATTTTTTTTAAACAAAACAAAAACCATAAGACTTACACCATTGTCTTTTAAATTAATTTCTTAGACTTGCAACCTTTTCATCAAGGTACCGTAGTGCATTTTTGATTCTAAAAAGGAAAAAAAGTCAGTTAAAATTTAATTTATATTCTTAAGCTTTTATCGAGGGCTTTGAGCGCGGCGACCGAATAAAGAGATTCCGTTACGAGAATAAAAACCTAACACACGATGAAGTAACAAAAAATTACGACTAAATTCGGGAAGTACTTAATATGTGTAATACTAATATAAGTGCGGCCAATACGCCTTAAAGCGGACTAGAATCAACTTCTTATTTATTCAATAAAAGAGAAAAAATGTTTTCTTATCGGCCATCACGCTCAAAAAGTGTAACTTGAATAAAAAAATACTGCATAAATAAAAAATAAATAAATAGGTAATTATAATTGCATAAGTTAAAAAGCTATGCAATAGCTTTACCGCGGCAGTCCCCGAGTGCCATACGTTTTTTTATTTATTTCGTACTCCTACAGCTCACTTTAATTATATATAACAAAAAAACAATTATACTAAAATATGTCCAAGATGAAACACATAGGTTCAAACATAAACTATAAAAGAAACAGTCAATAAAAATAGTATAATACGTACATTAGTACCAAATATGGGTGTGTTGTGTGATGGTGTGTAAGTCAGGGTATATGTACTTGTGTATGTTGGGGTGCGCTCATGATGCATGTGATTAGTCTGGCAGAAACCACGAAGTGTAATTTTTCAAGTACTGAGCTTCATTAATTTATTTATCTCAGATGGTGTCATGCAGTAGCACTATATAGTATTATTTTCGTCGAGTCTAGTGTTAATATTTAAACGGGCTATTGGCGTGTCAATTATAAGCTTATGAATTTTAAGTTAATATGAATCTTTTCATTTTTTTTGTGTACTGTCTAACTAGGTGATCAATCCGAGCAACCATAATCAAGAATACTTTTAACATATATATATATATTGTATAGTACTCGATACAGTTGACATCCTAAAAGTGTTATGTCAATATTGACATTATTCGTGATTTTATTGTCTAGCTTTTTTCTAAGTCATGAACACAGTATACTTCTATGACTAAAGTTTATTTTGTTTTTTTTCTAGTAAATTTTATTTTGATGTATTAATCGATATTCTATTTTTGCTATAATCCTTACAAAGTTTATTTAAGTCATTTTGAAGTGATACTTCTTTAGGCGCATGAAGGTAAATTTTATACGGATGAAACGCAATAATAATAATATTAGCGTCACGAAGATATGCAGCGTTTTGTCGAAATGCCACGAAGAAATAAATTAAATTTATAATTTTTACTAATTTTCGACACTTAATATTTTTATGACAATTAAATTCCTAATAGGTACTTATAACTTCCTTTTTCGCTCTTTCTAAGTCTCGGAAATCTAAAGTTTTAGATTTGTTATGAACAAGACTTAAAAATTAGTTTGCCAAAGAAGTTTCACTTCTGAGTTCTGACATAATATGTAGGTACTTCATGTAAGCGAACATACATAGGTACCTTATGTTCGCTTCTAATTATAGAATGCTACTATTTATATCAAAAAGATATGCAGAGGACAGAGGACCTAATACCGATCGTTGAGGAACTCCATAAATTATCTTTTCAAATACTTTACTAAAAACGAAAGCCTTCGATACATGAATAGAGTCGATAAGTTTCAGTCAAAACTTAGGTATGAGAAATCACCCTAGGTAGGCTCTAGGTAAGTAACCCTTAACCATATACTTAGTACATGTTTTGAATTTCATGGATATTTAAGTTATGATATATTATAAGTCGTAAGTTTTTTTTGCGAGTAAACTGACATCCATTAATACTGCATTAAAATACATTTAAAGATCTGTAAGTACCGAACGAATTCTCCTCCAGTGTCTGGTTCGGCGAGTAAGCGATTGCGCTCTGCTATAGCTTTCTCCCGTCTTTCAATTGCAGTATGCAATCTGCCATCATTTGATACTATCTCTTTTTCTGGTGTGTTATTTCGTACTATGGGTTCAGTGCAGGCTGGTTTTATTAGAAGTGCCCAAACATCGTATTCAACTGAAGTTTGCTTTACCGCTTCACAATAGGATGACCGAATTTTCCACACGTTAGAAATATTATAATTCTAGAAAATATGCTAGATTACATAAAGATCATGAAAATTGCTGTTGGTAAAACCATAGGTAAACAGGGATCGCAATATTAAGCTATGACCCCTGCTTAAATTACGATCATGCTCCGCAGCGTTCGTAGTTGAGAAGTACTTGCGCATACGATTGCATTTCATATATAAAAATTAATGAAATCACTATATGATTGCAATACTTACTATGTCATCTTTAATATCTTCAAGTTCCTTTTTTAAAACGTCGACTTCAGACTTAATAGCTATATTTCTTATTTTCTCTAACTCTATCTGCGTCGATAGTTTTATTATCCTTTCATTTAAAGACTTCTCCTCATCGTGCAGTTTGTCTTTTAGCGTCAATGTATCGCGAATACTTCGTTGAAGTAATGTAATACTATTTTCATCTGACAAATTTAAGAGATTTCATTTTATTTATAACAATCAACAAATAGTAGGTTTTTACGTTATTTGAAAGTTAGTAAGTGTCACTTACATTCTCTCTTTTCTTTTAATTTTGCTTCTTGCTCTTGTTCCTTTAGCTTAATTTTTTCTATTGTTGAATCCATTATTTTAAAATAAATGCAGTTTATGTTTTACTATTTTTTTCATGTAATTATATAATAATGTGATATATAATTATATTACTACAATTAAATTATTACGAGGATTTAGATATCCTAATTAATTTCCCGCCATTTTTTTTTTTTTTTTTTTAATAGCCTCAGAGCGTATTGCCACAGACAAAGGTAAGGAAAACGGAATAGTAAAGAAAAATAATTTTACACCGAATGAACATTACATCGATAAAGGATAGGATCAGCAGGATATAAAACTATCTCTAATACAAAATACTACATTATGGAAAGGAACAGTAATTAATAAAATATATATCATATAGAATACGATTTGTATACATATGTATTTATAATTTTATATTATTTACAGTAAGAAATAAACATAACTTTTTATATATATTATTATTTAAAGATGACAGCAGAACAGGAACAGATGTAGGTAACGGGATACTAGAAGAAGGATGAGAATGATCGAATAACATGGAGTGGTTATACCGGGGACAGGACAGAATGATATGGTTTAAATCACCAATATTCAGCCCACACTCACACATTTCACTATCAACCGCCATTTTTGAAAATGTAATATTTTTAAGGAATTGACCATAGGTTAAGTCATTATATTATAGTAGGCAGGCTGTTTATTCTGTGAACGCTTTTTTATTAATTTTAATTGCCTTCCGGCCAGGATAAATTCTGAAGAGCTCGTTTTTCGTTTTATAGACATTTTCACAATCTAATTTAAGGAACAAGCTTAGATAAAATTATATTTTATACAATAATTAAGGACTGTAGCCAATTACATTAATTTTAGTTTAACATATTACTATGGTTACAAATGACATTCGTTGGTTTCGTATCCCGGGAGATTTAAATATTGTTTATCATTCCTATTTCCTATTGCTTTGTTCATTGTCTTATATACTTGTTAGTAAATATGGAAACTCCAGATGCAAACGGATTTGTAAACGTCTTATGGCCTAGTAAAAGTGTTCCACATGGAGGGATTTTTCATACTAGAGTTGTGGAACCATCACGAGCTCAACAAAATTTTTTAAAAGGTAATTTTGTAGGATGCTGCTGTCGAAATTTTGTAATAAAGGAAACGATACGGTACTATTAAACTATTATAGTCGTAAGTGGTAATTTTTTTTTTTTAAATAACCATTATACACTAACGTAAATATATTTATTTTAGTGTTGCTTGAGGAATCAAGGTTAAGTATTGCTCAACGTAAAAAGTCAGAGCTCGGGCTTCGCCAGTATGAGAAAAAAGAAGGCCATCAATCACAAGTGGACATTCCCATGGTACGGCCACGAACCTCGCGACGCCGATCCCTGTCAGCTATACGGGAATCTGGAATTTTGGACGCAGTAGAGTTAGCAGCATTCCTTTTTCTTCATTATCGATATAAGTTTTAGAAGCGTGAATATAGGTTTAAAAAGTTTGAAGATATTTCTAAATTATTTAGTTACAGTTACACTTTTATGCGAAACAGTTTATTCATAGTAAAAACTAGTATTAGGTAAAAACTTCTAATGAAATAATTATTGACACACAATAACTAAAGACCAAACAAACATTTCTAGCTATCGTCCCTTAAAGCGAGGGGAAGACCGCGAAAAACTAAAGGATCGACTTGCGAATGTCATGGCATATGGAGAGCAAGAGCAGAAACCTCCGCCGGCCCCGCACCGTGCGAAGTCACCTCCGAAACTGCCTACCAAAAATGAAAAATGGCATGATTGTAGGTATCTCGTTAAAATAATTACGAATATTTTCGACGTTCCCTCGATATGTCATCTTTCGAAATTATATATAAAATTTTAAATGTAAAAGTTTATATAATAAATGCTATGAATTCATATGTATGATGAGCTATGGTTGTTGGTAGTGGATTTAATAAACCCAAACCAAATCTAACAGCTTGTAAGTGCTAACAATATGTGTATCCATTACTTGTTTTCAGTAATGACGCAAATAAGGGAACGAGCTGAGTGGTTAGCGGAAATGGAGGATTTGGGTCATGGGGCACCACATCGTGAACTTATCCAAGACCAGATAGCTGAAAGGCTCCGAGCCCTAGATGCACTTGGCTTGGATGAACCTGCCTCTGCAAGGTCTAAAGGCTCTGGCTTTAGTGTGCTTCCAAGTGTGAGATCCATAGATAGTGGTAGAAAAGAAACTGCAAGGGAAAGCGCTGGATCAAAGCATAGTTCTGGTTGGTAGGAGTCATTAAACTCAAAGTAAATATAGAGTATATTGAAAGGATTTTATGAAAAATCAAAGTGTACCTCCACTTTTTGAAAGTAAAGATTTGTAGATAGATGTATACTTAAAGATTTTCTTTTCATATTCTATGAAGACTAATTTGTATAATTACAAATGTTTTTTATTGGTAGTTAGTTAATGGTTTACTTTCAGTGAGATCGAAGCAATCAACAAAAAGTATTGCTAAAAAACCATCTAAAAAAGAAGAGAATGTCTTGTGCTATCAAAAGCTACCTACACTACAATATTCACCAAGACGAAGGGTATAAATGGAGATATTATTTTGCAAAATTTCTGTATAATTTCATCTTTCCAATTGTAATGGATAAATAAAATAAAATAAAATTCCAGAGAATCTATTAAGTATTATTTTTAATCATCTATTATTAGCTTAGATTTTTTATTTTTATTTTCTGTAGAAGATGGTCTTTTTACAGATTTTGTTACCTCATTTACACATAACTCTTTAGGTGCTGCTTTGTCTATTTCAAATTTAGTGTACTTTCTAACAGGCATTTTCAAAGTGAAAGTTTTATCATAGACTGCTTCCATATTTGGGCCTTTTTTTAAATAAACAATTGTTGAATATGCAGTATAATGAAAATCTTCAGTGAGATAGCCTTCTACTAATAAATATGCAATAACATCTTCAGCAAAAATTCTTGAAAATGAAGGTTCTTTTCCCTTATGTCGCAATGGGACAGGTCCTTTTAGAAACCAAGCGTCAAGAAGTTTTTGAGCAGTTAGTTTAGTATCTTGCTTCGATGCATTATCTAAAATATTAGCCAAAGTCTGGCAGTGTGATTCAAGGTTTATCTCTTTTGTATTTCCAATTCCACTCATGCAAACATCACACATTTTATTACAATCAGAATCACCCCAGTCTTCGTCAAAATGTTTAGCAATCAGTTCTCTTCTACACAAATGTCCATTTAAACAGTATTTCACCATACCATACAAGAAATCCATGCTATCAACAGAAGAAAATACCATTGCACTAACTTTAAAAATGTCTTGCATACGGTATAAAGTTACACATTCTGCTCTCAGACCATCCCTGCCAGCTCTACCACTCTCTTGATAGTAATTCTCCATAGATTTACTTATTGTATGATGAATAACAAATCTGACATCAGGCTTATCTATACCCATGCCAAATGCTACTGTAGCAACTATAGCCTGATATGTTTTTTCATGCCACTTCATGTGTACTTTTGATCTTGCCTCTGCTTCCATATTAGCATGATAACAGCCAACCTTAAGACCCACTTTTCTTAATCCACTGGCAATATCTTCAGCATCCTTAATACTATTTGTATAAATTATACCACTTTCATCTTTATATCTACACTTCAAAAGATTTTCAAGTATGTTCAGACATTCATCATTAGATGTTGGTTTTTCTAATATTTTATAGAATAAATTAGGTCTATTAAAAGTAGACTTTATTATAAGACATCCTTGAATGTTAAGAATTTTCTGCACATCATTTATAACATGTGCTGTGGCTGTTGCTGTTAAGCCTAATATAGGTATGCCGGGAAACATATTTGACAATATTCCTAGATATTTGTAATCTGGTCGAAAATCATGTCCCCAATGAGAACAGCAATGGACTTCATCAATAGCTATCCTTTGTAATCTACCATTAGAAAAACATTTTTGTAAATTGGCCATGAATCTCTTACTCTTAGCTAATCTTTCTGGTGTTACATAAAGTAATTTGATATCTGAATTTTTATCTTTTAATGCATTCAGAGCAGCATTAGTTTCTTCCTTGGGACTAGTGCTGGTCATGAGCATAGCAGGAATATCTTTATTTTTTAAAGACCGTACTTGATCTTCCATTAAAGATACTAAAGGAGATATAACTATTGTTAAACCTTGCTCAACCAAAGCTGGCAGTTGGTAACACAAACTTTTACCAGCACCTGTAGGCATAACAACTATTGTATGTTGACGCGATAACGTAGAATTGATGGCACTCAATTGCTTAGGTCTGAATGTGTTATTCTTAAATACGGTTTTTAAAGTAGATTCCACTTTTTCTGACCATTCGTAATTAGTTCCTGCCCAATCCACTTGTGCTAAGGTGTCAGATTTTAATTTGTTTAGTGACTTTTTAAGTTCTGTTTTCTTTTCATGTAGTTGACGCTGTTTCGTTCTCCATTTTTCCATCTCTGTTTCTACTATAATTAATTCCTTTTCGACCTTTTTAATCTCATGTTCTAATTCTTCTGCAGAAGCCATGGTTTACACAAATCTTAATAAAACGTCTTAATTAATAAATTAAGATAGGATTTTAGTTAATGCTTTACACATTATAATTATTTTTATTTGTACACTCGCGCCTCACACTTTTTTTTTTTTTTTTTAATGGCTCTGGCAAGGTTTGTGCATTAGCCAGCGTCAAGTATGAGATTTTTATCAGTCGTTCTTTTTGCCTTAGAAATTCGATCATATCCTCCATGTACGGTTTAGGCACTCGCCCGGTACCGCACAACCCTCCCAAAGGCCGAGAACAAATTTAAATTAAATTAAAACTTGCCCTCGAACCGGGAATCGAAAAAGGTACCCCTCACCTAGCTGCTACTTAATAAGACCGCTAGGCTATGAGGCCCCCCGCCTCAGACTCACACAGTCACACTCACACCTATATTAAAACATACTCTATGCTCTCGTTGCCACAGGTATACTAGTGAAGATGAACGCAAATATACATTTTTGTTTTACTAAACTTCTTAATACTTGGACATATTTTCACTTCGATAGATTACAATCTACCGAATAATAATACGTTAAATTGTAAGCAGTTCGTTGAGGTTCACAATCTTTCGACAGTTTACAATCTCACGAGATAGATTACAATCTAACAGAGTTTACAATTTTACGGTGACATGTACACGCGTTAGAAGTTATTTTTCTTTGGCGTAACAAGATAATAATAATAATTTCAAAAATTTTATCTTTCGCCATATAGGTACGTTTGTAAAAAAAACGACACTAACAATAGAAAAAATTTACTTTCATCAATTTTTTCCCTAACGCGCGAAAAGAAGTATAACTTTAATAAGTTAAAGCTCGTCAAGTGATGAACTTCATTAAAGAAAACATTGAGTTTTAAATTTCGTTTTTGTCGTTTTAAATGATTTTTAACATTAAACTGAAAGGGAAATGGATAAAACATAATATATAGACAAATACTTCATTAAATTTAAATCATAATTTTAATAGTAGGTACGAAATGTTATTTAATAATATGATATTGTGTCATAAGAAAAGGGTCTTTGACACTGATATTAAATCGAATCAAAGTTCACGGGAAGTAAATAAGGAAATAATCTATTAACGATAATTTGGTTATCTTGGAGGAAGATGAAAGTAGTCTTATTTAAATTCTTAAACATGCGGGTTGTATTTTTGTTATGTTTTTTATCGTAAGTAATATTCTATTTCAATTACAATGATTAAGTACTAGGAGACGTAATTATTATTTTTTCGCCAGGCTCTTTATTTTAGCTTTTGCTAGGACTGCAGTTCTTATCCTTGCTCGCGGAGGCTCAAAAGGAGTTCACTTAAAGAATCTACGTGATGTTGGCGGGAAAACATTACTATCAAGAGCCATATTTGCTGCAAAACATGCACATCTCAAAGATATAACTATATCTACCGATAATCCTGTGATTGCATTAGAGGCATTGAAGAGTAAGTATAGAGAGACTAACTGTTATCGCAAAACAAAACAATGGTTATAATAATAAATATGTATAAAATACCACAGCAATTTTTTTTGCAGACGGCGTCAGTGTTTTTAAAAGAAGTTACGTAACTGCGACTGATTGGGCACCGTCTATTTGGGGTGTTCAAGAGTTTTTGTCTCAAAGGCCTGATATAGATGTTTTAGTTTTACTTCAAGCTACATCCCCCTTTACGTCGCCGGAACATTTAAAGCTTTCACTAACAAAACTTGATCAACCGAAGCCATATGACTGCATTTTCAGTGTAACAAGGTAAAGAAGTATTAAATAATGAATGTTTAAGTTTGTTATAAGTTAAATATTGTGTAAGAGTGTCTTCTACTTTTTTAAATACATGTCAAAAAATGTGTGTGTACCTAAAAATTTGTTAAAAACCTATAAAGGCTATAAAAATTTAATTCTTCCCTCTAGAAGCTTCAAGCTTCGTTGGAATTCAAGTGGTTCAATTGTTTATCCAATAAACTTTAACTATAAACTACGACCTAGGAGACAGGATTGGAGTGGGGAATATATAGAAACTGGCGGGTTTTACATAATTCGATCACATATTATCCAGCAGGGATTTTTACAAAACGACAAGTAAGTTTAGAATATTAAGGTTCAAAAAACAATTTGAAGATAATTTACCAGGGTAAGTTAGAATAACTAGGTTTATAAACGTGTAATCATAAGTCAAGTTTATACTTCCTATCTCTGAAACAGAGTAAAAGATTAAACTAAGTAAAAAGGTCACTAGTACTATCTAGTAACAGGTTAAAGGTTTTTTTTTTTGGAGTTTATGGTCTGGTATCTAGACCTTTAGGCCAACAGGTTAAAGGTAAAGCACATTTAGTAATGCCAACTTAGGGGTGTTCCCCCCAAATTTAAGGGGAATCAAGACGTTAGTGGGTTTTTTAGAGGGAAAGTTTTTAAAAATTAATTTAACCCGAAGTTTAATTTAAAATAAATAACGAAATTATAGCTCAACGTTTATAAAAGTACAAAAAAACTCATAAAAATAATGTATGAAAAGAAAATGGTACTAGGGGGAATATTTTGTAGGCGTTGGCATCACTGGGCACAGTTACACTTAACACTGTTACAGCCTACAGGAGAAAAACTTAAAACTTCACAAGTTTAGTTGTTTCACTTGGGTTTCAAGTTTTTATTTATATTATATTTAAACAATAAAGTATGTAGTTTTAACAGATTTAACTTTTAATGATAATAAATAAAGAAAACAATACGTGGGATTTATGTTGTGCTCATAAGTTTATAATGTTTGGTGTTTACAGTTGCACGTTATGGGAAGTTTCGCAATTAGAAAGCATAGAAATTGACTCAGAATTAGATATTTATATAGCAAATATATTATCATTAGTTCTTTAGAAGAGTCCCTTACAGGTATGGTATTATTTAATATTTTCTATAAATTTGTTCCTAGATGAGTGTCTAATTAATTAAATTTTGTAGATAACTGAATATGTCAAGAAGTTCTGAAGAGGTTACATATGAGGACTTAGAAGAGACAGATGTAATAAGTGTCGAGCTTGTACCAGAGAGGAAAGGTTTAATATTGAAACACTGTGAATATTTTGTGAGTTCTCGAAGACATGGTACAACTGTTACAAGGCGCTATAATGAATTTGTTCAGCTGTATGATGTGTTAGCAATTAAATATCCATATAGGTAAGTATGTATTATAACTTAAATGGTTTTTATTAACTTTAGAACAAAAATTACAGAGATTATATAACTCATCTACTCGGACAATTTTTTGTATCATAATTTTTTCCCAAAATTAAAATTAAAAAAAATACCATTTTTTCTTGAAATATGTTAGTAATAAGTATAAATTATCCTAGGTAAATTAGAATGGTTGCAATGATGGTTCAGTGTAGACATTAAAATGTAATAAAAATACTATTTGTTCTTTTAAAGTCTGAAACCCTGCAATGGTGCTCCTTGTACTACCATATTTGGCATTATTCAGTATTAAAGCATTATATTTCTAACATAATATAGAACAGTATATTTGATTTTTCTTAACAATTTTATGAATAATTCATTAATAAGTAATGATAATTATAATGCACTGTTTTCTGTCAGAGGAAATATAATACAACATTCAGATGTGTTATCAGTACAACACTAAAAATATATGGTTTCAAAAGATGACAAACGCATGCCAGTTATAATATATGCTATAGTTGTTCGATAACAATTTTTTTTTTCTTTAAGCATTATAAACAAATAATTTTTTTTTTTATTTAAAAGTGTAACCAAAGACAATGTATCCCTGAAGTATTCTTATAATATTGCTTTCAGAGCAATTTGTGGCCTACCCCCTAAAAGGGTAGTAGTGGGAGGTGGCAGTCCAATGTTTCTGCAAAGGCGTCGAGCTGCTTTGCAAAGATGGTTGACCTTAGTTGCCCGACATCCTGTGTTGGCCCATGACGCAGATTTGCGAATGTTTTTATGTGAAACCAATCTTAAACTTGATAAGCCAAAACACGATGAATTTATTTTGGCGGGAACGCAAGAAGATAATTGGGTAAGTTATGTTTAACATAACAAAAAAAGCTGTATAGTATCAGCTTCTAGCTTCTACGTTTCTAAAGACAGTGTCGATAATTAGCCCTCCATAGCATTATCTTATACCAGATTAATTTTTTACCATTATTTGTGTGGTGTGAGTCTTTCGAGATACAAATTGTTACTCTTGTCGAGATATGGCTTCTTACACCTGATCGTTCTAAACTTATAATAACATAATGTAAATATTTGCTATAGGCAATGTTGTTCACAGAATTCAGACTTAATTATCAACAATTAATTTATTTGTCCTCCTGACTTTATTTAAATTGCTTTAAAGTGAAAAAATAAGATTTTTGTTGGAACATCTACTTTTTTATCTAAAAAATGCAGACACCATTATTTTTACTGTCCCTTTCACTGTTCAACATAAGTAATGTTTTATTTGCTTTGCTTTGTTCTATTTGTTTTGTCTAAGTAACTATATGTCATATGTAGTTCTGCACTTCTTGCGCTCACCTTACCTAATTTTAATTTATTTTCTCACAGTAAATACCTTGAAGAGGTCGCTAGAAAGCGATAAGGCCGGCAGTTGGCCTTATATTTATTTAATTATTTTATTGTACAGTATTTCTAAGAGCAATGTAGTGTACATGAATACAAATATTTGCATGATAACACATTACAGTTTTTGAAACCATTATGAATACTTCAACTACAAACTTAATAAGCTTTTTGAAAGCTGTATTCTTGATAAAACAGAAAATTATCCAACGCGTTCATATTATTTTTACTCTTTTACTCAAATTAAAATTCTGTCAGCACGAAATGACGACAGATGAAATGCAAGAGGAATTCGCGTGTGGTCAGGAGCAGTTACGATTGGTGCAGCTGGGTTTGAAGAGACTTTGCAAGATCTTTGAGAAAGGTAAGCAAAAATTGCATAAAGCCATTTTGTTATGATTTTTAAATGCATTTTGATGAAAATGAAAGATCATCGCGGATGTCACAAGATTTAATTTAAGAACACCGTATGACATGAACGCCATATTCTACGTTCTCACCAGTGTTGCCAGATGGTCTGGGCGACGTACCCCTAGACTAATATGATTACCCTCCAGAAATCACCTAGGATGCCTTCAATTATAAAAATAATAAGTCATGTGAAGTGTTATTTCAGAATTTTCATGTTATTTCAGAATTCGTATTTAATTAAAATCACATCGTTCTTTGGCAGCTCAAACGAATATACAATTGGTAAGGTTAACCACACGGATACTATTCTTACGATGTGTTCGTATTTCAATTTAGTTCCAAAATCAGTTCAGTTCTAACTCGGTTTAAAGCCCCCTAGATGAAACCCTCTGATCGGGCAACACTGGTTCTTACTCCACTATTCACAGATTATTATTTTTCATTTGACATTGACATATTCGTCTAGAAATTGTTGATACAATGTATTTTATTTATAAGTTTATGTTCTCTATAAAACTAAAAACTTTAAAACGCTTTCAGCTGAAAGCCGTTGTGAAGCTGAACAAGTGGATATTCGTGAATTGGGAGCGGGTTTGAGCGCATTGTCTGTTACCTCTAAGGCCGATACGCAGCGATGGACCAGGGTCAGGGAATCTATGAAAGCGGCTGCTCAGTAAGACAACCTAAAAAATATTTTGTATGTTTTTTTAGGTGACGATACGAAATTAAATTTGTTACGCTACAACTCTGTATGAATCCTAAAACTGGAAATCCTTTTTTTGGAGAGCGTACCAATTTTTAAAAGGCCGGCATCGCGATCGCGCGCCTCCTGGTATCGTTGCTGTCGATGTATCACATAACATTAAGTGAAAAAAAAAGATATAATATATATGTCGCAGCCAACTAGCTTACTTAGCCGTTCAATTAACAAATATGTTAAATACGGGTTTATTTAACTCTCATCTGGCATCTTTTGGATAGCTTTGCCCTCCAATAGACCACATCTCACTTCATATCAGATGGCCGTCGTCTGTCCAATTCTGTATCAAAAGCTTTTACTAATAATTATCAATCGTTAAGGCTGGTGTCAGACATGGATGAGACTTCCATATCCGACGAGGAAGCACAACAGCGTCTCCTAGTAGCTCTTGACGCGTTAACCGCATACAAGGAGCTCTGTTCGCGGTTAACGCGAGGATTGCACGGCGAGCGAGCAGCGGCCGCAGCCAGTGCGCCGCATAATGCCGCGTCGCATACACTGCGGGAGCGGCATAGATACGCTATGCGCTGTGCTGTGGAGGTTTGTCTAATTCGATATAACATCTGTGCTTTTATTTTGTCTAGTCTAGTGAAAAATTTGTGTCAAGTAGGTATGAAAATATCAAATATAAGCGTAAAGAAAAAAGACACCATAACCACTTTACTATTTTGTCTTCTGACAGACTTTATTTTAACGTTGCAATAATTGAAATAATTTTATTTTTATGAATAAAGGGGCAAATATATTATGTGAAAATAATTATTTTCATCTACGTAAATTATTGCACAAAATGAATCTGTGATTGTATTGATTTCACTAACAATACAAGCACAGTAACAATGTGGCATAGGTTAATGAGCGATAGTTGTCTATTGAAATATTCTCTATTTTTTATAATAGTGCCATCCAAAAGGAAGCATATCAGGATTATACCTTTGCTTTCGCTTGTTTAATTCCTTGTTATCCACATTTATTTATTATTCATTCCGTATGTCAAACTTTTGACATACGGGAGACGTAGTCAAAGTCTGGACTCTGAATCTAATTCCAATTAATTAAAAATATTTTAATTATTACGTCTTATGTAAATATTAATTCTCGGAAACAAATAAATTAATAATGCCTGAAGGGTCTAAAATGCATACAGTGCTTGCTTATGCTTGGAAAGTAATTAAACGCTTTAATGCATTACAACTAACACTGTTAAACTTGTTATAAAATAAAGAGAAACACAGCGAACTACACAACCGATTTCAATGATACTTAGACTGTTCTTTAAGTTTTAATATAACTTTTTAAATCATCTCTTAAGTGGCAAGAAATTTGTGACAAATCATTAAAAATTTAAGCCTAAATATGAAATACAGGTCAAATTGATACCCTGAAGCTGAAGTCGGTTAAAAAGAAAACGCTTAAAGGCAGTATGGATGGCACTCTCTAGGCTGCAATTTAACTTATAGTTTTATTTTAATAGGAGGCTCGCCTTTCCCGCGTATACGCACTATCCGCTCTCGAGGCTCTGCCCGCATTGCTGCACACACTGGGCACTGCTCACGCACGCATCGCCGCCTATTGGGCTGACCTGCATACCGCACTCAGGCATGCCAATGTTAAATCTAACCACAGATAATACACCCCGGCTTATATTTTGTACCACAGATCTTTATAGGGTTTTGTACTACGACCATAGATTTATATAAATCGCAGTTTTTTAAGCTGTGGATTGTGTCTGTAGAAAGTCGAAAACTACTTTTTATGAAAATGGCTGTATGTGTTGACAATTCTTCATACAAATTTTGTTTTCGACTTTCTACAAACATTACTGTTAAGGCATCTTGACTAAACCCCCTGGTATCGTAAATTACCGAGATAATAGGATGCAAACGTCGCCCGTAAGCAACCACGGCAGCAAAACTGTCTAATATTTCAGACCATAGATACAAAACTGCAAGCTGAAGTTGGTACTTTTAAAAATTACTTATTTTTTTCATATTTGTTCACAATTATTACTAGATAAATTTAAACGAAATTTTAAATGTAGCTACTGAGTCGTTAAGAATAAGACAATGTAAGACGTGTTACGAAACAATTATTTATGACTTGTACCCGTGTTTCCCAACCTTTTATGTACCTTCCTTAAATAACATACATAATTTTTTATATAAAAAAATTGAACTGTTTATCTTAAGTTAAAGTTTAGGAAGAAATAACTAGGAAATTGTTGACGAAGCACAGTAAATAAAAATTTCTTTAAAAATGTAAAACTGAAATTCAAATTCCACATAAAGCAACAATCAAATTACCCTGTGGGGCGTGGGCCCACTTTAAGAAACACTGACTTTACATCATCTGACGTTTAAATTTTGTTCTGTGAGTTACGATTCGGGGAGGGGGTTAATTAAGTTACCAACCACAAATAAATAGATACCAAAATCGTCTCTTAATTTTAGAAACAGTATTGACATATTCTTTGAATTCAGCGTTGACGGGGTTTAAACAAAATTCAAAATTTCAACAACCTCGGACTGACTTCTTGACAGACAAGATGGCGGAGACAAGATGTCATTTATGTCATTAGTGTTTATTATGAATAGTTTAGCTATGAAAGTACAAAATATTACTTGGATCTAATGAAAACTCAATTGTGCCTTATACGACTTTATATATAAACATTCCATTTTATACATTTTTATATTATTAATTGGTGCTAAAAAATAAGTAATTTTATCTCAAGTTTGGTGGCACCTAAAATTATTGTATTAATAATAATATTTGGATAAGAAATATTGTTAATTTTATTTAATTTAAATTAATTAAAGACGTGAGTGGATGAAGGTGATATGTCGTATTTTCGGTTTTTGGTGTTTTTTGTGTGGATGAAGGTGATATGTATAATTGAATTACTTCAAGCCTTAAAACCGTCGATATAAAGCTTATTTTTGGAAATTTAATTTTGAAAAAGGTGTTATGTTTAGTTTATTTTAAAAATTACAGACGATGAAAGAGGTATGTACACATATCACCTTCTCCCAAATCAACAAAATAAAAACATTACTTTTTGTGCGTTGAAGAAGGTGATATGTACGAACATAACCACTGCGCTTACTATGTTCGAATAAAGCGACCCTATTCTCCGTGAATGAAGGTGTTAAGTCGCTAACATAACACCTTCATTCGCTCAAGAGGTTCAAATAAAAAATAAATAAATGTGTTGATTACGTTCGTTCGTTGCAGTTTCGCGCGCTTTCTGTTATTGTCGATTTGTGTCTGTTGGATACTGTGTAAAATATTGTTTAAAATACATAATTGACATTTCTAAAGTGAAATTAATATGGCAGGAGCCAAAGCTAGAGCAATATTGTTGGTTACCGCTGCTTTAAGTGTAAACGAAATAGCTCAAAACAACGATGTATACAATAATAACCACAAAAATATTGCAGGTTAGATCTTTACTAATTTTTTATTTGCTTGCATTGTTTCAATCACAGTATCTACACTATTGTGAACTTTTCTGCTCAACTGAAGGTTATAATGTGCCACACTTCATTTGTTACTCATTAATATTTTGGCATACCTAAGAGGTGATGGGGCTACGCTGACCGCTATGATATTTTGTTTTTTTTAGTGTTCATTCTCGTAATAATGTTTTGTTTTGTACTCATAGTTGTAAAGGTGTCAAAATTTGATGTGTTAGGGATAAGGTTCATAAACGAAAAACATTTTATGGCAGGAGGAAAAACCGATGTCAATATTTAAATTTTTGGGTGGACTCGGTACGGTTTGGACTTGTACCTGATCGGTGTTTACTAACTTTTTTTTTACTATTTGATCGCATGCCTTATTCTATGCGTATGGCTTTAATTTTGTAGATAATCTGGACCCTGCGTGTGATCTTGCAGATGCATGCAAAAGTTACGTAATCGCTGAACCACCCACTAGCGGTCAAGGCACAAATTATATTGGCAGCCTTGCGAAAGTTCCTGTCTCTGTAGATGATGGAATTTCAGATGTAATCGAGAATTCCCTAGAGGAAGATATAGATTATTTTGGACTTTCTTTTCGAAACAAAAAGTCATACACAGTCTTGGAGGATGTATCTCCATTGCAGAATAGAAATGAAGATTTTTCTTCCGGTAATGATAACATTTACATTCCTGAAAGCCCCGATAGAACTAGCTCTTGTGGCGTTAATGAGCATGAATCTGACAATGAATATGCGGCAGGAAAACCCCAATATTATCTCCACTAGTGAACAGCATGCAAATAAGGATTTGGAAGAAAATATTATGCCAAAAAAGTGCAAAGTATTTCCACCAAAAGGAAATAAATCAAAAAAACGGCCGAGGAATGAACAATCTTGGAAGAAAAATTATGCAGCAATAGCTAGAGCAAAAGGAGAGGAATATGTATCTTACGAAGGAGAGATAATTCCGAAAAAAAAAATTAAGGTAGGGATTTTGTGTCACGAGAAGTGCAGGCTTAAATGCTCAGATAATTTTTCCATTGATGATCGGCAGTCTATTTTAAACAGCTATTATTCCCTGGACACCAATAGTAAGAATGCCCTATTATTCAGCAGCATTGAGAGAGTATGCCTGTAGCGAATAAATGCTGTAATGCTAGAAAGCATAAATCTGCGTCCTACAAGTACTACGTAAAAAAGAATGGAATTACGACAAAAATATGCAAGTTGGGTTTGTGCGGAATTTATCAGATAGGTCGCAAAAAAAATTATCTCATTATAAAAGGAATCAAGGAAGGACTTGCAGCTCCGAAACCAGATCAGAAAGGTAGACATCAGAATCGTCCTCACAAAATGGACGATGACGTTGTTAACCGTATAAAAGAACATATTTCTAGTTTTCCTGCTGAACAATCACATTACTCACGAAACAAAAATATGAACAAGCTCTATTTATCACCGCTACTGAATGTGACCAAGATGCACAGTCTATACTTAGAAATATGTCATAATGAGGACCTACCAGACAAATACCGCATCAAGAAAACTTCATATAACCAAATTTTTGTCACACAATTCAACCTATCGTTTGGATACCCAAAGAGTGATACGTGCGCTACGTGCGATGCCGGAGACTTAAATGACGAACATAAGTCAAATTATTATGCTGCTGTTGAAGCTATGCAAGTTGACCGTAGAAAACCAACTCGAGATGGCGATATTGTGCACGTTACGATGGATTTACAACAAACCATGCCATTACCAAAACTAACAACATCAAAAGCATTCTATTTGCGTCAACTGTGGTTTTACAACCTGGGTATTCATGTTTGTGATGGAAGCAAAGAAAAAGCCGTATGTTGTACCTGGACTGAAGATGTTGCGGACCGCGGAAGTGCCGAAGTTGCGAGCGCACTTCTAAGATTTGTGGAAATAGATCCAAGTTGCCAAAACAAAGATCACCTATTAATTTGGTCAGATTCATGTGCCGGCTAAAACAAAAATTTCACCATAATTACACTTTATCAATATCTTATCCTTAAAGGATATTTCAAAGTAATCGATCACAAGTTTCCTGAAGTTGGCCATTCTTATTTAGATTCAGATCGTGATTTTGGCAGAATAGAAAAAGTCCTTAAAAAGCATGACACAGTTTTCGTTCCTGACCAGTACCGTGATATCATTTGCAAAGCTTCTCGTAATAATACAGTGATTAATATGACAGAACATTTCAGAAAAATTGGTGAGCTACAAGATAATCTCAATTTGATAAATAGGAAAAAAGATGTAAGCAATAGAAAAATAAGTTTTAGGGATGGTATCAAATGGATTCGAGTTGAGGGGTATGGATCTTATCTATACTAAGAATCGTACGATGAAATGACACCGTTTAAAAAGGTGGACATATTAAAAAAGAAATCGAAGGTCTCCGCGAATTTAGAAATTCCACGTGTGACTGGTAAGTATGGTACTGTTTCAGTAGAAAAAAAACAGAATCTCCGAGACCAACTAAAGTACGTGAAGCCAGAATATCGCTATTTTTTTGAGTCAATTTTAAGCCAAGGATAGTATCTTTTTATATATAGCATGATCACAAGTGTGATATAGTAATATAATAGCTTAAGTTTTTGCAGAGGCTGGTTCTGTGTATTAAAAAAAATTAACATGTTTATTAATATTCGTACTTAGCACCTAATTTTATATATCCGTAAGGACAAATAGTTTAAGTTAGTTCATGGAAGAAGGAGTTATGTTAAGTTTTTTTAAATATAATATCGATTAATATCGCAAGAGTTTTATTATCAACGTATCCTCAATATTTAGGATCATTCACACTACTTTGCATTCAAATTCACGGCATAACTAATCATTTAAGCGACTTACAAAAGAAAATTGTAGCAAAAC
This sequence comes from Pieris melete, assembly GCA_963693345.1. NCBI lineage: Eukaryota > Metazoa > Arthropoda > Insecta > Lepidoptera > Pieridae > Pieris > Pieris melete. The sequence continues at coordinate 877,313 of CAVNZK010000021.1, forward strand.
TTTAACTTCAATTTTCTCAAAATATAAAAAAATGCACTTATCACCTTCATCCACTCACGTCTTCAATTATAAACTAGTATGACTCGAATATTATGAATCTTAAAAAGATATAGATAAGGACTAGATATATATACATATATATTAACTTTTTACAGTATATAACACAAATGAACATGATTGTATCGTCAAATACGAAAAAGTGTTTTTGACAGCTCGTAAGTATTGGCGCCAAATAGCGATACGCTTCCTAAATTCATGCAAAAATCATTTACTTTTCTATCGCGGTAGCTATTCGAGTTTATGTATTGTTTTTGAGATGAAAATTTAGAAAAGAAACAAAAAATGGCGCCTTTCGTTTGCTTGTCACTTGTCAGTGAGCAAAAGCATAAATTTTTTTCGTAATAATCACAACATTGTTAGGTGCACGCTTTGACCCAATTTATTTCCCTAGGGTTTTAATAGGAACACAATAATAACGTGAATTCAGAAGAATTTCCTAGATGGCTGACGCACAAACCGTGCAGGCCAAGAAAGGAAAAAAAATAATAATAATTTCCTAGCTGTTAAAATAATTGTGTTATAGGCTTTTAATGTAATGCACGCTGATGAGCCTATTTATTAAATTTTTTGTATGTTTTTAAAATTATATATGTTTGTGTTTATATTTTTAACCGATTGTTATTATTTATCGGAACTTTAAAGGTATCCAAAAACTGACGTCGTCAGGCGATACGACTATTAACGACTCGTAACTTTTACGAATAGTATTTTGATAAAGTTATTTAGTATTTTATAAGAATTTTAAGGATGAGAAATTTGTTATAATTTTCGATTACGTTTAATATGTACCAAAATGTTTGAATACTGTGATATAAAATGGCAATATCCACTATTTGATACTAATATATTATTTTTTTATATTTAAGCACATTTATATTAGAGATATTTGTATATTTTGAATACCAAGGTGTTAATAAAGGTTTTAATTACATGTGTTTTTTTTAACTGTTATCCTTCACATTTAAGTGGTAATCGCGACGTGGCCAGATTTCTGTATTTTTTTATGATCATATTCATTTGTCAATCTATAAGCAAGTAGGCAATCAGCCTCCTGCCTGACACACGCCGTCGACTTGTGGGTTTAAGGCAAGCCGGTTTACTCACAACGTTTTTTTTGCTTCAACTTCGAGCGAATGTTAAATGAGCACATAGAAAGATAGTCCACTGGTGCAAAGCCGGGGATCGAACCTACGCTAAAGCCTAGACTTGGCCAACACTGCTCATGATTTGGGACATAAAACAGACGCAAAAATCTGTTTCTCTATGCCCACCAGTTATAGAACTATATCTTTTCATTTAAAACAAACTAAAAGAGAACCAAACAAAATATATTACTTGGTATTTACCTACCAAGCCGTAAACAAAGTGATAAACTGTTATTAATGCAAGTAATTAAAAATTATCACTATGATAATGGACCTTAGCTTAAGAGATTTTAAGAACATATGACTCGAGAATCTTTATTATATCGGTATCACATCAAACCTTACACATTCCCGTTCTTTAGGCATTTCCTGCGATCTGGCGAGCTGCGAATCGGTTCTTAGTGGAGGTATTTTCTGGGAGATGAGACCTTTTTAAAAAATAGCATTTCCCCCATAAAAAGGTCGGCAACGTACTCTACTAACATCGGTATCAATGGGGTGGGCGTTTTAAGGCTGTTCCGTATGCTCTTGCACATCATATGAAAAATAGTTTAGATCCTTGTCAATTGTAAGCAAGTTTTTTGTAAATTATAATTGCGTCTTAAAATTTGTAACACACTATAACATTTTATAACGCCTCATAATAATTATACAACAGTAAATTACGTAAGACAAACGAAATTATTTACAAATATCATCTTTTGTTTTTATCATGATCTAATTTATATTAATTCATCTTCCATATTCCTTTCTAGTCGACATCTAATTATCTGTGGGGATGGACGTCGTTATTTTTTTAATTGGATTAACTGCTGTTACATCGGAGTACATTAATGACCTAAGCCATGTGGAAAGCTTCCTACGAAATAAAGAGTCATCATTGAGAAAGAAGTACAGACCGTTTTATCATCTCACCGCTCCCGATGGCTGGATTAGCAGCCCCACGGGACTCACAGTTTTCAGACGAAAATACCATTTGTTCTATCAATACTACCCTTATAATGGAGCTTGGGGACATATGAGTTGGGGTCACGCAGTTAGCGGTGATCTGATAGATTGGGTCCACTACCCAACTGCAATTTTACCTAAGGATTACTACGACAAACATGGCTGCCTTGCAGGAACAGCTCTTGTAAGAAATAACTTTTTGACTCTCTTCTACACAGGCAATGTTCTATCTGAGAACGAGAGCATTCAAACACAAAACATCGCGCTGAGCGGAGATGGTGCCATCTTCCAGAAATATCTGTATAATCCCATAATTCGCGATTCACCTACTGGAATTGGTGAAATCAGGAACCCAAAAGTGTGGCGGTTCCGTAATATTTGGTACATGGTACTTGGAACATCCTCGAGACAACGACATGGCCAACTGATTTTGTATACATCCAATGATATGTTTAATTGGAAAATGAACGGAACACTAGTAGAATCTTACGGAGATATGGGACATATATGGGAGAGTCCAGATATTTTCGAATTAGAAGGTCACCACGTGTTAATTCTCTCGGTGCAAGGAATTGAAGCTGATGGATTCAGATTTAGGAATCTCTACCAAAATGGATACGTTACTGGGTTTTTCAATTACCGACGAGCAAGGTTTGAGGATCTTGAAGTCTCCACGGCCACGTTTCATGAATTAGATTTTGGACATGATTTTTACGGTGCTAAGACGATGCGAGCCCTGGATGGGCGCAGATTGTTGGTTGCTTGGTTGGGAATGTGGGAGAGTAATTTTATAGAGTCGACGGCTGGTTGGGCGAGCATGTTGACGCTATTCCGAGAAGTGCGTATCAATAAATACGGAAGACTTCTACTAATGCCTATACGAGAAATGATTGAGCTAAGGACAGAAATGTTGGAAAATGCTTGGTACAGTCCTGGAGAGTCCTTCGATGCTGAAGGTAGGTCGTTTGAACTGATCGCAAATTCGACTTCGGTGGATTCTGATGTTGGACTTATATTCGAATGGAAGGATGGCCGCTACGTAATTGGGTATTCGGCTGATCACGAATATATTATGATTGATAGAGGTGGCATAGATGGTGTGAGGCGCGCGTTTTGGTCACCAAAGAGTTCCGTTAATTTAAGGATTTTCGTCGACGCAAGTTCTATAGAAGTATTTTGTGGGGAAGGAGAAGTTGTGTTTTCGAGTCGCGTGTATCCACGAGCCATGAGCATTAGGATTTCTGGAGAAGCCCAACTTCACCTGGTGCAATATAAACTACGACGTAGCGCTGGCTATGACTATAAATTGGCTAAGGGTTTGAAAGAAAATTTTCTGCATAAGTATAATTTGTATAATAATGTGTCGTTTTAACATTGTTCAATCTTTTTTAAGAAAGTATTCAATAGAAAAGGTTTTTTTATCGACGTTAAAATACTGTTTTGTGAAAATGGAAAAATTCATTTAATAAATATTATGGTACGTAACAAGAAGTTTTTATATTACTCATGAGATTTTCCCTCCCGGCCTTATTAAAGTAGGTAGTGAGACTATAGTTTCATACTGAAGTAGGTATTCAATTACTACTAGCTACTACATTGACATTATTATATAGATGCGATATAATACACTTGATTGGCCATATTAATACATTTCCCTGTATTTTGTTCTTTTTGTCAATAATCGCCTACATTTTCTAAAATATTTGTCCCTTATTTCCATTCTAAGCATCGATTTTTTACTGACAGTTCTAACGAGTATAGAGTAATTTAGGTCTATGAGCCGATTAAAAAAAATAAAAAAAAACATTATTATTCACTATATTTTTATAAAAATGGACCAACGCTTTAGACAAAAAATCTTCCTAGAAGTATGATAAAAAGTACATTGAGACTTTTTATCATACACTATATTCTGTCTTATGTCATCAAACTCCTTACAAACGTTGTGTAAAAAAAAATGGCGATTAAAAAGAGTGGCGGAGAGTTTATTGCCTGTTATTCTCTTCCGTTCTACGCCCTTGATTTGAGAACTGGCACTAAATGTAAAATTAGAAGCATTAATATGTATTTCTTTACTGACAAGTCATAAGTGTACAATGTGTTACCTACATGATTAAATGATATTTGAATTTGAAAGTAATATTTTAAAAAATATTTTATTATTCATAGGTAGTCACATACATATTATGTTATGTTATGTATTACATAAAATGGAATTTACATTAAAAAAGAGACGGTCACTATTGCTTGAAATAAGTGTAAGGCGTTTAAAATTCAGTATCTAAAAATAATTAATACGTCACATCCAACATTTACTCTCTACACACTTTATTCTTGAGTCTTTCAGACATCAATTATTACTCGCCCACTCTACTTTGTCATGCGTAAACAAGACGGAAAATATATTGGATAGGCTTGCAAAAAAATGTTATTGTAATATAATTCAAACCGTTTGCAACTTTAAATCTAAGGTCATAAGAACGAATTCGTACCGATTTTCACTGTGATAGTGACGTCATTAAACTTTAACATAGATTATAAAATAAATAATTCGATAATACGAAAACGATCTTACATCCAAGATGTTCGACTATTATTACATTGTATGGCATTGTTTTGTAATAACAATTATACTATAGTTAATAATAATTAGAGTGAATAATAATAATACACAGTCTTTGTCGTAGAAATTGAAATATTTTTGCTATATCAATCCAACTAATAGGTTAATATTTTTTGAAGTTATACTTCTTTAGGCGCGTTATGAAAAATGTATGAGAGTGAAATTTTACAATGCGCGCGCACCTGTGACACAAAATTAGGAGTGTGATTATAGCGTGCGCGAGCGAGATAGGAATAAGACAATCTACAAGTAAAACGAAATAGAATATGCGTGAAGTTCGTATGCCAAGAATTTTGAATGAACATAATGTCATTTGTCAGTTACCTTTTAAACAAATAAAGGAGTTTTAATTATTTTTTCAAAGAAATTTAGCAATGCTTTTTGAATTATAATCAGAAGTGATTTAAATTGAATATTTAAACCAATACTAATTAATATTTGTGAAAAAACTGTGCTCATCAACCTTCCTAAGTGCTTCAATACAATTAACTATCCGTATGTATTATTATTATCGAGTCATGTTTTGATTAAAAAAATGACCACATTGTTTAATCAAAACATGTAATTTTTCTGATTTAATCTAGCAAATATAAGGACAAGAGACAAAAAACAATTGATGAATCAGTGTATGTGCACTAAATTGAATACAAAAAAAGAGTTGTCATCTTATCGCTGTGAAACATCAAAAACTGGAGGTGGAACAAACCAAACTATTTTTAATAATGCCAAAGAAGTATAACTTCTTACGCGCGTACATAAGTACACGCACCCTTTATTTTTTTGTTAATCTTTACATCAAGTTGATTAACTGAAATGGATCAACAAATTATCTATCCGAAATAGTTCAGATTATAACCCATCTGATTTTTATCATCTTTGGAATCTTGTGTTACTACCCTTATAAGATTACCACAAATAGTGGGAATTTTACTACATATTTCCTTCATATTATTCCCATGTTTATGACATGTTACATAATATCTTATGCTTGAGTACGTATAATATAGAGTACGGTTTCAAAAGGTTTAAACATAAAATGAGCATAAACCATTTTGCGTGATAAAATATAGTATTAGTAGTAACCTATATTATCTTAAGTGACGAAACACTGAAAAGTAACTTATTCTTTATTACTGAACTGATACTATTGATGTTAGCTACTATTGTGTTTTGTTGTATGAAATAAATAAGTAGAGTATGATATAAGTAATGGCAACATTGTTGGAATATTGTTATACATATCTTGATGTTCTTAATGTTTGTCAATTGTCAGTACTCAGTAGTGAAAGGCTTAGTCAGGGGGTGGGATGGGTACACTTTCGAAGGTTGAAAAGTTTTTTTCGTAATAAATCTCACTCAAACGAACGTGTAACTAGTTTAATATATATCTTTGTTATTTAACATATGGTTATAAATGAATGAACTTCAATACTAAGTGCATTAACAATGGCCAAGGCCAGTATTTACTTTGTCGTGGCTGTTCTGTGTATCAGTTTTGTAAATTCCGATGCTACTTTAAAGTTTTATCAAGAAAAGGTAAGCTTAGATCTTTAAAACTTTTTTAATCAACACGTTTTAGTAAATCTCGCAAGTTTTATCTGTTACCGCGTGATTTATCGCTATAAATATATTTTTATCTATTTTAAGCTTTTTTTGCTTCTCGTAATTTTTAATCAACAATATTTACAGATAATTTTAAAGTTAAATGCTTATATTTTTTTAATAATATAAATAGATAAAATTATTTGAAAAAATATCTTGTATTTTCACATTTCTGTAACTTACTGTATTCATTATAAAACAGTATTATTCGATTTTTTATTCTAGAGATGTAAACTTGAAAAATATTTTAGTTAGTAATGCTTATTTCTAGTATAGTAATGTTAATGTAAAAAGCACAATATTATATGTTTAAATTTTTTTTAATGCCAGGAAATATTACTTATCTTATGATGATTACAGAATGTCCATGAAGCTCTAGAGCTAACAGATGATGACATCAAAAACATTGCCAAGCTTTCTAATAAACAGGATTTTAGAGAGGTTCTTGATAAAATTCTTATACCAAGAGTGGTAGGAACCCCAAACCATAAAAAAGTTGGTAATTATATTGTAGATGAGATGAAAAACTTAGGCTGGGATGTGACTGAGGATATTTTCCCTGATACAACACCAGTCTTTGGCACCTTGAACTTTAGAAACATTATTGCCAAGTTGAATCCCAATGCTGATAGGTATTTGGTGCTTGCCTGTCATTACGACAGCAAGTACACAAGAGAGCATGATTTCCTAGGTGAGTTCAGTTCAGTTTATTCTCTGCTGCTAAGGATGTGTTTCTAGGATTAAGTAGAAATATGGTTAATTGATTTGACATTAATGAATTTTAGTGTAAATTGGTGAAAACCTGGATATGTAAGTGTTCTTATTCATTTTACACAAGTCATTATAAATGGTTATGCAGCGCCTTGTGGGCATTCGCCTCCTCAACTACACTTTGCTAACACAATCTATGCAGTGCTACCCGCATACATTTTCAAACCCCTTTTCTATGACATTGCAAACTACCGCACTACTACTGACTGTCTTTTGTTATTACATTACTTAACAAATGTATGTTTATCTACATAATGATAAAAAAACTGTCTTGCTTTCATGTGTGGCGTCCAAATTAAAATTAGTTTGAACATAATATGGCAACCATGTTCCATATTATCAAACCTTAACATACAATTATTACCCGCTGAAGTAAAAAGAGTATCCGAGCGTAGTAAACACCGTTAACAGTCGTTTCACACTAATTTCACGCGTTTCTTCCGACGAGAATAATGTACTGATTAAGCAAAATGGTTGTATCTAAATCTTTAAAGTAGGCCTAGTATTATTAAACAATTATAAATAAAATCACTGCCTACGTAGCATAGTGGTAATACCATGTAACATAGAATTCAAAAGTCCTAGGTTCGCTCATTTTAAAACAATTATTTACCGGAAGGCTCAATAAGCACGCAGGCATGTATTTCAATCTAAAATAATGTTATGCGGTACAAGTCTAGCCATGAAGATATACAGTTGCGTTTTGAAACGAAAACCCTTAATTTTATATGAAAAACTGCATTTTAGGCGCAACAGACTCCGCAGTACCGTGTGCGATGATGATCAACCTCGCGAAAGTTTTGTCCAGACAACTTGACCCATTAAAATTCGGTTCACCAAGTTTGATGTTCATATTTTTCGACGGAGAAGAGGCCTTCCGACACTGGGGACCGAAAGATTCCATATACGGAGCTAGACATTTGGCTAAATCGTGGCATTCGACGCCATACAAGGACGGTGCAAATCATTTGCAAAGAATGGTATGTATATATTTTTAAAAACTCAAAATAACTGTATTCATATAAGTAAACAAGTACACTTATGAACGTCAACAGAAAATATGTTAAATTGATTTTAAATTTACATTTACTACCCTATATACTATATTACTACTATAAACTCTCCGCCACTCTGTTTAATCGCCATGTTTTGAATCATTTAGTGAGCTTAGTGTTAAGCTTGTAGTTCTCCCTCTCTGTGGTCATTCAGACTGAAATGTTGTTGGTGGTCAGACGTTTCCAAAGTACAATATAAGAACTACTTAGTACTTTAAAAAAAATTACGTCTCGGGACGGCCGGAATTATAACTTAACTAAACTAAGTTTAACTATTTAATTTTGTTATGTTCCGAGGGCCATCTGCTTCATCATATTTTTTATAATCACTTTCAACTTTTATCATTAATAATACTCCAATTAATTGAGAAGCTTGAAGGTGATACAGCATAAAACATGATTTCTATACTACAAAGAATTCAATGACAAACTAGCTGATTCCCTTCTTCTATGGATCTTCAAGATACATTCTGTATCTGTTATATTTAAAGTATAAACATCTTTAATAATAAAACAATTTTTTACCGGATTGAAGTTATGTATTTACAATTATTTTTCTATATATTTTATTTATATTTATAAAAATTGTTTTATTATTAAATGTGTGAAAGTTATGTCAATAAAAGATAATACTATAACCATCTTGTTATTCTAGTTTTTATCACTGACACAGACTTTTGTAGAGGCCATAGTTCATGCGTTATCATTTAAAAATAAACAAATCTATTTGCTTAGTCTATTAGTTTTCTGTGATTATCTGAATTTATTTGGATAATAATGATTATTTAACTTGCAACTACATAAAGCGCAAATTCGGCCCCACATGGCGTACTGCTCTCACCTCTGAGCGAGGGCTCCCCAGTACCAACTCCTTCCACTTGACCGCATTCAACGAAGAGCGGTTCGAATCGTCGACGACCAATCTCTCTCCGAGCGGCTTGATCCTTTAGAGTTGCGGAGAGATGTGGGGTCACTCTGCATCTTCTACCGCTTTTACCATGGAGAGTTTTCAGAGGAGTTGTTAGGATTAGTACCTGCACCTGAGTTTCATCATCGGACGTCGAGGCCGACTACGAATTTCCACCCGTATCACCTCGACGTCCCGTTTATTGTTGTAAAATAACGTTAATAAATTCCAGGATGTTCTGGTGCTTTTGGACCTTCTGGGTACGCCAGACCCAGTATTCTACAGCTACTTCAAGGCTACAGAACGTTGGTACATTCGTCTTGCAAGCGCTGAACAGCGGCTCAGTGAACTCGGTCAGATGTCAGCATATTCCACGGGTAAAGCTGAGCAAACATACTTCAGGCTAGTGAGTTCTGGCGCTCATATCGAAGATGATCACATACCATTTATGAGGAGAGGTGAGTTTGAATACGATTTTTATGGTTTCTGTTTTAAATAAGCTTTAAAATAGAGCAGCTTTCCTCCGGACCTTAGAACGGCTGGACTTTTTTGTTATATATAAATATTTTTTTCTATGTCAGAGAAATTGTAGCATTTTTATGGAGAACGAATTTAAGACATTGAGAAAATTTTGAGTTTATCAATATAACAAAATAATAGAAATCTTTCTTCCTTATAGTATTAATTAGTAGACTCAAAAGTTGTAAAGTTATCTTTTTTTAGCTTTAGATGCCATTTTCTATTATAATCATTTTATTGTATACATATAAAACAATAGTAAAACTCATAAATGCTTTTCTATAAATATTAATAAAAATAGCCTGCATTTGAATACTACATAATCAGGATTACATGAAGTCAATGTCATGTTTAACATAAGTACTCGACCCTCGACGGAGTGAAGGCCTTGTATTGTTGCTTGTTTTTGTTTTAAAATAATAGTCCAGTCAGTCAAGACAATTAATTCATTATAATTCCAAAAGTTTTCAAATTTTGATGTTAGGTCGGGAGTGGTATTAAAACAAACTATAAAATTTTGCAACCTGCTCTGCGGTCCGGAACATTGTTAAAAATGCAATAAATGATAATTTGCTTAGTTCTTGAGACCAAAATTCCAAAAGTTCTGCAAAGTTGGAGTGGTGTTAAATATATTATTTTACATCACGTGTCAAATTTGCAACCAATTTAAGTGTACGGAACATTTTTTGTTATTAAAAATTAATGTTGTTCTTTATTAAACTGAAGGAAAACGTTCCAAAAGTTCTGCAAATTTGACAGATATATCGAAAATAAAATAAATAACAGAAAATGTTCCGTACACTTAGGTTGGTTGCAAATTTTATACGTGATATGAAATATTATATCGAAAACTTCCCCAAGTTTGCAGAACTTTTGGAATTTTTTTCACGACCATACAGACATAAAATTAATTTAATTGCAATTTTAACAATGTTCCGGACTGCGGACAAGGTTGCAAAATGAGATTTATTGTCGTCCCAATGTACCATTCACTTGACCGAAGTTTGAAAACTTTTGGAATTATTATCAAATTTTCGATTTCGAATGTCTATAATGACTGGTGTATAAGTGTTGTTTGATGATTTGATATTTTAAAAGAGTACCGAGAGTTTTTTACGCCGGCTTTTTCTGTCGGCCTACACCCTCTGTCTCCTTTGCCGATGAGTAGGGATGCCTACAAATTCAAATTTAATGACGTGGAATAAGTGATACATGTATCTTATGTTCCTTAATAAACATATTTTATTTTTATTCTCCAAATTCTTCAACTTGTCTCTCATCCTCGCCACCATTTTCCAATCCTTCCTCGCGATCCCTTTTACTTTATCCAAATTATTTTCTTTATCATGAAACATTTGGAACTAGGTCAAATAAATCGAATCAAAATAAAATATTATGTATAATTTTTCACCTTCAAAATTATCGACATATTGACAGACATAATCAGCACGACAAATGTTTGTACTTTTCGAAATTATGGATTATTTAATTACATCCTTTATTCTTATAATTGGTAGGGTACTAAAAGTAAAAACATATTTGTAAAGTTTTAATTAGTCGATATCAAAGATAGATCAGGATTTATGGTGTGTGTTAATATTAAAGAAATACAAAGCTTTTTTATAAGACATTTTTAATCAAACTATCATATTATTTTCAAAACGAGATTGTTGCTAAGGCAACTTCTTGTATGCCACTAATCAGTATATACATACTTCACAATATTAGTATTCGATATTTTTCAACAGTAGATCCAATGGTACGCATTTCCGTTTCTTTTAAGCCTCCATATATGGAAGTGATCATAAATGTTTGCCCTTAATGATCACAATACGTAATTAATTAATTTTGATTTTCAGATGTAGATGTACTCCACGTAATACCGAATCCATTCCCAAAGATTTGGCACACCGCAGGCGATAATCTATCTGCATTGGACTTCAATACCATAGACAATTTGAATAAAATCTTCCGCGTATTTGTATGCGAGTATTTGCACGTCGCTCCTTAGCTATTGTGGCGATTTTTGATCTACGATGATTCCGAAAGATTTTGAGAAAATATAGCCTAACTCTGACTTTGATATTTGACCGGTGTCAATAATTTATTTTTAGTATCTAAAAGACGTATCTACAGTCTATATTTTATTTAGATAAAACAAGGTCTCGAGAAATTTCTGACTGAAAGTCAACTGTCAAGATTTATGTATAAACTATAAACCATAATGTAAAATTACTCTTATAAATATAAACAGCTGGAATTTACGAAATTGACTAAAATACTAATGTCACTCAACAGGTGACACCTGTGAACTTGTGGCGGTTTCTCGCTGACCACGATTGTTTCGCGTTTATATTTTATTTAGAGTTTCTGCTGCGCTGCGAAATGTTCGAACCCTACTCATTTTGAATGGAACAAATATTTAAAGTGTTCCTGGCGTAGTCTTGTATCTTTTTTGCCTTTTCATCCATAAGTGTTGATTATACGAATAAATAAACCTAGTTCTGACTGTCGTGTATTAGTGTTGTATGTCGAAATAATCACCAGATTCCAAATGAATCATTTCATTTTAATGTGGTGCTTTATTATGTAAGCCTCAAATAGGTATTGAATGTTTTGTCATTATCGCTCTTGTATCACAAATAAATAAATTAAACATCTAATTGAGGCTAGTGGTGAATAATATTTATATGAAGGAATTCCTCGCAAATATCTTTAATACATTCCAATTTAATGTAGGAAGTACATATATATAAATATATCTTGACTAAAACTATGAAATTCTACTAGTTCTAAGTTTCTTTTTTTATATAAATTTTATTTTTTAATAAAATTAAAAATTATAATGCTTTTTAATGCCTTAAATACTGTTTTGTTTAACAAAACGTGCAAACTGTAAGTAGTTTTAAGTGTCCGCATGCTTTACTAACAAATTTTACAAACCAAATTTTATAACTACCCGCATTTTAATATAGAAAGTGTAGCTTAAGAGTATTTTTCTTTTGACATTACGAAAATATTTTTTAGGCAATTAATATTTATAGATTTACGCACATTTATTTATTATTTAATGTTATTATGTTCCTCCAGATGGTTGTGTTTGGATATTTTAATTTTTATTATTAATGTTTTTTATCTAAATGTAATTGGCGACAGTTTGCAGTTGGCTATTTTCTCTAAGCAACTGAATACTTGAGAAACAAGAAAGTGTATAACAGTATTTAGTGTTTATGACTGTCTTTTGTTCAATTGATCGGACTCAATAATTGAACTCGGTACCATTTTGTTTTGTACTTAATTCTATTCTAGAAGAATATTTAAATTAGTGCTCAATATTATAATCATGTTATTAAAATATATTATTCAATTTTAGCCTTTTATTGAATAAATCAAATGACAATATTTATTATAATTTATAATAAATAGTCCTTATGCATGCAATTCCTGACTAAGAAAAAGAGATATGATGGTTGGGAATCGTTTTGTGCCTCCATTAGTCCCGACTTCAGGCGTTCTGGCGTAATATTCGTAGACTTAGATCTGCTTATAATCCCTCTTCTAAATTTCCTCTTACTCTAGTTGATCAGTTCATGGATCATCTTGCCCCACCTTCTGTACCGGAACAGGGACTTCCTCCAGTATTTATTCCTGCTTACATTTCCGGTGACTTAACTGGATTAAACGCTCCTTTTTCTTACGCATCTTCTTTGATCGAACTTAAAGGTGTAAGAAATAACGTAAAAGACTCTACTCCAGGAGAAGATGGGATTCCATTTCGATTTTTTTTTTAGAAAAACCTTTCGAACCGTGTGCTGATGCTGTACTTAAATATTATGAATTCTATTATGATTTATGGGTGCATTCCGAAGTCTTGGATCACTCAATCTATTATCCCTATTTTAATAAACCAGCCGCTGATCCTTGTTCTTAAAGACCTATTGTCCAATCAGAATCCATAAACTTACGACGGCAATTATAATAAATTCCTATTGTCCAATTCAGTAACCATATTCTAACACCTAAACTGACTTGCCTGGCATCTACCTACTAGCATGGGTCTTGTAAAAATTGAGCATAACCAAAAGTTAACATTTAACTATATTGTTAACACCGAGTGGCCACGATGGCATTGAATATTCACAGATGCATCTAAGCGTTCCAAAGAGCGTAGGTGTTTGTGTACTGCACTCTAACTACAATATTGTTTAAAAAACTAAACTCCATCCTGAATCCTCCGTGTTCACTGGCGACATGTATTGGCCTAGATAAAGACATAGAATACATACTTCAAAAAACTGTAATTTTTACAGATTCATTGAGTTCTTTAAATGCCCTAGCCTGGTTCCCGGTTGACTCACATTATCAATTCCCTGTCGTTTCTGAAATTAGAAACCTGCTATTGAAATGTATAAAAGAAAATTAATCCGTATCGTTTGCATGGGTTCCTGGTCACTGTGGAATATCTGGAAACGAGAAAGCCGATCGTATATAAACTATGCGCATGACTTGATGGCTCTTTCCGGGATTTATCTCAGGAGATCCTGGGCTCAAGATAGTTCAAAAGGTCAACATTATCGTGCTATTCAACCTACTTAACCCAGTAAGCCCAGGTTTTGAAGACCGAGATTCGGTAAATGAGTTACAACAATACTTTTTCGTATGCGAAAGACACGTCTGTAAAGCTCATCTTAATAAGCTTAATATTATTGATATATTGCCCTACGTGCGAATGCGGATATGCTGAAGCTGATTTGAATCACATAATGTTTGTTTGTTATCGGCGCGACAGGTCGGCTCTTCTCGAAGGTCTCATTTCCCTTCATCCATATCCTGTTTACTTGCAACGATGAAATCTTCATATTCATCTTAAAATTCTTAATATGTGTCAATTGTCAGTAGTGGCTTGGTCAGGGGTTGGGACGGCCGACGGGTGCACTTTCGAACTTTGAAGGTTGAAAAGTTTTTGAAGTTATACTTCTTTAGGCGCGTTATGTAAATTAACAGAATGAAGTTGCCCACGGAAGATGCTATGGCATTAACATAATTTAAAAACAACATTCGAAAAATAATAGATTTTTTGTTACACTTAATGTAAGAGAGTAATAATAAATATTTATTTATTAAATTTTTCAAATGTAAACTGAACTTTATTGACTATAATGACTCCTTTTCCAGTCTTTGATTATTTAATTGTAATTAACTATTTGCTTGCAATCAAAAACTATTTTTAATAATGACAAAGAAGTATAACATGTACCGCGCGTACATAAGCACACGCACCCTTTTTTTTGTAATAAATCTCACTCAAACCAGTGTAACTAGTTTAATATATTATATCCTTGTTATTTAACATATTATGGTTATAAAGAATGAATTTTAATACTAATTGTATTAGCAATGGCCAAGGACAGTATTTACTTTGTCGTGGCTGTTCTGTGTATCAGTTTTGTAAATTCCGATGCTACTTTAAAGTTTTATCAAGAAAAGGTAAGCTTAGATCTTCAAAACTTTTTTAATCAACACGTTTTGGTTTTAACTTTTAGTAAATCTCGCAAGATGCATCTGTTACCGCGTGATTTATCGCCATAAATATATTTTTATCTATTTTAAGCATTTTTCTGCTTATAATTTTAAATCAACAATATTTACAGATAAAAAACTCATAATTTTTAATAATACAAATATAGATAGAAACCAAGAATATACATATATATATATATATATATATATTCACTTTAAAATTCTTAAAGGAATTAAATAGTCCTTTTTTGGTTTAGATTATTTTCATAATTATAATTAACTTATTTCAAGAAATAAAATTCTTATGATTTTTTTTACAAAATACTCTTAAACTTTATTGAATATAATCACAATTATTTAAGGATTTGGAATCTATAGCATCAATTAAATTATTATTTTCTTGTATTTTTCACATTTTTGTACCTTACTACAATAGTATTATTACATTTACTTATTCTATAGATGTTAACTTAAAAAATATTCTATAGTTTTAATTTTTTTTAATCCAGGAATTTTTTTCTTATCTCAATGATTTCAGAATGTCCATGAAGCTCTAGAGCTAACAGATGATGACATCAAAAACATTGCCAAGCTTTCTAATGAACAGTATTTTAGAGAGGTTCTTGATAAAATTCTTATACCAAGAGTGGTAGGAACCCCAAACCATGAAAAAGTTGGTGATTATATTGTAGATGAGATGAAAAACTTAGGCTGGGATGTGACTGATGATAATTTCCCTGATACAACACCAGTCTTTGGCACCTTAAACTTTAGAAACATTATTGCCAAGTTGAATCCCAATGCTGATAGGTATTTGGTGCTTGCCTGTCATTACGACAGCAAGTACATAAGAGAGCATGTTTTTCTAGGTGAGTTAAATGTACTTTCTACTGCAGAGGATGTGTCGCTACCATGCATTTATTTAAATGGTTAGGTACAATTAGTACAGAGTGCTATATCATAGCTAGAAGCTCAGATAAATAGTAAGAATTTTACTAGTACTGATATATTTTATTAAATAAAAATATAGTTAATTGATTTGACATTGATGAACTTTTGTGTAAATTGGGTAAAACCGTAAGATTGTTCTGTTCTTATTCATTTTAAACAAGTCACAGGGATAAAATTATCATTGATCATTATTTTACTGTTACGTCATTTAAATGTTAAAATTATATATGTTGTGTATAAAGAGTTCATATAGAGCTGATCTATATTGTGGGACTAGTATTATTAAACAATTATTAATAAAATCACCGCCTAAGTGGCATAGTGGTGATACCATGTTACATTAAATTCAAAAGATCAGGGTTCGCTCATTTTAAAACAATTGTTTCGCGTAGGAATGCTCAATGAGCAAGCAGGTGATACTGGCATTTGTTCCACTGTTAAATAATATTTTGCGGTACATGTCTAGCCATTAAGGTATACTTAAATTAAGTTTTGATACGAAAACCCTTAATTTTATATAAAAAATTGAATTTTAGGCGCAACAGACTCCGCAGTACCGTGTGCGATGATGATCAACCTCGCGAAAGTTTTGTCCAGACAACTTGACCCATTAAAATTCGGTTCACCAAGTTTGATGTTCATATTTTTCGACGGAGAAGAGGCCTTCCGACACTGGGGATCGAAAGATTCCATATACGGAGCTAGACATTTAGCTAAATCGTGGCATTCGACGCCATACAAGGACGGTGCAAATCATTTGCAAAGAATAGTATGTATATTTTTTTAAAACACGGTAAAACAGTACACTTATGAAAGTCAACAGAAAATACCTATGTAAAACTTATTCTGAATTTACATTTACTACCAGTTCGCATTCAAGGGCGTGGAGCGGTCAAGAAACTCTCCGCCACTCTTTTTAATCGCCATGTTTTGAATCATTTAGTGATCTAAGTAAAGCAAGCGTATTTAGCTGTTGACCACAAGCTTAACTTCCCTCTGGGCTCCAGAAGCAACATCGGTTTCAAGGGCGAAGGATTAATAGACGTGAGGTTGGACGTTTTTATGAAAACCTTTTTGACTACAAAACATGACATTGATGCAACTAGATTGTACAACATGGATGAGACAGGTATATCGACAACCACCAATAATATCCACCTTAAGTACTATCAAAGAAAGAAAAGAAACAGGTTGGCAGAATTGCCAGTGCAGAACGTAGTCAATTAACAACGGTCATTCGTTTCTCTCACCATTCTTAATATTTGCTAGGGAAAAGATGCAACCCAGAATACTTGATGGTGCGCCACCTGGCACTCAAGGAACTAAATGGTTGGACAACCATGAGAGCCATAAGTATTACCCAGCTTTGGATTACGCTAGCAAGAACATCGTAACCTTATCCGTGGCTCCACATACAACGCATAAGATAAAGCTCATGGAGCCGTTTAAAAACATATTTTGCAAGGTAGGTAAATGCTTCCCAAAAATCTCACCCTGGACGCATCAATACGTTGTGGTTAGACTGCTATCACCGGCTTTTCTGAAATGAGCAGTAGCTATAAATGCCGTTCATGGTTTTGAAAGACCTGGTATTTGGCCAGTGAATAAATATGCTTTTGTGACGAAGATTCCGAACCAGCCGCTGTGATTGCTCATCTAACATGAATATTGGCACAGAAAGCACAAACTCACCAGAAAGGATTGATATTCCAGGATCTTTTGCAGAAACATCTTCAACCCCTTCGCCTTCACTTTTTCAAGAATTTGTTCCACCAATCCACCAATTCCACCAGATCCTCTAGTAGAAATCATTCCATCTCCAAACAGAGCTACCCCTTATGTTCTTAGCTTAAAGACCTTGTTGCGCCGATTACAGACTCTTCTAAAACACCCGAAAAGATTATTAGCGAGGTTAGATGCACCTAGATCAGAACCTGGATGTTTCCCATTTTTCTTCGCAGTTAAACCGGATGTAGCTACAAATGCTCAGAAACTTGACACAATGCAGCCAGAGACCGAAGAAAATACTCAACAAAATACAAGTCGAGACAAATTGCCAGATCCGGAACCTGGATGCTCAACCTCCTACTATAGTGTATGTTTAATTGTTTAGGTTAGCTGATGATAATATTTGTAAGAGCAATTAAAAAAGACCGATTTGTACTAGTTATTTGTTTTTAATACCTTTTCTGCTATAACCTTAAATATCTTAAGGTATTAAGATACTTAAGCTTATAGCGGCCTTCCCCTACCTAGTACTGGTAATGTGTGAAGTACCTTGGTAATAGATGACAGTTAAGCCTCATATATTCCTTGAAAAATTTACAAAATAAAATAGAAAAAATATAATTCCAGGATGTTCTGGTGCTTTTGGACCTTCTGGGTTCATCAGACCCCGCGTTCTACAGCTACTTCAAGTCTACAGAACGTTGGCACAATCGTCTTGCAAGCGCTGAACAGCGGCTCAGTGAACTGGGTCAGATGTCAGCTTATTCCACGGGTGAAGCCGAGCAAACATACTTCAGGCTAGTAAGTTCTGGCTCTGGTATTGAAGATGATCACATACCATTTATGAGGAGAGGTGAGTTTGAATAGGATTTTTATATTTTCTCTGATTTAAATAAGCTTTACAAAAAAGCAGGATATGTATGGCTGAACATTTTTTTTTTAATATTTTTGGTAATAGATTTTTAAGAACAAATTAGAATTTTAAGAAATTGAGAAAATTTTGATTTTATAAATAACAAAAAAGGGGATCTTTCCTGTGTATAGTATTAATTAGTAGACAAAAATTTAACGTTTTCTCGTAAGTTTTCTTAGTGGGCCCCTGCCCAAGAGATATTATGTTCTATGGATGAATGTTAAGTCTCCAATACGCATTGGGCTAGCGTGGGGACTACAGACCATTTCCTCACGCCTAGAAAGTAGTCCTATGGCCATTAGTGGGACCTATACAACGTGTAATTGAGTATGCTGAAAATGTCGAAGTTTGTTAAAATAAAACTAAGTACAACATGACGATTTTAACTGATAGGGCCCCGGATGGTATAGTTACGCCACTGCTCTCATCCTCGCCACCATTTTTCCAATCCTTCCCCGCGATCTCTTTTACGTTATCCAAATTATTTTCTTTATCATGAAATATTTTAAACTACAACGTCAAATCAATCGAATCAATATAAAATATTATGTCAATATAATCAGCACAACAAATGTTTGTACTTTTTCGACATTATGGATGATATTGTGTTTTTATAATATATTTTCTATCTATACCGTAATTCATTCTATTTAATATTGTGGTACTAAAAGTAAAAACACATTAGTAGATACGTTGTTACGCATTTCCGTTTCTTCTAAGGTGATCATAAATGTTTGCCCTTAATGATCACAATACGTTAATAATTAATTTTGATTTTCAGATGTAGATGTACTCCACGTAATACCGAACCCATACCCAAAGGTTTGGCACACCGCAGGCGATAATCTATCCGCATTGGACTTCAATACCATAGACAATTTGAATAAAATTTTTCGCGTATTTGTATGCGAGTACTTGCACGTCGCTCCTTAGCGCTTGTGGCGATTTTGATCTACGATGATTCCTAAAGATTTTGAGAAAATATAGCCAAACTCTTACTTACTAACCTAACTATTTGACAGGTGTCAATAATTTATTTTTATTATCCAAGTCTACATTCTATATTTTATTTAGATAAAACAAGGTCCCGAGAATTTCTGACTGAAAGTCAACTGTCAATGCTTTACTAACAAATTTTGTAACTACCCGCATTTTTAAATAGAAAGAGTACCTGAAGAGTATTTTTCTTTTGACATTACGAAAATATTTTTTAGACAATATTGAGAGATTTATGCTCATCTTTTTATTATTCAATGTTATTATGTACCTCCAGATGGTTGTGTTTGGATATTTTATTTTTTATTAATAATAATGTATTTGATTTAAATCTAATTGGCGACAGTTTGCAGTTGGCTATTTTTTCGAATTTGAATAACTACTTGAGAAACATGAAAGTGTATAACAGTATTTAGTGTTTATGACTGTCTTTTGTTCCATTGATCAGACTCAATAATTTAACTCGGTACCGTTTTGTTTTGTACTTAATTCTATTCTAGAAGAATATATCAAATAGTGCTCAATATTATAATAATGTTATTAAAATATATTATCGAATTATAGCCTTTTATTGAATAAATCAAATGACAATATTTATTACTTTACATTATTTATAATAAATATAAAAGAAATTATGCCTACCTTAAAAACTGGACTTATATACAATGGAGATATAAATATATATACATATATTGCATGAAGAATTACATAACTTTATGTACAACTTTATAGATGAGAAATTAAAATATACTATCTAGCAACGATCCTTTGAACTTTTTCATTGCCTTTTCCTGCATTTCATTAAGCTTAGTATCTAGATCTGAATCATAAGTAATAGATTTATTTTTTGTAGAAACAACATTCGCTTCTAATTCACTGGATTTTTCATGTTTTAAGTCACTTGTATTACTTTCAGATATTTCACAATTTTCTTGAAGAATATCATGTGCATGTTCAGTAACTACTTCAGACTTTTCTATTTCTTCTGGAACTTTAAATACATCTTGAATTTTTTCAATTGTATCGCTTTCTGTGTCATGTTTAATTGTCTCTCTGATTGGATCGTTAGTTGCTGCTTCTAAATCATAAGTTAGATCATCATTTTTAATATCACTTATATTGCTTTCAGTAGACATTTCACTGTTTTCTTTCAGAATATCACAACTGTATCCAATATCTACTGCAGAGTTGCTATTTTGTACTTCTTCATCAATTATTTTATTTGTATCACAGTCAGTGGCATTTTTATTTATCTCTTCGACAGTATGACCACTTTCAATAACATTATTAGTTCCTTTGAGGCTTTCATGTAAGGTACTTTCCATAACTTCTGCATGTATTACATTATTTTTTAACACTTCCACTCTTTTTGTTACATTGGCATTATCTTCAATATCAAAACCATAGTCTTCATCAATTTCTTTTCGTAGTGATCGGACTGGTTTTTCATTTCTGATAAATGTTTCAACATCCATTTCTTCATGTGCTACATCTCGACTATTATCGTGAGTAGATTTTTTTGAGCGTTTAATCTTAAGACCCGTTGCGTCTTTATTTTTGAGTCTTTTACGTTCTGTAGATGATTCAAGTGATGCATTTTCCTAAAAATATATAGTTAAAGTATAAAGATCCATCAAAAATTTAATAAAAATAGTAAAATTTTAACATTTTTTTTTTTTTTTTTAAAGACAATTCACACCAATTGACCGAGTCCCATGCTAAGCTGTATTGATGTAAAACCTTATTATTTAGTATTTTAAAAAGTTGTATTTCGAATAACCTTCTGTCAATCAATCTGTTTTTTCGTTAATAATAAAAAGCATATTATTTTGTGAACAAAACTATAATATGGTAGCAGAGGTCCGTGGTTAGATTTGATTGGACCAACGTTTTCAACGAAGATTGAACGAAACAAATAGTGTTTTCTGGGACATTTTCATCTCATAACCTGGTGGTGATAGTTACTGGAATTTTGGTGACTGACAATCATGGAATTTCAAGGTATTGAGAAGTTGAAGGGTTCGGAAAACTGGAATATTTGGAAATTTATGGTGCGTAATTTATTGCGTGCAACTGATGGAGCCTATGAAGTCAGTATTGGAGAGTTGACTAAACCGGTGCTGGTTGATAATGCGACGGTGGATAAACGTGCGGCTCACGCAGCAGCAATGAAAGTTTGGGACAAAGCAGATCGCGCAGCTTGTCAAATCATCGTCAAGACAATTGATTCGAGAGTTATGACCCTGATCGTCGCCTGCGAGACTGCTCATCAGATGTGGACCAAACTGCACGGTATTTATGAACAACAAACTAAGCAAGCTGTTCATTCGGTGCAGACGGAGTTTTTCAGTTTTGACATGAATTTAGCGGATGATATGGTAAGCCATATAGCTAAATTTGAAGGTTTGATTCTTCGCATGCAGCAGTTAAAGGTTAAACCCGATGAGTCAGCTTTGATGGTTAAGTTGCTGGAAACTTTGCCTGACAGTTTTGAAAGTTTCAGACAAGCCTGGTGGGCCAGATCGGACGATCAACAAACTCTTGATAACCTTATAAATGTTTTGACATCTGATGAGCACAGAAGAAAGCTTCGGCAAGAAAAGGTGGACAATTTATCGGCATTGATGGCAACCAAGTTGAAGGTTCAATCCAAAGGTGCAAGTGGAAGTCAACATGGTGGTAAGCAGGCCAAAGATGATGTCAAGTCCAACCAGAAGGGAAAGAAGTCTACCTTCAAGTGCTACAGTTGTCAAGGAGTTGGTCATTTTCGAAGAGATTGTCCAACAGCAAAGAAGAAGAAATCTGGTGATGTGGTCTCTGAAGGTAAAAATCAAGCTTTCGTTAGTGAAGTCTTCAATGCGGAATCTAAGAATGAAGTTTGGATCATCGATTCTGGTGCGACTGACCATATGACCTTCAAGAAAGAATGGTATACATTCTTTGAAGCTTTCTCGATTCCAGCTGAAATTCGTATCGGGAACAATTCAGTGATGCGTGCCTTGGGAAGAGGAATTATCAACTTCGAATCGCTTGTGAATGGACATTGTACTGCTTGTTACATGGAAAACGTGCTGTATGTTCCTGATGCCCGAAGGAATCTGTTTTCGGTCACGCGTGCGCTGGATAAAGGCATGACTTTCAGCTCTTCCAAGGATAGATGTGAGTTCCTGCTGAATGGTGTTGTCAAGGCGCAAGGTATACGAACTGGTCAACTATTCAAGATGATGCTCAGAATCAACGAACCGGACACGTGCTTTGTGAGTGAAGCTAACCTGGCGTTCAAGGACTCGCTTCAAGTTTGGCATGAACGTTTGGGCCATCAAAACAAACGTCATGTTGCTCAGGTACTCAAGAAACACGGAATTCATGTGAAACCTGATGATGAGTTCTGTGGATCCTGTGTAGAAGGTAAGCATCGACAACCGTTCAACTCACGTCAACAGCGATCTTTTGAGCCAGGTGAGGTGATTCATGCTGATGTCTGTGGTCCAATGGAACAGGAGTCGATTGGTGGTTCCAGATACTTTGTCTGTTTCATGTGTGATTACTCCAGACTTCGCCTGGTGTACTTCTTGAAAAGGAAATCT
This sequence comes from Pieris melete, assembly GCA_963693345.1. NCBI lineage: Eukaryota > Metazoa > Arthropoda > Insecta > Lepidoptera > Pieridae > Pieris > Pieris melete. Next base: position 900,638 of record CAVNZK010000021.1, read on the forward strand.
GAGGTCATTGACAAGGTCAAAGAAATGTTGCAGTTTGTGAAGAATCAACGTGGTCGACCAGTTAAGGTGTTCCAGTGTGACGGGGGGGGAGAATTTGTAAATGGAGCTATGCAAAATCTCATGAAGTCTGAAGGAACGAAGATGGTAGTCACCAATCCGTACACGCCTCAACAAAACGGTTGTGCTGAACGATCAAACAGAACAATTGATGACCTAGCACGTACTATGCTTGTTAGCAAAGATCTACCGAAGTTTCTGTGGGCTGAAGCTGTCAACGCCGTGGTGTACATCCTCAACCGAACTGGTCCAAGTTCTGTAGAGGGTAAAACTCCTTACGAGTTGTTCGTTGAGAAGAGCGTTCATCTGAACAGGTTCCATATCTTTGGAACCATTTGCTACTTGATGGTGCCCAAAGAACGTCGGAAGAAGTGGGATGCCAAAGGTGCCCAGGGAGTATTCGTTGGGTATTCCGACGACATTGATGGTTTTCGTGTGTGGATAAAGGACACGAGGAACGTGATTCGAAGTAGAGAGGTAGTGTTCGGTCCAGAGCATTCCTCTAAAGTTTTGGCATTGTTTCCCGCTGAAGCTACAGAAAAGGATCCCGTTGTTGAAGCTCCAATTCTGCCTGAAGTCCCAAATCCTGTGTTATCAGATCGAGTTGTTGATGCTGAACCGCAAATCGAAGAGTTCGATGAAACCCCCAAGACTGCAAAGGAGCCCATTCAACGACGTCTTCGAGATAGAAGTACTCTTCAGAAACCTGTAAGATTCAATGAGATGTTTCTTGCAGAGTTAGACGAACCTCGAAGCTACAAAGAAGCCATGGAGTCGGCTGATCATGTGCACTGGAAGGCTGCGATGAAAGAAGAAATGTCTTCGCTGGAGGAAAATGGAACCTGGACTTTGACAGAGTTACCACCAGGAAGGAAGACTATCTCCAATCGCTGGGTCTTTCGTATCAAACGAGATGCGGAAGGGAAGATCTGTCGTTACAAAGCTCGACTTGTTGCGAAGGGATACAGTCAACGAGAAGGTATCGATTATAATGAAACATTCAGTCCTGTAGCTCGCTTTGATACAATCAGGGCGATCCTGAGTATTGCTGCCAAGGAACATCTCAAGTTGGCTCAGTTTGATGTCAAGGCGGCATTTTTGAACGGCTTCCTGGACGAAGAAATCTACATGAATCAAGCTGAAGGTTTTGAAGACGGTTCTAATCTTGTGTGCTGGCTGATTAGGAGTCTCTATGGTTTGAAGCAATCGCCAAGGTGCTGGAACAATCGATTCAAGAAGTTTTTAATCTGTAAGTTTGGTCTTGTCCAAAGTGAAGCTGATCCGTGTCTTTTTTATCGTATATCTGATGAAGATAAGCTGATCGTTGTTTTGTACGTGGACGATGGCTTGGTTGCTGCGACGAAAGATGGCATTATTCAAGAGTTCCTGAGGAAGCTGGAGATGGAGTTCAAGATCACTCTTGAAGACCTTGGTTCTTTCTTGAATATGCTCATCGAACGAGAGGAAGATGGCTCAATCCGTTTGAGTCAGAAGGTGTATGCAGAAAGTCTTCTTCAGAAGTTCAACATGGCAGAAGCAAACGCTGTCTCGACGCCCATCGAAAAACACGTGCAATTGGAGGAGAAAACTGGTTTGAGAACATCTGCTCCTTACCGTGAAGCTGTAGGAGGTTTGATGTACTTAGCTGTAGCCACTCGTCCTGACATCGCGTTCGCAATTAGTTACGCGTCGCAATTCCTGGAAAATCCGGAAGAAGTTCACTGGTTGCTGGTCAAAAGAATCCTGAGGTACATTAAAGGGTCTAGTTCGGTTGGCATCAGGTATGAGGCTGGTTCTGGAGGAAGAGCATTGAAGGCGTACAGTGATGCTGATTATGCTAGTCAATCTGACACTCGTCGGTCGGTCAGCGGGATTGTTTTCATGCAAAGTGGAGGACCAATATCTTGGGCTAGCAGACGTCAAGAGTGTGTGTCCTTATCCACAACTGAGGCTGAGTATGTCGCTGCTGGTGAAGCTGCGAGGGAATCAGTTTGGTTGGTGCGACTGTTCACAGAAGTTTCTCCCTTAGATAACGTTCCGGTTCTTTTTGTGGACAACCAAAGCGCAATCAAGTTAGCGAAAAATCATGAGTTCCACAAGAGGACCAAGCATATCGAAGTGAGGTACCATTATATTCGAAAGGAATTGGAGGATGGAAGGTTGAACATACAACATGTACCAGGTGATCAACAACTCGCTGATATCCTGACCAAGCCGCTACCTCGTCTGAGATTTGCTGAATTACGTTCTGCTCTGGGAATGATTTGAACTGTTTTTGAATTTATTCATGTTTTTATATTAAAATTGAAATATCTAATGTTTTAGAGGAAGTATTGATGTAAAACCTTATTATTTAGTATTTTAAAAAGTTGTATTTCGAATAACCTTCTGTCAATCAATCTGTTTTTTCGTTAATAATAAAAAGCATATTATTTTGTGAACAAAACTATAATAAGCTGGTGAAGCTTGTGTTATGGGTACTAGGCAACGAATATACATACATATTATAGATAGATAGACATATAAATACATATTTAAACACCCAAGACCTAAGCACAACACCAAATGCTCATCACATCGATGTTTGTCTCAGCCGGGGATCGAACCCGGGACCCATGGATTCGCAGTCAGGGGTACTAACCACTAGACCAATGAGTCGTCAAAGTCGTCAACATGTATATAGGATGCCGACAAATCATTAATGCATTGGTACACAGGTCACATGAAGAGCAAAAGGGGTAGACCATTCCTAAGGTGGGTTGGTGAAATAAGAGCCGTGGCAGATGGCATATGGACCCGAACTCCCCAGGTCCATAATCTTTGGTTGCATTAATTTATGGTTGCATTTGGAGGAGGCCTTTGCCAACAAAAGGCAAACAGACAAGATTGTCAAGGGAATGTAAATATTCAACTATATTTAAGTTAATTTTTTCAATACTAAACATTTATATTCTAGGTTAAGTAAATTTGTATCTTGTCTGAATAAAGGCTTATATTATTATATAATATTATTATAGGATGCCGACATAGATAGTATGACAAATCCTATGGAGGTCCAGAAAGAGAAACAGAGGCCCAAAAAAAATTATTAGCCTCTTTTTCTCGTGGAATCAAACCCAGCATATTGTCACTAATAAACCAAGCAAGTTATTCGCTACACTGTATATTGATATACCTGACAGTTCAATGAGGTAGGAGTCCTTATTAATACAAAGCTTTCCAGCATAGAATGCTTTAGTATTTCGTTTTTCCACTTTGGTAGAATTTCTGTGTGCATTTCAAATTCAACCTTTGGCATGATCCAGTTGTGCATCCTTTTTAATAAACTTACATTTTTCTAAAAAAAATATCATCAGTTTATAAAATCTGACATATGTACCGCCACATTTTATTTATTAATTATATATTTAACCATAAATGGATATGCCGATGGAACATACATGTATAAGCAACACTATTGATCCCACATCAAAACAAAGGTAAATAGAATAAAATAAAAAAAGGCAAGTTGCTCTATATGGCTTATTTAAAAATCTTAAAAGGCTTATTTTGTTAAAACATGCAATATTTTTAGAGTGCAAAGGTGCTAGGTTTCTAAAATGTATTATTACTATTATAATACTTACAGTAAGATCAGAAGATGTTAACCATATTGTGAATTCTACACGATGAAAAAGGGGTAGAGATACACAATCATCAGTTTTAATTACAACAATACTCCAGGTGCGCCTAAAGAAAGGCCCTAATTTTGAAACATCTGAATATTTTTTTATAAATATTTGTTTATTTATCAGTGCTTTCTTGGGGTCTATAGCAATGTCATCTGAAATTAAAAATAAACAATATATTAAAAGAGCAATCAATAACTAGTCCTTATGCATGCAATTCTTGGCTCAGTGGTCTTCTGTTAAAACCCAAGCTTTCTGTGTGCATTAGTATGTTATATTATTGTATCCAAAATTTAAGAATAATGGGCACTCTCTTGCCATAAAAGAATAATCAAAAAACAAATGCATAAATCTGTTGCACAGTTCTACTTATAGCATTTGATTATTATTATTAAATCACAATCAGAAGATGTAGCTAGTTTTTTAAAAGTTAATATCACAATGGTTCAATTAATTTGATAAGAATCCATAATTTTGCCTACTGACTTTAATAGGTTTCTATTATCTCTTAAAATGTCTTTTAATATAATTTATTGACAAGGCAATAAAATAATATTTTGGCCTACCTCCTCTATAACGAGTCCATTTTTTTAAATTTAATGTCCACTTCAGCATTTCTTCATCATCTTTGCAAAGAATCAGAATTGGATAAGAAAGATGGGTTCGTACAGCATAAAGAAATAATAAGACTGTAACAGATTTGCCCTGTTGAGGAGGAAAACTCAGTACACAGTAATCTGATGACTTGTTTTTCTAAAAAAAATGTTAGGCATTAATGATGATAAATGTTAATTTATCGATTATTAACCAATGGCTCTTTGTAAGTGTAGTAGTATTTATAGAATAGATATGCCTTAAATAGAGGAGGATTTTTGTAACATACCCATTTTTTAAATAGGAATCTTACACCATCAATTTGATGAGCATACATTTGATGCATAGGTTTAACACAAATAATATCTTTATCTGATATTTTATCCAACATAAGGTTTTCCAAAGTTATTTTATTCATGTTTATGCTCTGAAATATAAAATAATTATATGAAATTTACTGCAATTAGATAAACTTAATAAATCTTAATTTGCCAACATATCTTTTATAAACATAGTGTGAACACAATTTGATAAGACCAATGAGAACTTCATTTAAAACAGTTTTATAAAAATGTTTTTGTAGGTTAAATATACCATCCCATTTATGAAAATATTTTAATATTTAGACCATTTAATCCTGTAATGCATACTTACCTCTTTACCAAGATAAGTTCTGGTTAAGTCTGTTTAAGATGGATAGAGTCATTAAGAGAATATAAAGCATCTCCAAATAGAATAACGCTACAAATACGGAGACACTCGTTTTATGAGTAACTACATCTTCTAACTCCTGTATAATATGCCTATTGGTGAAAACATGACCCCAAGACATCAGGTATACACTTAAAATAAGTTTGTGTGTTCAATGCAATATTAGTTTGTGATTTAGTGTAATAGAGGAACAATATAAATAATTAATGCTAAAACATTGCCAAACAAGAATGGACATTCATGGTAAAAATATTGATCGTATTTTCTTAAACAATAATAACTGTGACATTGGGAATTATGACACAGCTGATTGTTGGCAGTAAAACTATATTGTTATTTGACATTCATAATGGCGTTATGTATCTGTCCAAACTTTATACACAGACTAAGGATCTACATCTACCTAAACAGTCGGTAATATTGTTGAGGAATGTTTTTTTTGTATTTGTAATAGACAAAAACTATTCAACTAATTATTATGGATAACACAAATTTAACGACCTGAATATTTAAGCATTAACTATGACTGAAATATATCTACAAAAAATATTTTTGTAATTGAAGTTTCAAATTATTATGTTTAATTTTGTTTATTTTGCGAATTGTCTATTGTCGTAATCCTCATAGCCTAACCATTCTTTTGATAACCGAGGAGATAATGCTATTTGCGCTTCCCCGCAACTCAAAGGCTACAGGGATATGTGTGACAGACTCAACCAGTCATGTTATTGCTCTTCCGGGAGCCGTATGAAGATATGAAGACACCCATTGCATTTGCATTATGAATGAATGACTTTATAAATGGACTTTATGAATAGAATTTGGATTGACTAAATAAATAATAATTTATTAGATGTATAGAAAGCACTTATTGTCTGTAAAGGAACCAATGAGGGGTATTTATCGTAGAATTCTCAATTCTTTATGTAGGTACATAAAGTTGTATAAAAAAACGCATTTGTAAAAAACAAGTACATATAATAACATTTTCACTTACAAATTGCAATAACAACATATAAAAATATATAAAGTCCAAATATCATAATAATATATATCACGAAACTAATTAATCCATTTATCCTTATAACTAAGTCTGATTTAAATTAATCGTTTTTGAAGGCAGGAGTTCTCTTCTCAATAAATGCATTCATGCCCTCTTGACGGTCCGTCTGAAAGAATGAATACTTGTGTTAAATTTGCCGAGTAACAGTCATTTGAATTAAGCCTGAAGTTGTTGAATGTGTATTTATGATTATTATACGATTAGTTTTGGTCTAGTAGGTTAAGTGTGCGCCTCTCATTCCTGAGTAGGTTAGCATTCCCGGCTATATATTAATGGATATTTCTAAGTAGGCTTTTAACATTTTGCATTAGCCTTAGATACAAAAAGTAGATGTTGTGTGTCAGGGACAGGTGATCATGAAACAGATACAGAAATCTGTGTATTTTAAATATTAACACAAAATTTGAGGAACAAGTTACTATATTTATATGTATGTAAGTTAACTTGCAGTAAAGGTCAAATATTAATTTTTAAAAAATCACTTGAAATATTAAAGACAAGAACTAATCCTTAAGGTGCGCTTACACGGGCAATTAAAATTGCTCAATTCCAGTCAATACTCGTCAAGACTACATCAAGCAATTTACGGCAACGGCAACAAGCATCAATACTACGCAATACAATATTGAGCGATATGGCACAACTTCATCAACTAGGCAATACTGTCCTACACGAGCATTTCAGTATTCGCTCGCTATAGACGACATTCTTCTTGCTGCGGCGGCTTGTAGCGCTTTTTTTATTATTAATCAAAAGGGTGCGATCGTTTTTGGCAAAGAGGCCGCAATTTTCATTGTGAAAATAAAAAAATAATTAATTAATTACATTTTAATTTATTATTTTTTAATTTTTCTTTAATTCTTTAATTTAATTGTTTTTTTTTCAAGAATTAGATAATATATTATTCAAAAACTTTACTAGAATGTCACGAACATACTTTGAATTACTTAATAAAGTAATTAGAAATTATTATGATTTAGACCTCTCGCTGTCCCCGCGGAAGCAAGACGGCAAGCCGCAAAACAAACAAGTGCGAATGAGACATATACAAAAATTGCTAGGAATTTCCAAGTCCATTGGATATTCGTCAATTCGTATCTGCGACATTGAGCGATATGAAATATCTGGAGCAATTAGAAGCAATATCGCCGTATAATTTATTGAATTTATTGAAATTGCTCCAGATCGGTCCATTCGTATCGGCGAGCAATTATTGCCCTTGTGTAAGCGCACCATTATGTTCAATATGATATGAAAGTTAAGTGATAAACAGTGTTTGTCACTTATCTGTCAGATGGCACTAGTGGCCCAATCACTTGTGGTATCAGTACTGTTTGATGGTTGTATGTATAATGTATTGACGAAAATTTTGAAGTTATGCTTCTTTGGCGTAACAAGATAAAATCTATTTAATTTTTTTATCTTTTGCCTTATTCTACGTTTGTAGAAAAAACGACACTAACAATAGAGAAAAAGTTATTTAATACATTGAAAGTTTTACAATAACGCATTATCTAGTTAAATAAAGTTTATTTAAATATCACAAAAAAAATATTTCATATAATTAAAGAAATCGACATTTCTTATTTTAAAATGTTGACTATGCTAACATCAGGGTGTCGGTTTTTTGTGATGGTGTGCACGCGCATCGTAAAAATTTACTCTCATCATTTTTCTTAACGCACCAAAAGAAGTATAACTTCAATAATAATAATACACGCAAAATTGAGATGATTATTAAAACGCACTTATTTTTTTTTTAAATTTTCTTAGACAGTGCATTGAGATATGCTAGAAAGCTAAATCTTTTTTGATATAACATTTAACAGTATTATGTATGTATGTCATACTACTTACAGTAGCAAAAGTGCCATAAAACAGTGATTTTTCGAATTGCAAGCCTGTTTTGAGTGTGGTTTCATAAGCTTGGTTGACAGATTGTTTGGCCATCTTCACAATCAATGGCGAGTGGGTTCCAATCCTTTCAGCCAATTTAATAGTTTCTTCTAGAAGTTTATCTACTGGAAACACTTTGCTTACAAGACCTGAAATTTAAATATTTTAATTGTACCATACATTTTAAAGTTATACAACGATCTTTAGTAATGGTCACTCGACAATCACCATACCCGTGACCATGCTAGGCACAAAACCTAGAGACATGGAAGCAAAATATTTATAAACTTCTTACCCATTTTCTCCGCTTCCTGAGCACCAAAGAAATTGCCCGTGAGCACAATTTCCATTGCCTTCGACTTGCCCACATACCTGGGCAGTCTTTGGGTACCACCGGCCCCGGGAATTGTGCCAATGTTGATCTCGGGCTGCCCAAACTTTGCGTTTTCGCCAGCGTAGATGATATCACACAACATCGCTAGCTCGCAACCACCGCCGAGCTATAAAAAAAAATCTATTTATTTTTTTAAATTTGAAAGAGTTTTTGTATTTTCAATACTTTTGATAGGTTAAATGCTCTATAGAAAAACAAATTTTGACTTAAGGAGGTATTAATTTAATTAATATACACTAATATGTATTATAGATTTTTGTTTATAAATTACTTTAAATCGCAGCACATGGGTGTCCCATTTTAAAGGGTGCGTTGCCGGCTTTTGAGGGAGGCCGGAGGAGTATGCTCTTTTTTCAAACAATGTTTAAGATACACTAAACAAAAGAGTAATCATCTAGGGACCCTCACATCTACCAATTATTAAGTCTTATTTGAACGTTACTCATAATTATATAATAATAATGTATAATTATTATTATTGTTATGAAGACTTCAGTGGACAGAAACATTGAAACCGATGTTCCGCCATCATATATATTTCTGGTGTATTTAAAAAAAAATATGTATATAACATTGCTTATATATATAAACTTTAACTAGTGATATTATAAGACTCCGTTATCGGCTAGTAATATATGCTATAAGAAATCAATAGGAGCGCAGCATAAAGTACAGTTTTTGTAAAAATTGGATAATTAATTTCCTTTTGAGACCTTGTGTTATTCGATCTCTCACTAAGATGGACGTAATTGGAATGGTTTAGCTACTTTATGTGGCTACTAGTATCATAATGCGTTTATATCACATATACAAATAAAAATATCATAAATATAATTTAATTTTTTCTTTCTTAGGCGTCCTCGAAAAGTCGGCATTAATGATTAGTTTTTATTTATTTCCTATTTCTTCAGCTAACATAAATTATGTACAACAAAAAATAATACTAAACATATAGCAAGATGGAATACATAATATATTTAAGACTCAAATATTTACGAAAAGAAAAATACAAACAAACAATGTATAAACTTTCGTATTTAATTATGTTTTTTATATTTCAAAATTCTATATACCACCACAAATCGTTTCTGCACTCCATCAAGATAAGGACGTGCAGTTAACAACAAAGTCAGAAGTGTGAGTGTGTGGTTGATCGCTCGCGTGTTTTGACTCGCGCCCCAAAAACCGACAAAAAGCGAAGGTTTAGAGGTGGCTCACGCAGTGTTGCCAGGTCAGAGGATTTCCCCCTAGGGGTTTCTTAACCGAGTTAAGGGCAGAATAGGGGGAAAGAATATTTGTGGGTTTTTTAGGGGAAATTTCAAAAACACACCAAATACAGTTTTTTTGCTATCACGTTCCTGATTTTGGAACTAAAATGAATATGAAAACATCGTAAGAATAGGATCCGTGTGGTTAACCTTACCAATAGTATGTTCGTTTGATCTGCCAAAGAACTAAATACAAATTCTAAAATTACATGAAAATTCAGTAATAACACTCCACAATAATTATTATTTTTGAAGTTATACTTCTTTAGGCGCGTTATGAAAAATTTATGAGAGTGAAATTTTACGATGCGCGCACCGTGACACAAAATTCAGTATGGGCGCCGAGCGTGCGAGAGCGAGATGGGAATAAGACTATCTACAAGTAAAAAGAAATAGAATATGCGTGACGTATGACCTTAATGACATTTGTAGTGCCTTTTAATCAAATAAAGCAGTTTTAATTATTTTTTCAAAGAAATTTAGCAATGCTTTTTCACATAGACCTATTGTTACTTGGTTAAAAGGTTATGAAACATACCTAGTTATTAAATTAAATTAATAATATAATAAAATAAAATAATAAATAATAATTGTTATTAATATTAATTAATAATTGAATAATATACTAATATTAAATATTGTTAAATTATTAACGCTATATCTATTATTAATTAATTAATATTAAAAAAAATAAAGAAAGCCAAAGAAATATAACTTCTTACGCGCGTACATAAGTACACGCACCATTTTTTTTGTATTTGAAGGCATCCTAGGGGATTTCTGGGGGGAAATCAAATTAGTATAGGGATACGTCGCCGAGACCATCTGGCAACACTGCTCACGCACCGTCCACACTCGCGCGCGCCCGTCCTCTCTCGTATGTGTGGACGGGTAATAAGAAAACTAATTAAAGTATACATACAGCAAATCCATTGACAGCAGCGATGACCGGTTTACCGCAGTTTGACACATCTTCCCATTCTTGTAGGAATCCATCCCTAGTGTTAGAACTGTATGTGTTATTTTGCATTTCTTTAATATCAGCGCCAGCGGCGAAAGCTTTTTCATTTCCTGAAAAACATAGACAAATATGATTGAAAATTTAATTTAAAAACAGTACCCAGATCCTAGTGAGTGAAGAAAATTATTTTTTATTTATTTGTTTGAACTTATAACAATCAAATAACATCAATTATTTATTATTAGCTTTATCACTAACAAGCGAGCCTGGCAGCCTTAGTAAGGAAAAAAATAACGGATTAAACCAAATGAAAATATCATTAATTAATTTCGGTAACTTAATGTGCACTTATGAACGTCGGTAAAAACATTTACTAAATTTACATTTACTGTGTTGAAATCAAGGGCGTAGAACGGACGAGAAAAACTCCGTCTTACTTTACATTCCCAGGGTTTTAGAAAATGTTTGTAAACACCTCCTATCAGGCCCCTCGAGACGTGTTCAAGCAGTTAGGTTTTGTGAAGTATGTACATATACTGGCATACAAGAAGTTGAACGCGTATTGGCCCCACCTATATTACGTCATCGTGTGTTAGGTTTATTTTCGTTACGGAATTTCTTGATTCGGTCGCCGCGCTCAAAGCCCCCAATAAAATCTATGCAATAGTTTAACAATAGGGTTGATAAAAATGTCTTATAAAAACAATTTAAACAGCTTCAGTAAAACCTTAAATTCTTATCTATCTCTATTATCGACATATTAAAACTTTACAGTTATTATTGACTAGCGCACTGGTGGACATTTTTTTGTAGATATTGATATGTTTTTAATATTGTGGAACATTTTATTCTATCATCAATAGTTTTCGCAGCGCATGCGATGAAAGATATTTTATAGGCATTTTTATTACTCCTTCGCTAACTTTATTGTAGTGTAGGATCCTTTCTTTTTTCTTGCAATGAAATAGCCTATACTAATCAGTGATAATGTAGCATTCAATAGGTGAAAGAATTATTAAAATCGGTCCAATACTTTTTGCACCAATTCGTTACAAACATACTTACATACAAATCTTTCCTCTTTATAATATTAGTATAGATAGATGTAGATAACTTAACGAAAACAATTCATAACGATAGCTAAAAAATACGGCCACCCATTGCATCCCTAATATAATTTAGTAACATGAATCACTGGTATATAAGAACGGGAAACTGGCAGGATGGAACCTGTTAAGTGATCCTGCGCCTATGGACACTCAAAACCAAGAGTGGTCGTGAGTGCGTTGCCGTCCTTTTAAGAATTGGAACACTCTTATCTTGAAGGACCCTAAATCGAATTGGTTCGGGATTACTTCAGTGAGCGCTCCGCTCTTCGTTGAATACGGTCAAGTGGAAGGAGCTGGAACTGGGGAGCTCCCGTCTGAGGACATACGGTCCTCTAGAATGAATCGAATTTGCACATGGAGCAGTACCCCAAGTTAAAATGCTTCTAAAAACACTTACCAGTTATAATGATAGCTGCAATTGCTTTATCTGCATCAAAATCTTTGACAGCTTTTCCAAGTTCTTTAAACAATGGCTTGCACAGAGCATTGAGGGCCTTGGGACGATGCAATTGAATGAGACCAACATTCTTCTTTTCACCAACTACTTCTATTTTAATGTTCTCGTATTGTGGAGCTGTAAAAAATTATAATCTGTTAAACGTCACGATCGCATTATGACATGCAATTCTGCGACAGAGTCGGTAACGAGTAATGATTATTGTTATATTAAGAAACAAATACTTCCAGATAATTCCCGTCAAGTTATCCAGAGTTTTTATATGCAAAATATTATATGTAACAAGAACTTTTTGTTACTACCTGTCTGCCTATCTGTTATATACATATACAGTAGAACCTCGATAAGTCAAAAACCTCAAAATCTCGAAAAAATGTTTTGTTCCCTTCCCTTAAAACACCAAAACCTCCATTACTTGAAATCTTGACCCTCTGTTAATCGAAATAATCACCGAGTCCCTCCAAGCCATTTTGGTACATATTTTCACTCTATAGCTCGAAAAATTAAATTTGACCTCGTGTATCTCGAACATAGGAACGTTTTATTTTACAACCTTTACAACTTGATCATTTGGAATTTATTATCTCTATTGTTCGAACAAAAATAAGTTACCGACTTTAAGAACTTGCCGACAATGTGAGTACACTATTGTTTCTTAGAAAACATTTTAGAAGTATACAATAATAAATTTATGACTCATGGAAACACGTGTTTGCTTGCTTTGTGTCAGGTGTTCAATTTTGATTCCCTTTGAAATTTAGCTAAGCCAGTCATTTGTTTTCGACTTAAATACTGTCAGAAGCTGTTTGGTTCTACTGCAATACACATCAATTAGTACAACAGTTAATATGAGTTTAACTGACTTAGTAGAAATTACCTACTGACTTTTATTAATGCCATATTTTTTATTTTAAAATGATTTGAAATAATGTTGATTTATAATAAATAAAAATATGTTTGTCACCTCTGCAAGTTGAATTTTTATTTATTGTACCTCTCTAACTCAAAATTTATAAGAATAAACCTCAAACTCTTTATGTCGAAACAAAATCCGCCTAAGTCAACTCGAAATTTTTGGCGGCTCCCTTGATGTTCGTCTTATAGAGGTTCTACTGTAATTTAATTAAGGCAATTAATTATAATAATATAGGACGAAGGAGAAGGAGAACAGGGCGCCCCAAAAAAAGGTGGTAGAAGAAATAGAAGCAGTAGCAGGAACCGAATGAAAGAAAGCCATATACAGAGTAAGTTGGAAAAAGCTGGAAGAGGCCTTTACATGTGAAGGGGTTCCGATCATCGGTACTTAATGTAGCTAGGATATAGGATAACAAGATAAAAATAATGTATGAAATTTAAAAAACCAAAGCTGTATATTATAATTTTTGTCATGATTGGAAAATAAACGGGATTTTATTATTATTGATAATTTTAGATCTGAGGACCAGACCTTAAAATGTTTTTTTTTAATAATAATATTAATCTTTGTATAATGTATCCGAATTAATCTAAGAACTTCAGGCATACATTTTAATAAACATAAAAAAACTGTAAGGAGGTTAACATAGGTTTTCTGTTTTTAATAAAAATACTGCATAAATCATGCATTTCAAACGTAATTAAAATATTACCTCAGATTTCAAAGATTTATAAATTAAGACAAATAAAATAATAATCAAGAACTGTTGGAAGACTTATGGAATATATTATTAAATTTTATGATAGGTAATTATTTAAAGGTAATGCAAAAAATTATGTTTTGGTCATGATGAATTACTTTAATGACTAAGTAATTATGGTTTCAATTTGGAATTACTTATATAATATATTTTATAAAAGTCCATCATTAATGCAAATGTTTGTACAGCCTAATTGTAATGTAAATAGTGTAACAGAAAAGAGATAAGTGCCAAAAACATTTAATTTTATTATCATTCAGATAACAATGTGACCAAAAATAAGCAACAAGTTATGTAATATAAATGATGTAATCAAAATCTTTAAGATTATTTATGATATTATTTGCCACTTTAGTACTGCTATTTCATTAATACGAAACTGATGAATCATCTGATGTCTAATCAAGTTGTACTTTTCCACCTATGGTATGGTTGGTAATGTTTGTGGACTCAGTATCCGCACTTAGACGCTCAATTGGTCCGTTATGCGTAATACTGTTCCATCTATATTCCACACTATTACATGTCTCTAAGTATTATCTGTTCCATAATCTAACTATAACCAGTATCCAATATAGGATGCAAGAAGGCTGGAATTTGCGAGGTTGCGATGGCAAAAAATACTGAAGGTCCACAAGGAGCTATCTATAGATGATATATTGAGAATTTACATATACATAATCTTTAACGCCATTGACTTTGCGGCTAAAAGTGATCGCATTAATAACATATGATAAAAAAAGAAAAATTTAAAAAGTACAGAGACTTTGTTTTTTATTACATAACATAGCATAAAATTAAGTAATAAAATAACTTTTAACTAATTGTTTTGCTACAAAAACATTATTTATTATTCAAGTTAATATTTTAGGTGAAAAAGCATGATTGAACCCGTTTTAGTTGTAGAGTATGTGACTGAGACTTTAGAGGCTCTGAAGGTTTAACTTAACACTTGGGCACTTATTATAATAGTCTTGGAGTGTAAATTTATCAAATGGGAAAAGCATAATTATTTCTAACCTTCATCCAAATTATCATGAAAACTTGATTACACAATGCATTTGTATACTGAAACTAGTACTGGCAAGGGTGTAGTTAGATTCTAAGTACTGTTATTTCTCACTTATAATTATTATACTTTAGGACTGACAGTAATTTGCACTCCTTATGTTAATATTTAAAATTAGTAGAATGATAAAAACTGCATATAATTCAATTGTTTCAATGCTTAATATTACTTTATTAGTATATATATTTATTTTTTTATATGAAATTTGTCTGAGCATATAATAGGCATAATAACCTAATAGGAACCAAGTAACAAACAATGAGTATTTATGTCTTTTATCTATTCTATCTATCGAATAATCTATTTCAAGATGTATATTGTATAAATTCCCTTTAATTACCATTCACCATATTTTAGTACTAACCAGTGCTGTAAAACTTAATGGCACCGGCACGGCTGTTGTTGATCACGTTTTTTCCAAGTAAGAATCGAGTAAGTCCCGCTACTGAAGCCATTTTGAACTTTTAAAAACTTTCAAGTATCCAGATGACTATAGGCGGTCAAACTGTAAAATTAAAGTAATATTCGTTTAGTCGTTATTTGAACTTTGACCGACAATAATAGAAGTTATCCATTATAATAGTGTTCCAATATATTAAAATACATACATTTACTAGAACGGGCAAAGGCCAACTGCCTAACTTGCGAGCAGTGTTGCCAACTCGATCTCTTAGGTAGGTGCTAAATGACATCTCAAATTGTGCTAGATAGATAAAAAATATCAAAAATAGTGCTATTTTTATAGACATGAAAAAAAAAGATATAATTAATTTAATTTTGGTTTAATATGATAATAATTATTTAAAACTACATCCAATCATCTTCACTATCGTCTGTCTCTACTGCTGATTCTGCTTCTCGTTGTACTGACACTGAAGCCGCCGTGGAAGTGGAAGTATCTTCAATTTAAATGAGTACATATCTTTTTTGCCAATTTTTGAAGTTATACTTCTTTAGGCGCGTTATGAAAAATTTATGAGAGTGAAATTTTACGATGCGCACGCACCGTGACACAAAATTCAGTATGGGCGCTAAGCGTGCGCAAGCGAGATGGGAATAAGACAAGTAAAAAGAAATAGAATATGCGTGACGTATGACCATAATGACATTTGTAGTACCTTTTAAACAAATAAACCAGTTTTAATTATTTTTTCAAAGACATTTAGCAATGCTTTTTCACAAAGACCTATTGTGACTTAGTTAAAAGGTTATGAAACATACCTAGTTATTAAATTAAATTAATAATATAATCAAATAATAAATAATAATTGTTATTAATATTAATTAATAATTGAATAATATACTGAATATTAAATATTGTTAAATTATTAACGCTAAATATCTATTATTAATTATTTAATATTTTAAAAAAATTAAGAAAGCCAAAGAAGTATAACTTCTTACGCGCGTACATAAGTACACGCACCATTTTTTTTAAAAGGATTTCTTGGGGAATTTCATATGTATGGCAATTTTTATTTACGTTTTTGAGCCCTGCTCGGATATGAAGAAGTGAATTGAAAGTGTCCAAATTCATTTTATTCCTCAGTTTATTTTTTTAAATGTTTATTGAACTGAACACCTTCTCAACATCGGCGTTAGAATGCGGCAATGATAGTAATATAAATGCCAATGAAACTAGTTCATTATAGGGATTTTCGTTGTTTGCATCTTTATATTCAGATACCTCTACCCAAACCTTCAATGTGTCAGTTACATTTTCCCATTTATTATTGTTAATACTTTTCCATTGGTTAGCTATTTTATCAATGTTTAAAGTCGATTTAAAAATTATAGTAGCGTTTTATTACTACAACTTGCGAGGCTGCGATTTGTTACAGCAACCAGAGAAATCCGAATGATGGCTGTTTAGTGCTAAATTTAGTGCTAGGTGCTGAATGGTAAATGACAGTGCTTGAATGGCGAAAATAGTGCTAAATCTAGCACCGGAAGTTCTAAGTTGGCAACACTGCTTGCGAGTTGCGATAGCCGATAATAGCTAAGTAGGTAGGTGATTACTGATAACTAGGGATGCTTGATGATCATCGATGTTAAAAGCAAAAACATCGATATTTTGACATCGATGTTGCTATACTAAAAATATCGTAACATCGATGTTAACTGGATCGAACATGGATGTTAACTCACGGCTTCCCGCACGACCAATGCAACCTACGCAACAAATTATGTCCTCTATGAACGCATCCACCAATGAGGATTCGTTCATCGTAGTCTCGCTCAATCTAACTCTCTCACACTTCCTCACTATTCTTTATCAACAAATAAATATATTAAAAGGTTCTTCTTTATCACACACAGTACAGTACAGTATCACATACAGTTGATAAAAAAAATGGTGCGTGTACTTATGTACGCGCGTAAGAAGTTATACTTCTTTGGCTTTCTTTATTTTTTTTTAAATATTAAATAATTAATAATAAATATTTACCGTTAATAATTTAACAATATTTAATATTTAGTATATTATTCAATTAATAATTAATATTAATAATAATCATTATTTATTATATTATTAATTCAATTTAATAACTAGGTACCTATGTTTCATTACCTTTTAACTAAGTTACAATAGGTCTTTGTGAAAAAGCATTTCTAAATTTCTTTGAAAAAATAATTAAAACTCCTTTATTTGTTTAAAAGGTACTACAAATATCATTACCCATCTCGCTAGTGCACGCTCGGCGCCCATACTGAATTTTGTGTCACGGTGCGCGCGCATCGTAAAATTTCACTCTCATAAATTTTTCATAACGCGCCTAAAGAAGTATAACTTCAAAAATATCGGAATATGTAATAATTTGTTCTGTTTCTTAATAAATATCGAACCGAATACAGTGAAGTGTATTTTATTTATTTGTCAATTATTAATGCAAAATGCAAAAAAAACCGATGTTATCCAACATCGATGTTTGGTTTTCGATAAATATCGAGCATCGATGTTGAGCTTTCTATTACGACATCGATGTCAATATCGATGTTTTTCTAACATCGATCGGGATGATGATAACACTTCTTGCTTCTTGTGATTTTAAATTTTATACATCTATCATAATATATTTATTTTAATTATTATAATTATATTCATACACCCGTGTGACGTATTTAGTATACTATAAATAAGTAATCTGTGGTGTGACGTACTATGTATATATAAGTTGCTCTATGGTGTGCTCACTGTCGACGTAGAATGAACATTTTACTCTCATACTAAGGTGTCATCACGTCTGGGAATGTGGGTCATCCACAGCCTCATCGACCACAGGAAAAAGTATTCCTACCTCCTCGGTATGCCTATTTATCATGTAGCTAAGTAAAGTTGTTTCACTTTTTTTATGGTTACCGATTTAACACATAATACACTCTGTGTACCACACTATAATTATACACAGATTGACTCGTTAGGGTTAATATATCTACAAATAAACCACAAGAATTAACTCTTACAAACTGACTTGCGGACCCGGCAGACGTCCTGCATGATAATTCAAGGATATTAAACAAACTATGAAAGAACCGACTTCAGTATCTGCCGGGCTGATTTATGAACCTAAACGCATACAAAAAAATCATTCAAATCAGTCCAGCCGTTTAAGAGAAGTTCAGTGACATTCACACGTACAGTAGAATTATATGTACTATATGTAAGCTGCACACGGTGCGCAAATTTGAT
The DNA here is from genome assembly GCA_963693345.1 of Pieris melete. NCBI lineage: Eukaryota > Metazoa > Arthropoda > Insecta > Lepidoptera > Pieridae > Pieris > Pieris melete. The sequence goes on from CAVNZK010000021.1 coordinate 919,252, forward strand.
TGAAATCGGTTAAGTAGTTTAGGAGTCCATAGCGGACTAACAACGTTACGCGTATAACCCGCGGCACGTAAGTCTAGCGCTGACCGTTATTGCGCAGAAGTAAAAAATAAGGTACCTGAGGGGGGCTAGCGGAATGAAGAGCGTCGATTGGCTCTCCAGTCGCATTTTGTCCACCGCGCGACAGTACATTTGCGCAGCAATCCCCTCCGCGTATCGGCCAGCGCTTGACTTACGTGCCGCGGGTTATAATTTATATATATTAAGAATAAGATAAGACTTACGTTGTTAATTTACGTGCTCTTGGTCTATGTGCTTGACATACAATGACAATGGCAGCTGATTGCCAGCGTCATTGTTAAATTAAATAAATTTTCAAACTTCAAAGAACAGTAGGGTCTAGGGATTAGGGAATGAGGCATTAAGTTGTTTACACTTTACAATATATAAGTTAATAAAATCGGCTTAAATAAAATTACCTGAGAAAACGGTTTCCTATGTATTTAGGTGTCTTTTTACATTTTTTTATTAGAAAACTTTATGTGGGATGAGGAAATTCTATTGGAGGAATGAATAATACAAAGAAGCTAAAATATTTTATATTGACTGGTGATCCCGGTGACGTACCAAAATATATCTATAATCTATATTAATATATATGAATAATACATTCAAGTTCATTAATATTTGTGGTTTTCTTATGTGTAGGAGTAGGAAAAACTACTATAATAAAAAGGATATGTGAATCTTTACAAGGTAAAGGTGTCAAAACATCAGGTTTTTATACCGAGGAAGTTAGAACAAATAGAATTAGGGAAGGATTTGATGTGATTTCCCTGAATGGAGTAAAGGGTAGACTAGCAAGAGACCAGAGATTACTTAGCACACCAGCAAAATTTAAAGTTGGGAAATATGGTGTTCTAATTCAAGAGTTTGAAAATGTTGCACTCCCAACTTTGCAAAAGGTGTGTACCAAACCTAATAAATAGTACTATTTCATTTTAAGTATAAAGTCCTTCGCATTGACTACCTTCATGCTGAATGGGACCTGTTTTGAATGATATCAACAAAAAGGTATAGATAATCAATAGAACATGATAATTTAATATGAAACCTTTTCATACAGGGTGAAGATTGTAAATTATGTCTTGTGATAGATGAGATAGGAAAAATGGAATTCTACAGTATCCCTTTTAAGAACAGAGTAAAAGAAATCTTTACCAATAATTTAAACAATATTGTTATTGCTACAATACCAATAAGGAAGAGTGATCCCCTTATAGAATCAATAAGACATCATAATGAAGCTAAAGTTTGGGTGGTAAGAACACTTTTTTATTTAGTTAATTAAATGTTTGAAAATTTAAGGTTTTATTAATTAGAAGTAAATTAATTTTATAGTTTTATTATGATATATACAAAAATATTTTAATTAAGTATATCTTGTTTCAGGTAACACAAGACAACAGAAATATAATATATGAAGATATAGTCAAAGAAATATTTTGTAACATTTTATCTGATTAAATTGACAAAAAAAATCTAGAACATAATACTTTTTTTTAACTTAATTTAAAAAAAATAGGGGAAAAATGGGCAAATTGTAATCTACTTTTGTTTTTTAAAGTTGTTAAAAATATTGTAAAAATTAAAGGGTATCACAATATGCTTCCTTTAAAATAACAATTCTTTTTAATTATCATCATCAGAATAATCATCAAACTGTCCAGACACAGTTCTAAAAACTTTAGGCTGTGATACCTTATCAATGGGTTCCTCGTGTAAATCAATGGGACAGAAGTGACCTTCATTGATTTTTTTTTGAATAAACATAACCCAAGGGGATTGAGGTGAAGTTCTACTTTTAGCAGTCATATGTGGAACCCACCAATCTTCTGCTTCCCAGTCTTCAGATGAAGTTGAAGAAGGTCTGTTTTGATAAGTTTCTGAAATGATTAATTTGACAGTTAATATGTGGCTTAGATTAAGATGGTGTAGAAATTTGAAATAATGCACTAGAGTGGTACAATGTTATAGGAAAAAACAGAAAACCCATTTAATATAAAGATGTATGTGAAATACCAAGTACCTATGGCACAACATATGGTATAAGTTTTGACACTAGAATGAATTGTATAAGTTTAAACAAAAAAATATTTATCAGTGCTCACTGTTCTAGAGAATATTTTTTTTTTGCTGAAAATAAGTTTTTATTGATACCAACCATTGTTTTCATTCTCATTCCATTGTAATTCGTCATCAGTTAGGTTAGGAGTATGATCCCATTCCTCTTTTACTACTTCCTTCTTTCTGAAAATGAAATTATAGAAATCTTTTTTAGTTTTCAGTTTGTTACAAAGTTTTTCATATTTAAAATATTTTATTATAGTCCAGTCAGTCAAGACAATTAATTCATTATAATTCCAAAAGTTTTCAAATTTTGATGTAAGGTCGGGAGTGGTATTAAAACAAACTATAAAATTTTGCAACCTGCTCTGCGGTCCGGAACATTGATAAAAATGCAATAAATGATAATTTGCTCAGTTCTTGAGACCAAAATTCCAAAAGTTCTGCAAAGTTGGAGTGGTGTTAAATATATTATTTTACATCACGTGTCAAATTTGCAACCAATTTAAGTGTACAGAACATTTTTTGTTATTAAAAATTAATGTTTTTCTTTATTTAAACATTCCAAAAGTTCTGCAAATTTGACAGATATATCGAAAATAAAATAAATAACAAAAAATGTTCCGTACACTTAGGTTGGTTGCAAATTTTATACGTGATATGAAATATTATATCGAAAACTTCTCCAAGTTTGCAGAACTTTTGAAATTTTTTTTTTCACGACCATACAGCAAAAATTAATTTAGTTGCAATTTTAACAATGTTCCGGACTGCGGACAAGGTTGCAAAATGAGATTTATTGTCGTCCCAATGTACCAATCACTTGACCGAAGTTTGAAAACTTTTGGAATTATTATCAAATTTTCGATTTCGAATGTCTATAATGACTGGTGTATTACCTTCCACAATATCTTTGTTCTGAATACTTAAATCTTATCTTCTTTTGTTTTTCAATGTAAACATCATTCTCAGGTTCTTCAAAATAATTTTGGGCAAGATCAATTTCATCATAGTTAGTGATTTCAGGTAAATCACAAAGAAAATTATCATACAAATCTAGGGATTTAAGATTTTTCATGTTACTCCAATTATTTGGAAGCATACATAATTCATTATTATTTAGAGATAGCACCTTTAAGTTCTGTAACTCAAGTATTTCTTCAGGCAAATATAGAAGCTGATTAAATGATAGCAAACAAACTTCTAAATTTTTTAAAGTACAAAATTCTTTAGGCAGATTATCTATCTTATTGCATGACAAGTCTATTTCTATTAGTTTTTCAAATAAACCTATTTTTGCTGTAACACTATTTATAAATGTATTCTGTACATTAAGCTTTTCTAAATTAATACATTCTATAAGGCCCTTAAAAGGAATATCATAAAAAGCATTGGCTTTACATAAAGTATAGGAATTGCCAAGTTGTATAGACTTAGCATTTACAAATGTTGCTATAAGCTCGTAATCTTTATTTATTCTACAATTGTGAATAATAACTTCCTTGACTAGAGGTTTATGTTGTAAAAATTCGAATAAATATTCATCTTTTAAGGCTTTTAAGTTTGTATTATGGCTAATATTTAATTTTACTAATTTTTTAGGAGATGCTGCCCAGACCCAGTAAGGAGGACTGTGTATATTATTGTTGGATAGGTCTAAATCTTCTATAATATGACAAAAACTTGGTACGTCGTCAAATGCCTCAATATTATTGTAAGATAAGTCCAATTTTCGAATGTTTGTAAGATCCATAATGCTTTGGGGCACTCGCGTTAAGCTGTTGTGCGAAAGGTTTATTTCACATAAGTGTATAGGTAAAATTAAGTTATTGTTAAGATTAGAGAAATGTTGATTACTTAGATCAATAAACGTGATGTTTTCATTCTTATTATTGAGTATATTAAAAGCATTCCTTTTAAGTACGGTTTTCTCTTCATTTTTCTCCATTTCAAAGATTACTTAGTTTACGACGTACGTTAAAAAAAATAATACTATTAATACAAAAATCATAAGATTTTGCCCATATAACCGGCAACCACGAGTCACAACATTTTAGACTTTAAGTCTATACTCTATGACACTCGACGGACTAAAGAGTAAAGACAGATTAGGTCACAGATGCGTAATGCGTTAGTAACTTATTCTAGTAATAATATTATGATTGCAGTTTGGTACAATTGACATGTTTCCAAGATGTCCGGAAACAGGAAAATGGAAATAAGTTGGACAGTCATTTTAGGTCTTAGTTTTAGATTTTTGTAGTTATACTTATTTTGCGCGTTAGGGAAACACGATGAGCGTGCGCGCGCACACCGTCACAAAAAACCGACGTCCTGAAGTTAGCTATAGTCAACATTTTAGTTTTTTTTCTATTTGTCGTTTTTTCTACAAAAGTAGAATATAATTTTTGAAAAGATTTTTATCTTGTTACGCCAAAGAAGTAAAAGTTCTAACGCTATTCGCTATACGCGTTAATAGTTAGGTAAGGTTACACTTTATGTGGTGGTGTTAATTCTGAGCTTTTCGAAATTCAAACTTATTCACGACACGGATAAAGACGTTCTTATCCCTTATTTTTCAAGTTTCATATTTATTGTCATAAATTAAAATGTATGATGTAGTGACACCAAGGGCGGATCATGGTGGACAAGGGGAGCCTGTATCAAAATTTTAATTTATTTACAGATTCTGTATAAAAAATAAAATTTTAACCCTTGGCGCAAGCGTACAGCATGTAGTTTCAATATGATAAACTGTGAATAATATGCGTACATAACACAATGTTACAGTATGGAGTTGGTATTTTTTCTAGATTTGTAAACTTTGCGTAATAATCAAGTGGTGTTTATCGTTAAGCAGTTTTGTAAACATTCCAAACAATAGAATCAAACCCTCTAGGGTACATTAATTTTTCATTTGGTAAAATGAAATTAGACTGGGCACTGTTTTTCGTAATTTCATTGTTATATTTATCATTAATTGGTTGTAGCAAAAATTCCGATGAGTCTAATAAACCTGATATCGCTAGAGCAGGGAAAACGAGGCGTCAGAAAATGGGTAAGAATTTTGGTTTTCGGATTTACGTGTTATTTTACAAGCATTACGCTTTATAATATGTATTTAATTTGTGTTAGAACTCGTAGATAGATTAATTCAATTATAATTGATGAGGGAGTAACAAAAAAAGGGACATTGGACGTATTATATTATAATAATATTGTTATTGCAAGGTATGAAAGGTATGAAATTCTAATTTAAAAAGTTATTATCAAAAGGTCATTTATTGTCATGTCATGAACTCGGAGGCTGTCCGAGAACTCATTTTGTCACCTTCAAATTGTCCTGAAAATATTAACTAAGCTGTTTATTGCTTTAAATTAAAGCCACCATCCATCAAAGATTGAAAGTGAGAACATATGACAACAAAAAGACAAGTGTTGGCCTAGTGAGGCTCTCATGTCTTCCTTTTATCCCCTTTCTTACCGCTTGTCACCGAGGGAGGTGAAGGTGGAAAACCGCGAGGAAAGCGGCATGCCTTAAAACTAATAATCTACGGCGTGTCTCAGGCATAGATGATAGATGAATACATAATACATAATTGCCCGTTAAGAAAACAATTCATCAAGAAACAGATACAGAAATCTGAGGCCAAGAGCAATGGCTGTAGCGCTAGTTTTTTAATATATTACACTATATATTATAAACATATATTACACTATATATATATATAAACAAAGCGGCAATAATTAATTCATGGAGACTTACGGTCTTACCAATTTAATACCATTTTAGTTCAAAACTCGGCAGTTGGTACTCTGTCGAATGTAATCACGCAAATTCAAAATTTGCCAAATATGGATCTCGGGAGGCGATTCAGAACACCGTGTAAGACGGGTAATAAATGTGGCAAGGTAAGATTTATTGTTGCAATAACTTAGTTTAATTTATTAATAGAGCATTATATTTATAAAATATTGCAATTAATTATCTATGGATACCGTTAAACTAGACTTGGTTGTTGTTAAAATCAGGAATCAAGTGCCACTTTTTTTATTAGTTATGGAGTAAAATAAATTGTAAATAATAATCATTAATTTGTAAAAAAAACCATTTCTAATTTAAGAATGATAAATAACACGTTAAAAACTTGACGTTTGTTTACAAATTTACAGGCATGGTCAAAAAAACGTTATAGTGAGAAGTGGGACACCATTTTGCATAGATAATCGCTTTCGCGGGTTTTTGAATTATGAAAGTTGCATTTAATTTTTTAAAGCCAACCCAAAAAGATACTAATAAATTTTTCAACAAAAAAACGTTTTGTTTAGGTTCTACAGTAAGAACAAATAATCTGATATTGTTTTTAAAACCTTACAAAGTCGATATAAACAAATACGTGTAACTAATGTAACGAAATAGTAAAATCTTTTTTTTGTCCTTTCCAGGTCATTAAACGCTTAATGGTGCCAAAACTGGCCCAATTGGAGAACACTATTATGGGTGTGATGAAAGAGCTCTCAAAGATGCCACCAGGATCCCGCCTTCCCGATAAATACACCAAAACTGAGCCGATTAAACTGTTGCTAGACCAGAATTACAAGTAAATTATTTTGAAGAACAATTTAAAATATGTCGAACGAAGATAAATAATATTTAAGAAACGAATATTATTTACAATTGGATCAGCGGTTATGAACTAAGATAATGTTGTGCTCACCTAGCACTGATTTAGTATATTTTTCATTTACTAATTCTAATATTCTATAGTTTATATACCTCTGAGAAACGAGTCATACTCAAGACTCTAAGTTTAAGATTTAAAAACAAGCGCTATGCCTGACGTAGGGGACGTCAAAAATGTACCTATTGGATTTTGATTTTATTGAGTCATAGTTCGCGCTGTCTTTTTTTAAATTAATTTTATGGCCTGGTAACAAAGCTCCGACTCTAAATCTTAACCATAGACCAAAGAAGAGACGAAAACAATTAGTTAAAGAAATTTAGAAATGTTTCTTTCATTTTTGATAAATAAGGCTGGAAGCGCCAAATTTTGTTTATTAGATCTGTTTACTAGTACTGCACATAGATAGTATTTCTGCACAAAGACTACACTCGCACAATCAATTAATATTTATAATTAAATATAAATAAAATCTATTAAATAATATTTGATTGTATATCACGCGGTGCTTGTAAAATGTTTGCGACATATTTTTAAAGCATTTTTGGTTCATTCTGTTGGGCGAAAAATAGTTTGAATTTCTTACATCTCATTTCAGAGAAGACGTATGTATGGATAAACTGGAGTCATGTTTAAAAGAAGATAAACGTCGGAAACGTATTTTGAAGAAGCTGTTTTTCAAGAAATATAACGCAGTAAGACAAGAGCTAATTGGTTATGGCGGGCGGCGGCTCTGGGGAGGCGAAGGAAATCTTTTTTATAGGCGATAGATAAATAAAAAATAAAAAAAAAATACGAAGAAAGAAATACTGATTTTATTTGACCAATAAATAATATTTATTAAACGGACAAAACACTGAATTTATTACATTATTTGCCACTTGATGTTTCGAGTGCTTTTTGGCAATCGTGATTAGCAAGGAAGCGCGAATCTCTCGCGAATAAAATAAGGCATTTGACAAAAACTAAAATTAATATATCTAATTATTCGTGTAAATTAGTACCTACTTTAAGTAAATAATATTTTACAATAATAACTAGGCATACCAAAAGTTGCAAAAACGTGAATAGACACAACATAGAGCGTAGACTGATAGTTGACATCTATCTAGTTTTCATTTTGATGTTTTTTATTTATTTATACAAGGTAGGGAAGACTACGAAATGGTAATATTTATAAAATATACATTTGATATGCTTCGGTAATTTGACGAATTGATGATCATGCAAATGGAGTAATTGTTTCCTGAGTATGATTAGGTAATTAAAAAATTATGATCCACAATTACTTGATTAAAATGCTTTTGGCGTGTAGGATTAATGCTGTGATGCTATTCCTATTCTCGATTCGGTCATATTTTATATAAAAGATGTTATTTGACATGTTTGCCAAAAAAATATCCTAGGCGCAACATTTTAAAAGTATAAACTAATAATATAATACCGCTTCCACGGCAATTATAACCCGATAGTTTGATTCCTGTCACAATAAATACTACTTGTCAAAGTGTAAAGAGTAATATAGCAATGAGGATTTGTATATAGTAGTTTGTTGTTGGATATTATTTCGTATTATTTCATAGTACCTAAATTTTCTTAAGCATTTTAATGGCTTAGGTTACTCTTTATCTACCAATTAATCTTAGTACTAAATTATTTGAATCCTCAAAGAATGCTTCTTTTGAATAAATCCCTTCACGGATACAGATGTATTACATTATTTGCATATCTCGACGCTTGGAGCAATCGTGATGATTGATGAGAATCTCGGTGAAATATCTTATAAGTACATTTAACTATATATAGAGTATGGAGAATATAGAGGCGTAAACCCAAGAACACAAATTTCACAGATTACATTATTTTTTTACTTTATATAATATGCCAATACTTGTACGAGTGAATAACGTAAGAAGTTTAACTAGAGTTAAGGTTAATTTTTACAGGAAATGGCGCGTAAATTCTGTCAACGGGAAATTAATCAAATGGTCACGTTGTATTGTTTGTAATAAACAATATTTTCTAACAATAGCAGTTTTACAAACATTACCTAACTTTCGCCCACAAAGGCTTATTGCTCATAAGTTATGTACTGTTGAGGAATTAGGCAAAAATATCCGTGAAACATGTTCGATATGTGTTTATTAAAAATTGTGGTTTTAATGGCTGCCATTAAAACTATTCTTGGTGTAGATGATAGTAAGTGACTATAATATTTGCTAGGAGAACTACAAGTAATATCTATGGCCGTATTATTTTACGGTTCAACGGTTAACCTTTGTTAATAACAACGTAATCATGAAAACGATGACGACATTAAAATTAATCTACGTAAAATGCTAGGGTTTTTGTGGCTAAACCCCAAAGGAAATCTATGCCGCAAAATATGTAAATTAACGAACGAAACATGCATTACTCTCTATTATATTAATGTTATTTATGAAACTATGAAAATAATAACATGCTATTTTATTAAATAATACTAGCACTTGCGTGAATTATAGAGCCCAGCAATTCTTCAATAATTTTTTCACGACCTCGATGGAATTTGTATTATTTAAGGAAAAATTCAATTTGATTACATTCTAAGATGTTATTCATTTGTATGGTGATATAACAGAATGCTGGCGGTAATAGCGGGAATGCTGGATTGCCCTTGGATCATCGCAATGGACTGCATGTGGCCTTTTTAATTTTATGATTGTGTATACTTTAAAGCTAATACTAATGTAATATTTAGGACAATAATGTAGCTACCACAATTATACCCATATGGACGTATTATCTGAATGAATAAATAAATTATTATTATTATATTACTATAATTAAAAGGATATTTAATGCTCTAAGTATAAAGAGACTCATCAGAACATTATATATTTCAGGCCTGCTCTTCACAGTAACCAGAGCACCTCGATACTTCGGAATCCTTCAGGATCATAGGGGACAGCCGCTCTCCGTTGAAATTTCGGAAGAATATATGGACCAAGACTACATTGCTACAAACAGGTTTTTATCATAGCACATACGTTTAATACATTAATATATATACGTAATGAATGTTACTTTTGTTTCAGAAAGCGGCATAAAATCGATTGGCATAAGTGAGTATTTTATTAAGTTTGTTTTTGGCCAGGCTTACGAATATTAATTCTATGGTCTCACATAATCTATATTTATATCTTTATATAGTTATAATTGTACGTTGCACGAGATGTTGTCATTTATAATGTTTTAAGCGCTTTAAGCTTCACTAGCAGGTAGAACACTTGATTGCGTGCTGCAATACACGCAAGGCGGAATGGGTAAATGAAACATGGGATTCCGATTAATAAATTAAATCTCGAAAAATTTCTTCTTTTCGTAAACTGAAAAGAGAGATGTTGTCGTCACATGAGTATGATACTGAGGGCTCGACTCTTACTCGGTTACAACTGCCCCAGTATCTACAGGGTGGCCAAAAAGTCGAGGATCAAACACAAATAGGGGAAAGATGAGGTCATCAGCGGCAAAAAAAACTTAATATTATCTTCAATACACTCAATAAACAATTATAAATAGTATGTCTAACGCAAGAACTCATCAGTACCAATGTAGTGGATATTATGGAAAAGATACAGAATGAAGATATTTTCGAATTTTAATAAGGATTAGTAAAAAATGACAATTTTCATATAAAAACCAGAATAAATCATAACTCTGCATAACCTTAGAGACCTTCCGTAGAACAATTTTTTGCCGCTGATGACCTCATCTATTCCCTATTTGCGTTTGATCCACGACTTTTTGCCCACCCTGTATACAGCTGTGAGCCTTGAACTATAAAAGAAGACACAAGAACACTCGAAGTTTTTAAGTGGTGTTTCCGACGCATGCTTCGCATCAGCTGGATCCAAAGAGGTCCTGCAACGAATTGGGACGACACGAAAGTTCATACAGACTTTCGGACACGTTTTGCGAATTTCGATACGACTTGTTGCAGCTTATAATGATGGGAAAAATGCAAGGCAAGAGACGGGCTGGTAGAAGGAAGAAGTTGTGGTTGAAACCTACAGTGGACCGGTATCACAGCCGCCGAGGAGCTTTGGAGCTAGACTAGCCCATGATACCCTGCAATTCCAGTTGTTAACAGCCAACTTTTAGCATTAAAGTGGCAGAAGAAGAAGCTTTTCTATAAACGTTAAATTATTTGCTATTTCAAAAAAAATTCTTACTGTTATTCTACATTTACATAGTGACTAGTATTAGTGGATATATGTTGATTAACTTATTAGATATAGCTTTTCAAGTGAATTTGAAATTTTCAGGAATCCTTTAGACATGGATGATTTTGATGATGATGAAACAGAGGAAGTATTTGATGATAAAGACAAAGATGTAAAGATACCTAACAAATTTAATTTACAAGCCGGTCCAGTATAAACATGTTTAACAACAAATAAAAAATATAATTAAATTTTTAAACATTTGTTACTATCATAATACATCCAATATATTTTAATATCAAAATTAATTTTATAAGTAGCTTGCTTGCTAATAGTAGTAGCTTTTGTTGAGTCCAAAGTACTGCCAATGAACATACAACACACAAGCAAGGCTTGGAACAGTGGGGCCAGTTGCCAAATTTCTAATACAGGTGAAAACTTTACAAACTATTTATCTTAATAAAATATAACTAAATCAGAGGCACCATAACATTTTTAAGTCTAGGCCTCAGATTTCTGTATCTGTTTCATGATCATTTGTCAATCTAATTGACAAGTAGGTGATTACTGATTAGCCTTCTGTGCCTGACGCACGCCGTCGACTTTTTGGGTCTAAGGCAAGCCAGTTTCCTCACGATTTTCCTTTATCGTTCGAGCGAGTGTTAAATGAGCACATAGAAAGAAAGTCCATTGGTGCACAGCCGGTGATCGATCCTACGGCCTCAGGGATGAGAGTCAGACGTTGAAGCTACTAGGCCAACACTGCTGCATTTATCTTATTATGTTTATGTAAAACATCACATAGAGCCTCCGAGATAATGTATCGTAATGAACTTAATTAAAAATCGTTTTCGTCGAATAATCGAAATATTAGATTAAATATTTTAGTAAATAAAACACGACGACGACGAGCCTAGGCTGTACATTTTGCTCACTCAGGCTTTCTTAGTTTTATAAGCGTGACCATTTCCTAAATCGTCACGTAATCGTCGAGTTACGCCCCGAGAGTATAGCCAGACGTAGGCCCTCTCTTAGATCGTTGTTACGTTGCAGTCATTCGTTACATAGCAATTAACATTTCATTGTATGTTCTATTGTTGTACGCGAATGCAGAGTAAAACAAAAATCCTCTATCATTTAAAGTACCTTGATGACCTAGGGATCGTACAATAAATTTTAAGGACGTACAATATGTCGAATTAGGTACACTTATTTTAAGCCGTTTGTAATATGCTCCAATAAAAGATTTTGTATCAATCTGCCTATATACACTTAGAGTGCTTTAAATTTCAAGGTTTGAAATAATAGAAAAAATATAAAAATGCATATAAATTTATTATAAAAATGGATTTTATAAAAATATCACGAAATTAACTACCGGAAATCATCGTACATTTCTGCGAAACGATCCTCTATTGATTCGTGAAATTCTCGAGCAAACAGTGGCATCCTGGCCATCTCCAAGGACTCTTCAGAATAGTCTGTGGTCTCGTCCGAGTATTGATCAGCTATGTGATCCTGGTAGATCTTTTCACATTCGCTGGGATGATCACTCTTCAATGTACTTGGGTGATAGCCGATAGCGTCTATTGGCCCAACGGTGAAGTACGGCATTTGTGTGGTTACTTGGAAGTGTTTATCTGTAAAAATTATACGTTATTGAAGTGAAACTTCTTTAGGCGCATGAGGGTAAAATTTTTACGGATATGTCACGAAGATGTGCAGCGTTTTTGTCGAAGAAAATGGAGAGAGCGATAGAGACTTGAACACCGATGGTGTTTTTAATACATATCAATAATCATTATTATTTAATTAAGTAACTAAATTACCACTTTATTGCTAAGATCCAATTGGCTATTTTAGAAAAATTATCATAACTTAGCAATTATGATAATAATGAATTTGTTAAGTATATCATTTGGTAATTGTTACCATATTTATGGTGGTTTCTATATACATAACAACAACTAATTTTAGTTCTGGTTTTTAACTAGCCATAGTATCATTCATTAATAAAGATAGACTGGCAAAATTAAATTATGGGATTTGGGCAGCTTAATTCCTCAATAATTAATTTACAAAGAAGTTTCACTTCTGACATGTGTACTATGTACACACGCACGTTTTATTTATTTTCTTTGAAATTAGTTTATTTATTTTTTTCTTCTGCGCGTATTTGCAATCAGTCCTAATTCTTTGACGGAATCTGAGCTGTGGTGCTGTCATGTGGAGTAGCTCCCCAATGGAAGCATCTACTCATCTACTGCCTAGAGCTATTGCCGGTCTATCTCTAGAATATAGTGACGTTTTAGTGGTTTCACGTACTGTTCTATGGTGAGTTGGCTAGCAAAATATTTTTGTTTTTGGATTGGGTTATATCTAAAAGTAATTTTTTTTGAAGTCCTGCTTGGTTTGGTAGAAATAAAATCAATTTTATATATTTACTCTCGTTGCAGTTTATAGGTACTTGTTAATATGGCAAATCACACTGTGTCGGGCTTGTCTATAAAGTAAAATGATAATACAGATAGAAATCTAATGACACTAGTAAAGGAAACCTCAGTGGAAAATAATGGAGTAGATGAGGTTAGCCGGAGTTAAGTCGAATTTTCTTGAAGCAGTTGCGTTGCGTTGCAGCAGTGGGTCAATCACTGCTTTTAGAAAATTCAACTTAACATAGTTAAAATGTATTTTACACATACAGTGTAAACTATATAACGACACTCAAGGGACTGTGCATATTTTGACGTCACAAATAGTAAATCGGTAGTAGAAAAAGAAAAAAATTATTTCAGGCTTGTGTTGTAATTATATAAAAAGGAATTCTTATTTGAAAGCTATTGCGTATAGTCTGTTATTTATTTTATTAATTTCTTGCTAAATATAGCCTCAATAGAGGCATCTTCGTGATAAAGCACGTAAAAGCAATCCCAATTTGTAAACAAAACAACGAATTTCTTAGAAAGTATGGTACGTATGATGCAGTAGTAAGTAATAATAAAAAATGGTGCGTGTACTTATGTACGCGCGTAAAAAGTTATACTTCTTTGGCTTTCTTTATTTTTTTTAAATATTAAATAATTAATAATCAATATTAAGCGTTAATAATTTAACAATATTTAATATTTAGTATATTATTCAATTATTAATTAATATTAATAATAATATTATTATATTATATTATTATTCAATTTAATAACTAGGTATGTTTCATAACCTTTTAACTAAGTATAAATAGGTCTTTGTGAAAAAGCATTGCTAAATTTCTTTGAAAAAATAATTAAAACTGCTTTATTTGTTTAAAAGGTACTACAAGTAGATTGTCTTATTCCCATCTCGCACGCTCAGCGCCCATACTGAATTATGTGTCACGGTGCGCGCGCATCGTAAAATTTCACTCTCATAAATTTTTCACAACGCGCCTAAAGAAGTATAACTTCAAAAATAATTAAAAATTAATAAAACGAATTTATAAAGTTTGGTCCCTATGGCAGTGTACCTTTAACGCTGGTAGCATTTCCTCGCTGTATTGCGATACTTATTCGTTGAGCCAAGAAAGTAAGTAAGTAAGAAAGTACTATTTACCAGGCGTCAACTTAATTCTTTAATTACCGCCTGTGCACTTGAACTCTAGGGCCCAAGAGTCTCTACTCCAAAGGGAACAAAATCGAAGTTGGAGGAAAGACTCTTATATTTGAGTCGTTTATTATTTTCGTATATTATATTGAAAGCAAATTACTTACAGTCAATGTGATCCGGTATGATTACAGTTGCCATAGTTTTAGCGACTTTATCATCATAGTAATCACCGAATATGTCAACTTTTCCTCCTTCATGCACCTCTTTCCATTTCGGTGCTTCAGTACATTCATCTGCCAAGTGACGTCTACCCGATCGATGATGAATTTTTGGTGGTGGCAACTCCGTAAGTGGTACAAAACTTTTGCTTATCATACCTCCCACTGGTTTCACTTTTCCAAGCCTTTAAAATTTTAATGAATATGGTACAAAAATGTTATGGTGGTACATTAAAAGTTCACATATTACAATGCGTGCTTAAAATGCATAGAAGTTACATACATTATGAGTCATATCAATGTAGTCAATTCTTATATTATTTTATCACTACATCTTCTCATTATTAAAACACATTATTACGTTATCAAATTAATATTAATTATAATGTTTTATGGTTATTAATAATAATGGTTGGATTCAAAATTCGATGCGAGAAGCACTGGATAGATTGCGATGGCGAAGTGTATAACCATGATGAGGGAAACCTTTTAGGCTATTAAAACTTTAGCTTAAGAATATTTTAAGCGGTTGGCACTGTCTCCAATTTGAGTTTTGTTGCATTGAATTATTTATTTTAATTATATTTTGCCGATGACTTGCTCCTCAACTTGTCATTGTACATTCGGTGTAGCAAACTTCAATATTCTAGAGTAAAACAGCTAGTTCGCCGCCTCCCAATCAATAATAATCGACCTCTGCGTCCAAAAGAAAAGAGCGAAATTGCCGAAAATGTATTTCCCTCTTCCCCCTATCAACGCATACATATCATTCGAACTACTGATTGGAGGCTACGAACTGGATGGTTTGTGTATAATTTTGTGCTCAAATATCATAGAACTCATAGGAAAATCTAAGATATGACAACTGTAAGGCAAAGGCGGCAAAAACGTCACAGCCTATACCTTAAAAATATGTAGATGCGGAGAATCACAAACATAGATTACGTACTTGTTAATAATTAAACTGCTCCTGATTTCAGCGTTTATGGACACAACGAACAACGTCACGAATCTTAGCCACATTTTCTCGAGTAAGCGAGTGCCGATTAATGTTCAGCTACACTTATAGACGATTTAACAATTATCTACAATCTCGTAACAAAGTGCATTGTTTCAACAGGTGGTTAAGTTTTTTTTCGTGTCACGAAATCTGTGATTGTAATTCTGAATCGTGCATACGTAAGACGATTCCCAGAAACAATTAAATTTTAAGAGCGTTTGTGGGATAAAATCTCTTTTATTTAGGAATCTTTATTATTGTATTTAAATTGGCTTTTAAACCTGTCTGGTTTGTTTACCTAGTCTAATATATAAAATTCTCGTGTCGCGGTGTTTGTAGTTAAACTTCTCCGAAACGGCTTGACCGATTCCCATGAAATTTTGTGTGCATATTGGGTATGTCTGAGAATGGGACAACATCTATTTTTCATCCCCCTAAATGTTATGGGTTCTACCCCTAAATTATTATTTTTTTATTTTTACATATTTTTTGTTTAATGATACAGCATTAAAAAATACATACAATTTTCGCCCCTCCACATGGCAAAACGACGTTTGCCGGATCAGCTAGTCTACTTATGTAATTTATGTGTCATATAAAATAAATCAGTGGCGATACAACCTTTTTAGGCCTGGGCCTCAGAATTCTTTAGTTGTGTGTTTCATGTTCATTTGTCAATGTAATAGGCAAGTAGGTGATCAGCCTACTGTTCCTGACACATGTTGACTTTTTGGGTCTAAGGCAAGCCGGTTCACGATGTTTTCCTTCACCGTTCGAGCGAATGTTAAATGTGCACATAGAAAGAAATTCAATGGTGCACAGCCTGGGATCGAACCTATGATCATAGGGATGATAGTCGCACACATAAACCACTAGGCCAACACTGCTCTGCATATGTGTCATATAAATGTGATTATAATAGTTATTTAAAAATGGGATAGATACGGAATCTGCAAAATTTCTTCTTTATTTCTACGACACCAACATTGCTCGGTGATCAGTCATATACTTATTGCATGTTACTTTTTTTCTGTTTCATTTTTTAAACTTATAAACAAATGACAAAAGAAAAGCCAAAAACACATTTTTTTTTGCAATGTATGAAGAAACGAAAAAACATATTTTTCATAATTTTTATTAATACATTCGCCCCCTCTTTCGCTTATAGACAACTGGATCGAGATGCCAAGTCTGGTTACCACCGCAAGAGATAAGGGTGTAACACCCACCATACACTATTGGTGGATCCGTGTCTGGCACACACACATTATCCTGACAGAATGTTGCTGTACCTTAAAACAAACAATTTTTTTGAGCCTTGAGTCGTGTGCATATTGATGAAGATTTAATTTAAATATATCCCCTTTGAGACTCAACCCTTTCCTTTAAAAGCTTCCTCGTTTAAAAGCTCATTTGGCCAATTATACTTAATATGTAATTAAATTTAAATGTATTTCATAATATGTGAATATACCTATATCATTCACATTTTTGCGTTCTTAATTAAAATTTAATTTAAAGATTTTCTAGAGTGTGTATATTAAAAAAGATTTTTTTGTTTGTTACTCACTCCAGCAGTCATGATTGGCATTCTGATAAACAATAAACTTCCCTCACCTTTTCAGAATGCCAAATCATAAAATGACTGCTTCACGACTGATTTGAGAGCGACCGCCGATGCGAAAACCGCTGTGTGAGTTCGAAAAGTGAGTTACAGAATCGTAGGGCAGTTCACATTCCTATAACGGATAAATATTTTACGTAAGGTTGTTCTCACTGTCAGTCTTTACGAACATGATATTGAACATCTTTTAAAAAACTGGGTCTTTTGTTTCTGTTAAATTCTGTGTGTTTTCTTTAATAAGGCTTACTTTCCCTAGCAACAGACCTAACATTTAGTACCGGGGCGTAGGTTATAATTATTATTATATAATTAATTGAATCAATCTTCCTTCCTTTCATATACGAGCTACTTCGTTATTACCAGGCTCTGTATGTCATATAATACGAAACCACAGCCTCTTCTGAGATGCTTTTGAGATGAAATAGTTAAAGGTAATGTGTGTGTCTGTTTCTTGAACTGCTTCAAGAGACTCCTCTAAAGACACCAGGTGAGGGACGCCAGGATTGTACATACTACTGTGCCTTGTACGGGTTATGCGAACTAATGGGAAGTACCTAATAAAATCCTTACCAACATATCCTGTTGGTCTTGCTTGACGTTTATTCTTCACGTAGTCTACCACAGCCTTGGACAGAGCATAGAAGTGTTTGCTGGCTTTGTATCGCATTTTTGCGAGGGCGGCATCGCAGTCACTTTTGTCAGCCCGACAGTGGTACACCAGGTTGTTTGTGTTCGTTTTAATCATCTCTTCTCGAAGGACTTGGTATTTTGTATCCGTGTAGAGTAATTGAGCGAAGCGGACATTAACTAAAATGTTTTTAAAGTGAAACTTCTTTAGGCGCATAAGGGTAATTTTTTTACGGATGAAACGCGTGATGATGTGCAGCGTTTTTGTCGAAGAAAAGGAGGAGAGCGATTGAGACCGATTGAGAGAGAGTGAGAAGAGCGAATTACCTTATAGACATTCTATTTTTAAATTTAAAATTTCATAAAGAGAATTTATGAAATATTAGTATTTTATATTTTATGCAAAAAAATTTAGTGAAATCTCCAATGACGAATTGTAAATTAAAATGCCACGTGTTTTTATTATCGAAGAAATAAATTAAATTTGCAATTTGTATTAATTTTCGACACTTTTAATATTTTTATCACAATTAAAATCATTAAATTCCTTACATATCTTCCTTTTCCCCAAACGATCACACTTCAAAATTTCTGTAATTTATTCATTTCGTATTCCTACAGCTATCATAAATTATATACAACAAAAAACAATTATGCTAAACATACAGCCAAAGATGGAATACGTAACACCTAATTCCGCTGAGCTGCGTGATGATATGTACGTGAGGGTGTGAGGGTGTGTTTGTGGGGTGTGCTCATGATGCAGGTGATTGGTCATAGGTAACAGGTCAGCCTATTGTGTCTTCCATTCTGTCTTCTTGATGTACATGTTGTACTTACATCCAGCCCCTACAATATAGCCGATAGAATTTTTCACATTTCCACTTAGTTGTATAAAGAGTACAGTCAACACGACTGCTTTCATGTTTCGTACATAAAAATTGAGAACAAATTAAAACCTTTTAATTGGTTCAAACCTAGTTACTGCCCAATTAGTTTTCTTGTTGTTTTATGGATTGATTTGTTTAAAAGTATTATGGTTTAGTATAAAGTAACGACAAAAGACGATAAGAAAATATACTAAGTGCATTTGCTTTGCTAATAAAACATGTTCATATTATTACTAAGTTGAATGGTTCTTGTAACTTAATAGCTATTATAAAACAAACTAAAACTTTTTATAAATTTGACGATTATTTTAATGATCCTAATCCTTGAGGTTCAGGTTCAAACTGTTTGTATGACTCAAAACTTGGCGATTAAGAAGATAGCGGAGAGTTTCTTGTCAGTTCTTCTTGCCCGCTCTACGTCCTTGACTTGCGAACTGGTAGTAAATGTAAATTTAAAATAAATTTAACATCTTTTCTGGTGACGTTCATAAGTGTACTTGGTTACCTATATGAATAAAGTTAGGTATTTTGAGTTTGAGTTTAAACAAATTTCAAGGATTTTCGACGTAGTTAAATACAACCCTACTTATGAAGATAACGTCTTTTATATGGAAATAAAGGTACAATATAAAAATTTTAACTTAATATTTGTGAACATAATTTTTTTCCCCATTTCTTGGCCTGCGCGGTTTGAGCGTCAGCCATGAAACATAATTACATTATTAAGTTTTTTCTTTATTTACTTAATTGAAAATTGCCGCGCTTGTCAATATTTTCTATTTGGTCTGTTCCTAATATCAAAGACAATATACAAGAAAGGAGGTTAGTGTGCGCAGGTTTTATTCACCGTACCAAATAAAACATTGATAAAATATGGTGGGAAACACTTTAATAAATTATTAACCTTTAGACGTTCGAAAATCGTGGTAATTATAAATCTGCTTATCGAATTGAGAGAAAGAGAGGTGTTCAAAAGTGCGTTCAAAATGCTAGCTTACATTTCCGTACAATTCGGCACGCACCTGCACTTATCTCGTAATGCAAAAACCATAAATTCCACTGTAGCATCTATGGTATCAGGGCCTCCATCCATCATGATACTGAAAGACGCCCACTGGCCACAAACCGGTTCTTATCTAACGGCTTTGCATATTATACGCCGCATAGATCTTCATTACACGTGCTAAATATAAATTATATCGTAGCACGCGACTTTAGTAATTTTAGGGGATTATTCTACACTTATAATAATTCAGTGCCTCATACAGGTTTTAGAACTATTATCTGCCCGTCGTTTCCGTAGAAAATAGAGGCTGTATTTGACGAGTTATATCACGACCACCAGAATCAAATTAATGAATCAGGAGCTGTATAATATGGATTAATTTAAACGGTATTTAAATAGGCAGGTATGCCATGCAATAGGCCACATCTCACTTAAGTGTACATTGTGTTACCTAAATTAATAAATAATTTGGTATTTTTTAATTTTAATTTGAATTTGCCATCAGGTGGGATTGTGGTCAAATGTCTGTCTAGTTCTGTAAAAAAATGAGCTGTCAAAACGTTTTTCTTATTTGAAGTTTGACATGTTTCATATTTGACAATGCCCAAGTAGAAATTGTGACATTTGGGACAATCTACATGTTTTGTCCAATCTGATTCAGAGGTTGCCAGGTCTCAGTTTCTCGGTGCCTGAGACAGGAAGAAAGGAACGCCACGCGCTCGTTTCGTCTTTTCATTTACATTCTCATCCAGGTCTTCTTCTTTTTTCTTGTCAGAGCACTTCAGGCCAAGCCAGATATTCAGTAAGATATCGATAGAAGGATTCGTTATACTAATTATTTACACTCCCGGACGAAACAATTGACGAATATATCATTTTAACAAGCTTACCAAATACCTTTCTAAATACTTATGAAGATTTATTAAGCATATTAAATAAATCATAACCATTCCAGTACTTTCAACACTCGTGCAGGGACACTAATTCAATATTTATGCCCTGCTCTTTGACATTATCATTAAATCCGCTATAAGTAATAGATAGTCGCCATAATATCTCAGTTATTCGTAACAATAGGCCGAGATAAGCCCTTGATGTATTATTTTGTGGTGCAATTAGTGCGTGCGGTTTTACGCGTTGAAGATCATGCAGTGTGTACTAACCATTGCGCGTTTTTCATTTACACAATGAACCAAAGAGCTCTAAAACTATTTATCTATAGACTGAAATATTTACAATTAAAAACTTCGAAATGTCCTAAATCTGTGAAAGAATTTACGATTTAGTTATAAGTCTTTAGAGATATTGCAATGAACTATTTAATATAATAACTTGATAATTAGTCTCTTGTTTGAAAGAAAGAAATGTGGCTCTATAATATGTTAAAATCGTCAAAGTACAAAATATATAATACATATAATTTTTTTCGTCGTTGGGACGTGACGACCCCAACACCCACTAGTGAATAACCTGTGACAGAGGTCATCAGTCCAATCAGTCAACCCCTTCCTAGTGCCATGCTATTCCCTTCGGGCTTCAGCCAAATCTGCAGGCATGACCGGAGCAATACCACTGTTTCTCAGAAAACCGGCGTGAAGTGCTGCGATAGGTTCGCCTTATTGTACTCGCGTTTCGTGCGGTGAGAGAGATTCCGGGCCCATCCCCCTCCCCAAAAGATATGAAGTTGCAGAACAAAGAGAAACTACCACAGGGGGGGGGGGGTACCACAGGGGGGTACCACACGTGCTCGCGGTGGAAAATTCCCCTCTGGGTGTCCTCCGCCGGGACGCTCAGCACCCGGTCCCGGTTCATAAAACATTGAATATATTTATTTAAATATGCTCTTTAATTCTTTTATACAATACTATAATAGTATGTCTATAATATATGTAATAGTAGACCATTTAATTTTCATTTTTAACCGGTAATAATAGTGGAACAAATTATGAGAAAAATCAATGAAATCATCGAAGGTAAAAATGAATACAGTGTCAACCCTTTATAACGTCACTAGATATAACGAAAAATTCTCTAAAAGGTAAAATCAGTTAAATTTGTTGGGTTTAACACAAAACCCATACATTAATTCCCTCTTTATAACGCAATAATAATTCTCTATTACGAAGAAACTAAACTAAGACACCTGAGGTCATAAACAGCCGTCTCACCTTTGTTATTGGTAATTGCATTAACACGTGTGCCATTATTCTTAGAAAACATTGCCTGGCAAAACACGTCAGGCAAAGTTAATAGGATATATGTGTTTAAAATAATTTATCTATTGATAGTAATAAAACTAGAAATTATTGCAATTGGTTAAAGTTGTTTATAACGAACCCTCTCTATAACGAAAAAGTACTCGGTCTTTGAAGTTCGTTATAAAGAGTTTACACTATAATTATATTGTGCAGAATTAATGCGTCCGTAGTATTCCCAAACTTCTACTCAAATGTATTCATTTTTTTGAGGAAGATTGAAGCAGCTGGTACTGGGGAGCTCCCACCCAGAAGTCAGAATAGTACTCCATGTGGGGCCGAATGTGCGCTTTATACAGTTACAAGCGATGACCCGGCGTGAAGCACCGTTTCGCCTTACAAAAGCAGCAAAAGAAACTTTTTAGAGGCTAATTCAACGACGTGAGTTCCAATTCTGGCTGATGCTTTTAGGGGAGTGTCTTCAAATAATGGTGATGCAATGAAAGGATTCTTTTTTTGCGGTAAATGCGTAAACTTGTGTCTTAATTGGGTTAAATGCGACTAAATTAAGTCGATCCCATGTCGATGTAAAAGGATCTCGATTTCAGACACAAGTTTGTTCCGACACTGCTCGATATATACCCGAGAAATATTAGCACGGCTGGTATAAAAGGAGTCCCCCAGTGCTGCCATATAAATAAACGTCGCTTGACTACAACAAATCATTGATATGCAGAAGGAACACTGATGGAGAAAGAACACAACCTTGGGGAACTCCGAGGGGAAGTCGATAACGACATTGATGTTCCGATCGGCAAAAAAACTTGAGATCCACAATTTTACGGGTAGTCCACAAGCTGGAACATTTAAGAGAAGCGCCTTGTGCCAAACCCGATCGAAGGATTTCGCAATGTCCAAACTGACGGCCAGTACCTCTTCAGCCTCTACGCATCGGTGTGTGAGGTAAGCCATAAAATCACCAGGTGAGCGACCAAGGCGAAAGCAGTACTGACGGTCACAGAATTACCTCATTACACCCGTGAATAATAACTAAAAGTGAAGATGGTCGTTTGTATAACGTTACTAATTCAAAAATGTATAATTAATTATAACCATCGGACAGTTTACTTTTTAAATAATTCCAATAATCGATTTCAAGCGGCGTATAATTTATCTAAATGGCAATATTAGCAAATCGTGCATACAAGTCACTGAAATCTTGCGATTGGTTGAAACAATGCGGTTATAAGGTGCCCTCTATCGGCTAATAGTTGTAACAATAGCCAGATAACCGTCTCGCCCTATTAGCGAGGCACGAATTTCGATGTAAAGCAACATTTTATAAATTATGCACGAGGAAGGGAATTACTTTGCACTTATCACAATTATATTTGCATACTTGAAATTTATTTTCGCTAAGCTATGTGTCAAACGAAAAATTGTTTCCTTACCCATTGTTTTTCGTAATTTCATTATAGATACTTTCCCGATGTATCCAACAAATAAAGGACACCTGCTGCCACAAAAACCCGTATAATCTTATTAAACCAATTAAAGAAAATGTTTATGCCAATGGTTTCGTGAGAATTACTCTTCAAAATCGTTTATAATTATGCAATGTTCCCATTTATATACTTAATAAAATCAGAGTGAAGGGCTATATTAATCTCGGTTTGAACTTGGGAATTGTGATTCCAAAAAAAATTGTTTAAAACATTTAATGACTTTGGCCAATTTCCACGGCCTTAAGGATTTGTTTATTCAATTAGATACGAAAATGTTAAACCTTCGCTTCACACATACAATTTAAAAGGCAATATAAACTAGGAATGTCATTATAACATAAAAAGCGATGTTTTGCTTCAAAAGAGGTTTTATTCCAGCATTGACCATAAATAGTTCCGAACTATGTATAGACTACAGACCAATTATTGTAAATTGAAATAGGTTTCAATTGTTTTCATAATAAGTAATATAGCGCTAACAAAACCATTGTCGCAAGCCATTGCCATTTAAGGGGGTAATTAAATTAATATGGTCTTCACTAATTGGTATGCTGTTGTTATAAATACGTACCTAATTGTTATGTTAAAAACGGTTATCAATAATTAATTTATAATAACGCTGTCCGTAATAATTATTATCTATTTCATATGTTCAATGATTATGGTATAACTGCATAATAGTGACAGTTGAAAACATTATGTAATTAAAATTCTATTTGTTACTTTTGTACAATTGCATCATCAGATGTTTTTAGACTTCGATAATGAGTCTGGTTATTTTATTATGTTATGTTGATTTAATTGAGGTATTACTTTTTTATATATATTACGGCAATAGTTTTAACTTTAAGCCTGTTTCAAGTGAAAGGTTGGGAAACTACACGCGAGAAAAAATAAACAAAGACATCAAAAGGAAATAAAGCTGGTGAAAAACAAAATATGCACACAAACATGTTACATCTTAATATTATTATTGATTATGAAAGAAGAGAATACAGTAAAGGATAAAGCAAAACGAAGGAGATTTTAGTCGGAAACGGTAATTGTAAGGAATTCAGAAAGGAGGTATAGTTATATTGGGAACAAGAAAAGAAACTATGGTCGAGGTCACCAATATCTTCTCAACACTCGCAAATATAACTTTCAACAACAATTATCTTCGAATCCATTATTTTCAATAACATTAATTGATTTTAGGTATTACTTAGACATAAAGTATATTATTCCTTCACATATACAGATTATAGATTATCATATTCAAAACATTCTGAATCTATAACCTTTGAATTGCCATAAACAACAATGGCCAAAAATGAAATGAACCACGAAAGACAGATTCCAAATTCAAATTCATTACAAAATATATTGTTGAATTTGCTGTAGCGCGCGTGAAAAAGAAATCTATCACTCTATAGTCTATGCCATGCATCGTGCTACGATCATAATCTACCTGCATAGTTATTATACACCTTAATATAATAAGATGAATGAAGCGGATTGGTTTCGTTTGAGATCATTAAATAACAAACACTTCACTAAGTATCTATTCAGCACTTTGTAAAAATATTTTGTTTTAATTTATACTACATTATTACGGATATTGGAAACAACATAGAATGGAAAGCGAGTTTCACCAAGATAAATTAGATAATGGGTGTGGCATCGTTTGTTGAAGACAAGAATGAGGAATATTTGTATCTATTTGAATATTAAACGATTCGTGACAATGTTGTCGAGGTTTAAATCGCAAAGCTGAAAAGTATGGAATGTTCTAAGGTTATGCAATTATTAAGGGTTATTAATAATAATATATTTTTTTATCTTATTATTAACAAATCTATAAGTTACGATTAATTTACACTTTGTAGTATTACATATCCATTTAGATAACATAAATTAAGGAGGCAACGGGAGGCCTTATCGCTAACAAGCTATCTCCAGGCAACCCTAGTAAGAGAAAGAACTAAATATAATGGGAAAAGTGCAAGAAGTGCACAACCAAATCTTTAAAAAAAACTGACTAAAAACTAATCTCACGTATATTATTATTGTATCTGGTTCGGAATAATTTGTATTTTGTTGTTCATAATCCTTCTAAAAAGCAATAATCTTCAAACAAACCGTTAATCAAACCCAGAACTATTATTTTATAAAATAAATTAATCGATAAAATCACAATATCTTAATTCTATAGATTTATAGATAGATGCGGTATGACCTTCTGGTTAGCAACATCAATACATTTAAATTTCCCGAGGGCGGAATGTAAACAGTTGATATCTGATTAGAGGCTCGTGGACTTATCAGATTTAAATCCTACTATGGGAATTTAAAGCGAGCTATTTCTATTTTAGGGAATCGAAAAACAAAGTCTTGAGAAGCCCAATAAACGGTGAACAGCGTGGATAAACACACTCATTAAATTTAAAGTTAAGTGTAATAGAATTTTATGTATAAGTGTTTTATTTATGGAATATTAAAAAAGATTGGTCCCTGTGTGTACCTGTAATGCTGGCAGCATCTATCTAAATCTTTGATTAGCTGTGCACTTGAACCCTACGGCCTCAAGAGTCTCTACTCCAAAGGGAACAAAATCGAAGTTATAGGAAAGACTTATATTTGAGTCGTCTATTATATTGAAAGTAAATTTCTTACAGTCAATGTGATCCGGTATGATTACAGTTGCCATAGTTTTAGCGACTTTATCATCAAAATAATCACCTTTTAACCTTGTCTCTAACGTGTACCTCTTTCCACTTCGGTGCTTCAGTACATTCATTGCCGTGACGTCTTCCTGATCGATGATTAATTTTTGGTGGTGGCAACTCCGTAAGGGGTAAAAAACTTTTACTTTTACCTCTCACTGGTTTCATACCCCGATCTTCCGCGTGACAAGAGAGATTCTCTTATGTAGATATTTTTTCTAGATAACAGTATCATTAAGTAATATACTATTTCATCCTGTATCGAGTTTCCCATAGTAAAGTCGATTCACACTTATCTAGCGCGCGCAGGAATCGTCTTATTTCTTAGTCCTAACTACTCCGCAAACAATAGTATTCCCATCGATTCAAAACATACTGATATTGAATTATTCTAACATTTCACTAACGGTATTTTAGAACCTTAATAAATGTTAAATTATGTTAGTATCTGCTTGAAATATTTAACAGAAATATAACTATTTAATATTAGCGATATGTTTGTCGACGAAAGTTTATGCAAAAGACGGAAAGTCGCATATCTTGGAAACGTTTTGCGTCATCATCGATACGATGCAGCATATAATGATGGGTGAAATTCAAGGCAAGACGGTCTGGTAGAGGTTGCGGTACATACAGAATGGACTGGTATCACATCCATTGGGGAACTATTTACTAGATACCCGGCAATTCCAGTTGTTAACATCCAACCTTTAGTAGTAAAATGACACCAGAAGAAGATAATCTGTGCATAGAACTGGTGCGAACGAATATTTATTTTTTACGTCATTGCATTCATATATTCACAAAATACTTTTAATTTTCATATTAAGATGATTATCGAACTGTTACCCAGAACAATAAAATCTTTAAAAAAAAAAAGATTTAATGAATTCAATTACAAATATATTGATTTAGAAAATACAAAGGAAGTAGTATAAAAAAATATTAGCACGTCTGTTCGAACAGGAGTTAGGAGATCGACTAACTGGATGGGAAATGAGAGGTTGTTTGTGCATGGGTAGAAATGATGACGAGGATAGGGCTTAAGGTATGTCAGCAATATAGGATGCATTGGGGAGTCGTAACAGAACGAACGTAATAAAAAAGACAATTTAGCATTGCCACCAAACTCCCCTGCACTTTCTCTTTCGCCACAGACTCTCTTACATGTCCACACGACTCTCAACCCTTAAGTAGGTTAAATTCATGCTGTGCACCATTTCATTAGACATTTAAATCACTTAAAATTGGCTTGTCTAAGACCCAAGTCAACAGTGTCAGGTAAAGAAGGTTAATTACATACTTCTGTAACGGCAAATGGAAAATTGACATGACATGACAACGGATTTAAATTTTTCGGAAGTATACAGTATTTAGAATTTTCTTAACCTACAAAGTAATAATAAAGATTATTAAGAAGAAAATCAAAACAGATTTAAAAGGTTTGGTCCCTGTCTGTACCTTTACCGCTGGCATTATTTCCTCACTGTATTGAGATACCTGTTCGTCACCGGTACTATGTACCAGGCGCCAACTTAAATCTTTAATAAGCGTCAGTGCACTTGAACCCCACGGCCCATTAGTCTCTGCTCCAAAGGGAACAAAATCGAAGTTGGGGGAAATTATTTATATTTTTGTAAATATTGACATTTTTGGTTTCAGATTTCAGGGGCTCATCCGATGTTGATATCGCCACCCTGAGTGACATTGCCAGAAGGCTCCCAAGTAACTGCTACTGTCTCCCTATTAATCCAGTCTTTTTAATTTTCTTTTATTTTATGTAACCTTTGGTAAGCAGTACATAATAATGTATAAATTTCGCTGTAGATTCTATGACTCATTATAACATTGTTTAAGGCATGTCTTGGAAGTTAAATTGTTAGTTACGAGCCGGCATGACATCGCTACATGCTACATAGAGCATCGATAATTTAGTTGTACAGAACAAAGCACTAAATACACTAAAACATTGTTGAACAGTCTATAAAACGAGATTTGTGCGGCTCGAAGCACTACTATAAACTAAGTGGAACCCAAACAGCGATAATATTGTAGAACAATATCTATCACAAGATATCGGGGATTCGAACAATCTATGTGTTAGTACAAGATGGGCGTGTGTGGGCCGAGAGCTGTCAGATTTCACTGCTCACGGTTTTTATTGGCTACGCCGTACTGTACGATTTAAAACTAGACAATCCACACATGTGGGTAAATTTTGACAATATTTTTATACAGCATGATGAGTGGCGATAGGTATGTGTCGTACTCAAATTAAGAACATGTAGTTACTCAACAAAAATCCCACGTAATCTAGTTTTTAATCTGCCAAAAAATATTTATTTATCTATTTATTAACAATTAGTATTATTTTAATTTAGTTTTATTTTACTTTTACACAAGACTTAATTACTTACACAGCAAAATTTTACTATTTTTGTTTTTGCTACATTATTTCTCTTTTTTTTGCGACCGCGGCGCAAACTAGCTGCTGTGGTCTCTGGCAGAATGACCAGCACTGTGGAACAGTCTGCTCTTCAGTATAATGGTGAGTCCTGGCCAATTACAACCAAAAAACACACG
Source organism: Pieris melete (assembly GCA_963693345.1). Classification (NCBI taxonomy): domain Eukaryota; kingdom Metazoa; phylum Arthropoda; class Insecta; order Lepidoptera; family Pieridae; genus Pieris; species Pieris melete. Next base: position 948,195 of record CAVNZK010000021.1, read on the forward strand.
CATTACACACTTAAAACGTACCTTGTTCTTTAAAACAAAAAAAAATTGTTATCTTTCATTATTTTTTATATTCTTTTGATTGTATTTATTTTGTGTGTTTCTGTGTGTGTGTTTTGTAAGTAACAAATGTTATGTCTATGTACTCATGTCTGCTTATGCAATTCGTGATATTAATTTCTGTAAAAGTAACATTAAAGCATTGATAGCAGCTCCTCCCAAAAATCTCGGCAATTAAAGTGATGACGAGCTTCTTACCCATTTTTCTCTTTCGTTCTATGCCTTTGATTTGAGAACTGATAGTAAATGAAAATTATAATTTATTGACGTTCCCGTTAATAAAATATCATTTGATTTAGTTTACATAATAGAGTTCATAAAAATTTAATAAAAAGAAAACACGTATGTTTCACTCACCAAACGTTTTATATGATGAACAAGCTGCCCCAGCGAACTTCGTTTCGAATTAATATGATAAATTCAATTAAATTCAAATTTAAAGCTACATACATACACTTGCTATGCTAACCTTATAATAATAAGGACTGCTTGCCTTTACAGAATAAATACCTAAGTACTATATAAAATCAATTTTTTCCATAAAAACGTTCATTAGAGTTCAAAAGTTTCATTTATATTAAGCGATCTTATCTGATCATTATATTTCGTATATATCTTGCATCATATTTTTATTTCATACTTTTTTCAACTCAAATGATTTTTTTTATAAATTGTTTCTGCACAAAGACACAATATAACATTACGATCTAGCCTTAAGACTAATAAGTAATTTAAAACCTAATTTACTAAAAAAGAAGTTTAAAGTGTCCAATAACACTAGTACTTACAGTCTCTATTAAAGTTTTTAGTATTTGTTTTTGTGTTTTTTTTTATTGAATAGGGGGCAAATGGCCAGGAGGCTCACCTGATGTTACGTGATACCGCCGCCCATGGGCACTCAACGCCAGAGGGCTCGCGAGTGCGTTGCCGGCCTTTTAAGAATTGGTACGCTCTTTTCTTGAAGGACCCTAAGTCGAATTGGTTCGGAAATACCCCAGTGGGCAGCTGGTTCCACAAAGTGGTGGTGCGCGGCAAAAGCTGCCTTGAAAAACGATCAGTTATGTTTTTTTTGTCGAGGTGATACGAGTGGATTTTCGTATAAAAATAATTTATTTCATTGGAGCTCTTAGGCTACATAGAATAATATGGGATATTGAGATAGTCTTATATCCTAACATTTCGAAAGGGATCGACCATTCTCCAGGCATACATTAACTATATGCATATTGCCTGCATTGCCCATAACATTATGAGAATAAATATAATTTATAAACCAGGCTTATTCTTTAATTTGGTTCGTATAATATCTGAACGGATTATTTGGACAAAAAGTTATTTGAATATTAATACAAAGTTAAAGGATGAATTGCCGAAATTATTTAATTTCACTTTTGATATTTTATTACAGATAATACTTTTAAATATTGCATAACCCTACAAATGTTTAGCATGCGTGGATAGCAATTTTCAACAAACCACAACACTCTGATACTATTAACTGGTATAAGTTCGTAGGCAATATTAAATAATTATACTTTTGACTCGTTACACTGTAAAACTTTATAATGACTAGGGAACTCTGATATAACTACAATTAAATTTTTCCATAGGTTTTAGATATTTTTTATGTATGGAGGAGGCTCACCTAATGTTAAGTGACGCTGCCGCCCATGGACACTCACATTGCCAGAAGGCTCGCGAGGGCGTTGCCGCCTTTTGAGAATAAGCAATTCTTAAGTTTTTAAGTTAGTATTTTATATCGACGTTTTTATGTGTGATTAATAATAAAAGTTCCAAAAAAATTAATTTTACCGAACTTTTTCTACGTAACATAAAGGGATTATTCGTTTATTTCATCTTATTAAAAAAAACATATAATATCTTATGTATTGGAAAAATCAATTATCTGAAAATATAACCGACCTCATTATAAAACGTGGGTTAAGAATCTACGGTATTTTATTGTAACCATGTTAACAATATATTAGGATATAAGATCGTAAAGTAACAAACATGTTTCTCAAACTGGTATTAATAATCAATAAAAAAGAACACCTCCCAAAACCTTCAAAACCCGAAAACAACAGTTAAACTTATATCGTTTTTTTAATTCGATTGCATACTATTTCTATATTTAATATTAAACATTGAAAGACAGACTTTAATTAAAATGGCATCTAGGAACTTTCTGGATCTCGATAAAACTAATACCTTCCTCAAATTGGATATTAAGCGTAGATCGAAGTGATACGAAAATGGTTGTCGAACAGCAATAAAGGTCAAATTGGCTCGTTAATGTGTGGTGATTACAATGCAAGTGTATAGAGTACAGAAATATACTGCATGGGATAATAGTCTATAAGTGTTGTGCTAACGAACCAAGTAGGCTGGAGAAAATTCACGCCTCCGAAACACTTTTAGTATCTTTAAAAATTGATTTAAAATATACTTACGATTATTGAACAACAATAGAAAAAAATAACAATGGGATATTAATATTAGAGACATTAAACATTAAATATTAATTATATTTTTTATTATGATTATAAAGTTTTGTCTTTTTTAACTATGTCAGTTATCTTTTTTTTGTCTTTGCGCTTATCAGCGTGGAAATCGTGTCTTTCTGCCGTCTAAAAAACTATAAACATAAAACTCAGAAAGTCTAAAGACCGAGTGCAACGGTTCGATTTATAAGCGCTTTATAAGCAAAAAAACGTGCAGAAAAATAATAAATTAAATTAATATTACAAAGTTGTGATATTAAAAATATTTTTTGCCTTTGTAACAAAAAGAATAGGCTGCCTGGAGAAGGATTATAAATTATTAAATAGTGGGGCTGATCATATTTTTTTCAACATCATGTCATGTCGTAATTTTCGGTTGGGGTTTGAACGCAACGTGCAAACCTAGATATTATTCACTTAAGCTACGTATTAGTTTCACGTAAAAATATCCGATAAGGAGAACTTTAGTATACATAATTTACAGTAGGTAGAAATACCCTCCTGATCGGAAACATCGGTAGCTTTAGTATTACATTAAATAAAACCTTTCTACTTAATAATAACTTCAATTCATTTACACGACACATACACTTTACGCCTGCAAAAGTATTGACGTTATTCCGCCATGAATATGTACGACTCAACTTTAGCCTCGGGCCTTCGGGCTAGTCAGTGGATAGTGGTCGAAAATCCTCCCTTTAGGAAGAAACAGTTCCTTCCTCACAAGACGTTTTAACATCTTTTCAGCAACTGTAAATAACGACAGACTGCCCAGGTGAATGTCATACGAAACGATTGTCCTTTCCACTATTGTGATTGGTCAACGCATTGACGCGACATGATGCGTCACGTTATGACATCTTAAATCGAAGGTTTTGTCAGCTATCGATTTTAAATTCTCACCCCCTGGGCAGTCTTATTAGAAGATATGAATACTTTTGTTAATATCACACTGCACTAAATAATCTAGCAGGAAATTTCAAACGTGATTTATGTGGTAGTTAATCAAACTCGCAATGAATTAAAATCAGTTGATGTTAGCGATTACATTTAGTCCCTCCGGCACAAGTCGAGGCGAAAGATATATTAGATGTATGCTTTATTGTATGATCCAATGCCGGCTTTGAGGAAACACAAAGTTATATTTTCATACCGTCATAAAAAGCTTTGTAGGTAACTGTTTAGTATGTATTATCGTTATATGAAGTGCATTATAATTGGATGTAAATTTGTATATTAATTAGGTTAATTAATTTTAACGGGCCGGTCACCTTGTTCTGGAGTGGCAAAGTGGAGAGAAAAAAGGGAGGACGCCCACTAAAAACCTGGAAAGATGAAGTAAAAGAGATAGCGGGGAAATATTTGAAAATAGTAGCGAAGATGAAAGGCAAATTGAAAATTTCGGAGGAGGCATTCACTCAGTAGGAGGTCGTGTACTGATATTAAATATAAATACATACTTAATGTAATCCTTCTTATAGTCCTCGAATATATGCTATTTTTATTTATTTCATTTGGGTATCATTCCGTTAAACGCTAGCAACACTCCCGTAAGCTTCTCGGCATTGTTGGTGACCATGGGCAGCGACATTTATATTCATTTATTTATTTCTAAGACAACGTGTATGCATAAAATTATACCAGAAATATGACATCACACATAGACAAACACATCAATTATATTAGAACATAAGCAAGCTAGCAAGGGAAAGTTAAACAAGCAACCACAAAATAAAAAAACATAAAATAAATTAATAATAACTAAAAAAAGTAATAAAAACTTGAACCTTAATGAGGTTAACATGATACACAAAGGTAGGTAAGTTGGAAGATTGTTGTAAAATATAGCAATATTTTCATTAATGTTATTAATTAAATTGTAATTGGGCGAGATATATAGAGATAAACAACAAGTTGTCAATGTGACCAAAACTTAGCACAGATATGTGTTATTAATCTGTATATAGATATAGATAAGTATTCTTTACTACCAATAGAAAACAATTATACAATCGTGAACAAAGCGAGTGCGCCGCTGTAACGACCTCAAACCATATTCGTAATGTTAAAATATATTGGTTTTGATACCTTAAAGGTATCAGACGATAATAGTTACAATAACTGTAGTATGAGCGTTAAATTTAATGTTTTACTATCTATAGGAAGTAGCTCCTTTCTTCCTTAAGAATTAAGTTCACTCGGGTATGAAGTATACCGTTGACTTTTGATCAGCAACGCACTTTGCTTTAATAAATACTTTTTCACCTATATCTAGAATGATTCATGAGGGAGCTCCCTAAACCAGGTCTATATCTACCTGTGACCCTATTAACAATAACTTAGTAGGTTTTTAGGCCGGTTACGCACTCACGAGCCCTCTGCAATGAGAGTATCCATGGGCGGCGGTATCACTTAACATCAGGTAAGCCTCCTATTTCATGATACCGCCACTCATGGACACTCTCAATGCTCGCGAGTGCGTTGCCGGCCCAACCCAAGGTTGGTAGTCATGGTTATATGAAACGTGTGTGTACTTATCTACACGCGTTAGAAGTTATACTTCTTTGGCGTAACAAGATAAAAAATCTTTTGTAACTAGAATAAAAGTTTTGAAAAAAAAGAAAAAAAACGACACTAACAATACAAAAACCTAAAATTTTGACTATAGCTAACTTCAGGGTGTCGGTATTTTCAGACGACGTGCGCGCGCATCCGAAAAATATACTCTCATCATTTTTCCCTAATGCGCCACAAGAAATATAACTTAAAAAAACCCTTCCCCACTTCTACAGACTCCAGACAAATGCCAACTTTACTTCTTCTTAAATGTCATTTACAACATGCGAAAGATTGTAATTTCAATATCGTTAATTGGCCATGTTATAGTATTTTTTTTTATTTATTTAGTTATTAAGCTTACGACATCACACACAGTACTAAATCTACTAATTATTTTACAAAGTATTGTTACGTGATATATTTTATATAACAAGGTTTCATATATTATAAATATTAAATAGTTTCATGTTAAAACTGTTAAACGAGTCCTATGATTTCATTAGTAGATTAATAGGAAAGTTCATTCTTTAATAGGGCTGCGACCAATTTATTCAACATTTTTAATTAAATCTAATCTTGCTATGTTATGTAATAGGAGGCCAACGGGAGACTCACCTGATGTTAAGTGATAACACCGACCATGGACACTCACATTGCCTGAACCCTCGCAAGCGCGTTGCCGGCTTTTCAAGAATTGGTACGCTCTTTTCTTAAAGTCGAATTGGTAGGCAAATACTTCAGAGGGCAGCTGGTTTCACATTGAGTGATTGATTGTCATGATTTGCCCATGGACACTCTCAAAGCTCGCGAGCCGGCCGGCCAAACGCAATCGCGCTTTATTATTACTATGTAGGTTAAGAGAATTGTAAATACTGTATTCGATTGTTATGTTATATACGTATATATAGAAAAACAATTTTACAATAAATTATTATAAGTTCCTATAGAAAAGAAAATTAGCGTCAAAAAACTTTTTTTTCTAATTTCTGGTTGAAAATAGTATAGTCTCCAACACATTGTAACAACAGCGTGGCAACCCTATCACTATTCAAACATAATGATGTTATTATTTGATAGAAGCAGTTGTATGTTAAGTAAGCTTCAGATGAATCTATAATTCTTGTATATTTATGCAATTTTACTTAGGAAATTGGCTTGATAATAAGCATATTTTGCAAAAGCGGTTTTATAATGACTATCGAATACAATGGAAAGTTGTACTGAAAATTAGAGAATAAACTTTTATGTAAATAAGTTTTCCGCCGCACCAAAGAGGATGTAAGGAAATATTTGAAGAGGCGGGAAGTCTTTGACATTGTTTAGCAGTAATAATTTAGTTGTTTCTTTGAAATATGAAGTATTAACTATCGTTTCTTTAATGTTAAATTTCAGTTATCTTTTATTTTTTCTTTTTGTGTATTAACGTACTTATGTTTCATATGTATTGTTTATCTATGTAATCTGTTTTGGCTTTGTAAATTGTCTAAGTATTTTTTTTAAAACATGTACGTTAAGCTGTAAGATTAGTAATAAATAAATAAATAAAAATCTTGGCTTGCCTTGTACTTAGATTTAATCTGTTTTTTAAATCTTTTAGACATTTCACCTACTTGTAAATGCTTGAAACATGTCAATTTTAGGTAGGTTGCTCCATGTTTAACACGTACACACACACATAATTCCTTAGTATTAGTATGGCGTGATTTGATACACCACTTGAGGGTTGAGACTCCTACACACACCCACAATCCACCAACACCACCCACAATCACGAAATCGCTTTAGCCACAAGGCTTACACTGTTCTAAGAATTTCATATAACTTACGAATCATTTAAGAAATTTTGTGTTATTGAAACATACTAACAGTATCTAAGTGGCGATTAATCTGGCGGACACGTTCGGACTATCATCCATCATCATCTGATATGAGATTTTACTTAATAGGTGGGGCTCAAGTCATAACACGAGAGCGTGTGAATCGTCAATGAATGGATTAAACCAAATACCGGCAACGCACTAGCGAGCCTTCTGGCAATGTGAGTGTCCATGGGTATCACTTAACATCAGAGGAGGAGCATAAAAGGAATCTCGCTGTTGGCCTTAAGGGCCTTTCCAGCTCAGCTCGGGCTGTTTTGGCGAGCGTAGCGGACTTCAGCTCTGATGGGTCGGGAAAAGAATACAAGTTTATACCTTGCACCATACTGTATATTCCACTAGTGGTGTAGTCTTTATCGAAACTCGATTACGTATAATATCGATAAAGATATCGACATAACTGTGATTAATCATTGCATAGACTCTATAAATTTGTATTAGCTCGCTGGTCTTTTACCTTTGTTTGTTCAGCGTTTAATTTTTAATTGTTATAATTTAAAATTTTCATATTATTATTATTAAACTTTCAATTGTTAGATATTGTCTTATTCAAATGCGCAAATTATGCTTATTATTTGACACTTCGTCAATTATTTTTAATGGTAAAAACTTAAAAGGTTCACCGTTCAAGATATTTAATTTTGAGAATTGTTTTTGGTTTCATTATTGAGAGTTTTTTTGTTAATCAATTCTGAAACTGCCATTAGCCATTTTGGTTCGCGCGCCTCTCGATTTATTTTTTTGAAGTTATACTTCTTTAGGCGCGTTATGAAAAATTTATGAGAGTGAAATTTTACGATGCGCGCGCACCTATGACACAAAATTGGGAGTGTGATTATAGCGTGCGCAATCTACAAGTAAAAAGAAATAGAATATGCGTGAAGCTAACTTCACGCATATTCTATTTCTTAGCTTAGCAGCTTAACAAGAATTTTGAATGACCATGACAATTGACATCTGACAATGACATTAACCTTTTTAACAAATATAGGAGTTTGAATTATTGTTTAAAATAAAAGATTATATAAGTACCTAGTTGTTTTCAATTTTCATTATACAAGTGCGAATTTTATATGTGCGTCTGAATTATAATCAGAAGTGATTTAAATTGAATATCTAAATCAATACTAATTAATATGATAAAATATTTGTGAAAAAACTGTGCCAAACTTCCTGAGTGCTTCAATACAATTGAGGTTAACTATCCGTATGTATTATCGAGTATTATTGTTGATTAAAACTGAAACATGAACCATTATTCATTGCTTTTGTTTATTGCGTTTGTTACAGCAACTTTTTAGAAATATTCTACGACCCTATATATCAATAATTGAGAACAAAGATTTAAGCACGAATACTAATAAGGAGAAAATGAAATCTTGGAGCGATATTACAGAGAAGTAAACATTTTACTAAGTACCTGTATCTCAAAAAAATGATTACATTATTTAATCAAAAGGGTTGGGGTTGATATCAATGCGTTGGAATTTGATGATACTGATTATGCAGGAGTCTCGGGGACCCTTGATTGGAACATCTCCAAGTGATTTTAGCTTTAGGATAAGCGTCAAAGTATTTAAAAAATTTTTTTTTAACTTTTGTCAATTGTATTGAAATTATAAACAATCCGCCATTATCTAACTACTTTTCTATTGGTTATAACTTATAAGAGATGTGACATTCTCGATTTCTATTGGTTATAACTTATAAGAGATGTGTCATTGTCGTTTTCTATTGGTTATAAGTGATGTGACATTTTCGGTAAATTAATTGGATCGATTATTTTCTCATTTGTTATTTTTAAAGTTGAACCTAATAGAATCGATTATTTCCTCATTTGTTAATTTTATAGTTGAACCTAATTTAAGCATTACTTGTCAAATGTACATACATTACATTAACTTCATGTTTTAATTAATGTATGGTTCCGAAAATAATTAAATTATTCAAATAGTACCCAAAACCGAATCAGAGCACCCCACTATCCACGTGGTCTTGTCTGCCTTACCCCTAGAGTGTATATAAATAATCGGAGGCGCGGAGGAAGAGCAGCCCCCACCCGCTGTAACAAAGCACAGGCATTATGAAAGCTGTAGCGGCTGAGGACCAAAAAGCCGAGGTTGCGGAGGCTTGAATAAAATGCCTGTGCTTTGGTACGCAAGGGTGGAGGGGCTGCATTTCCCGTAGCGCCGGAGCTGTCCACAAAAACAAATATTATTTAGATTGGTTAGGTTAGAGTTAGTATATGAATATTTGGTCGCCGAGAAGCCGAGGCTTGAATAAACAATTACTAAGTAAGGCCCGTAAGTGGGTTTCCCCAGGTAAAAAAAAAATTTTTTTTTGGTTTCCTAAGCGCAAAATTTGTGGGGGGTGATTACTACACCCCTCCCCCACCCCTCCCGCTCCCCCGCACCCCAAATTTAGGTACTTCTCTTTCACATCGTTACCAATCAAAACATGTAATTTTTCAGATTTAATCTAGCAAATATAAGAGACAAAAAACAATTGATGAATCAGTGGAAGTGCACTAAATTGAATACAAAAAAAGAGTTGTCATCTTATCGCCGTGAAACATCAAAAACTAGAGGTGGAACAAAGCCACCATCACCTTCTCCAGACACAATGGATATGGCAGAGATGATACCGCAACGGTTTGAAGTAGATTTCAATGAATTTGATTGTGATGGTGTCGAGGTAGGAATGTTAATTATAAATATGATGGTGATGTTCAAGGTTCAACCTCTCAAGCATAGGCACATACTTTATTCCCCTACAGGGTAGTTAGAGATATTGTAATACCTCAAAACATCCATGTTGCTCTTGTAGTACCGAAACTCTGTCCAGTCAGATGTGAGCCCATTCCCACTTATAATGGACAGTGGGTATAATACACCTTAATACCTGAGTGCGAACCACTCACCATGATACTTAAATTAATAGATGTTATTTATATATTTCAGGATATTACAAATAAAATCATTTTGGAAACAATTGCTATCCCAAAAGCAAATAAAGCCAACAATGACAAGGTAATATATCAGTTTTGACATAACTTGAATACTAAAAATGCCAAACAAAGGTGTGCACAACAGTGACAACATAACTTAACAATTTCATTATTTTGTAGGATTAAAGAAAGGTTAAAGAAAATCATGTCGAACTGAACAACAAGAATCCCCAAACAACTCAAAAGAAACCTACAAGGAAGACACCGGTATTATATTTAAATTATCTCTATCTCTAAATAGAATAAAAGAAAGTTGCTATCCAGGTCTGTAGCATGTGCTACAAATTATATTATTAACACATTTATATAATTATATTAATATAAATGTGTTAAAAATTTTATAATATGAATTATAAAAATTTTAAGTTTTGCATGGACAGAGCTTAAATTAATATTCTCTTATTTGTTGCAGAAAGCAAGTAGTAGTTTTAGTTTTGGAGAAGCCTCGTAGATGCACAACCAAGTAATGATTAATTTAAAATTACAAACCGAAATCCTGATGAAGACATTAGAGTCACTTAAAAATAAATAGTATAATGAAATAAAAATGTTTTAAAGATAAATAGGGTTTTATTTGTTTAATGTAAGAGAATAATAATAAATATTTATTTATTTAATTTTTCAAATGTAAACTGAACTTTATTGACTTTAATGACTCCTTTTCCAGTCTTTGATTATTTAATTGTAATTAATTATTTGCATGCAATCAAAAACTATTTTTAATAATGCCAAAGAAGTATAACTTCTTATGCGCGTACATAAGTACACGCACCCTTTTTTTTTTTTCAAAATGCAGCTTTGGGATTGCGAACGCAGAACTTCCAACGTTGTTGTCGTCATTTTCCCGCTCATTATTAGTTCTCAAAGTTGTTACGGGATTGAGGTACGAGACAAAATAGCGTAAAATATCCGGAAAAAATTAGCTAAATGCTAAAAGCTATTAATGGTTTTGTTTTGCTGCTAAATAACTGTGTGCAAACAGCATCATTACAACTAAATTATTGAGGTCTATGTGTAAATGAGCTTCTGTACCGAAGGAATTAATGTTAATAGTCGTGAGAACTGTTCACCACGTCAGCTATGCTTACAATCTTTGGAATTAAACTAAATTTGTTTACAGTCAAACATAACTTGCTGTTAGAGTTGTGGCGCCATCTGTGGGTGAGATTAAGAAACGAGTCTTACCGCGAATTATGACACCCGACTGTTAAAATGACATTTGTGACATGACGGATGTCGAACTTAGAACTCGTTAATCACCCTGTGCTGTCACTTTTAATTTATTGCTTAGCTGCCTTAATACTGACATAAATATTTAAATGACTTCATAAAAACCCGAGGGGATGTTTCTTTGCGTATGTATGCAAAACTTCTTTGTCCGTGGACCGATTTGTATGATTGATGTGTTTAATGATTTGCAGCGAATAAGTCGCGTAAGTACTGTAATAGATGATAGAACCAGGTGCCAGTATTTCTGAACCGACCACGAATAGATCACCCTTAAAATCCGGCAACACACTCTATGGTTCTGGGCGTTGTATGTGCTTTTATGAAGGTGACCCGCATACTGGTCGTGTCATGGACAGCTAATCACCGGTGTCAATTGTCACGATATATTACATTAGACTCGGTAACCGCTGTATCTTAATATATATAAATCTCGTGTCACAATATTTCTCCTCAATGGACTCCGAAACTACCGAACCGATATCAATCAAATTTGCACACCATGTGCAGTTCGATCCAACTTGAGAGATAGGATAGTTTAAATCTCAAATTATAGTCGCAATTTTAATTTATTGCTAATTATTTGTCTGTTATTATTTGACAGTCACAAATCACAATTCTAACAGATGGCGCCGCGCTGTGTTGAAAGTACCAACGTTTCACATAAGATACTATTTAACATCTCTAACAAAAACCTTAGCCACAGCAACGCTTGGCCGAGTCTACTAGTATATTATATAAATTTCGCGTCATGTTGTTTGTCCGCTATGGACTCATAAACTACTGAACCGATTTCAATCAAATTTGCACATCGTGTGCAGTTTGATCTAACTTAAAAGATAGAATAGCTTACATCTCAATTAACACCCGCAATATTATTCTATTTCAAAATGTTGGTTTATTATTTGTTAGTCACAGCTAATAGATGGCGCTGTGTTGAAAGTACCAACGTATCACATAAGCTACAATTTAATGGCATTACCACCAAAAAAGCATGGTGGTCGCCATGAATGGTGTTCTCCTACCGTTTCGTTACTACTATGTAATATTACAAAAACCTTAGCCACAGCAACGCTTGGCCGGTCTGCTAGTTGTCATATAAATTATTTCTCTCGCCATTAAAACATGAAGCTACTTTCTGAAATATTAAAAAGAATGTTGAGTGGGCGATCCTTTAGTTAGCGGTATAAAGTAGCTTACGACATATTCTCAGCCTTACCTAAATTTACAAAAATTGGTCAAGCCGTTTCGAACTAGTTAGGTGAGTTTTACATGAGATTAAACTTCTTTAAACATAACCTGTTTCTCAGTGTATACATGGCTTTATATAGGAAGCTTAAATAAAGTTCACAGTTAACCCAGCGGTAGCGGGATTGCGATAAATCAGATAATTTTAATGGTTAGTCCTGGACCACATTAGCAAAAAACAAACAGTATCAACCATTTAGATAAATTCCAATACTAGTAATGCTATGTAAAACTCAAATTGTTGTATTTTTAACCCTCGCGGTATAATCTAAATTAAACAAAATATGTTCCTCGTTTCAACGTACGAGTCGTATTCCAAATTTCTTGAAGGCCTCGGTCTCTTCCGTTCTACGCCCTTGATTTGAGAACTGCCCTGCGATTCTGTAACTCACTTTTCGAACTCACACAGCGGTTTTCGCAGATAAACAATAAACTACAAGCTCCCACCTTTTCAGAATGCCAAACCATAAAATTACTGCTTCACGACTGATTTGAGAGCGACCGCCGATGCGAAAACCGCTGTGTGAGTTCGAAAAGTGAGTTACAGAATCGCAGGGCTGGCACTAAATGGAAAGTTAGAAGCATCATACATTTCATATACTTTTCTTTTTTTGACATTCATAAGTGTACATTGTGTTACCTATATGGTTAAATGATTTTTGAATTTGACGTTGGTCCGCTTCTCTAGAAATTTTCTTTTGCGAACTAACGCATTGTGGAATCAACTCTCGGTGGGGGTCTTCCCTGGGAGATAGGACTTCCAATTATTTAAAAGACATACTCGTCCCTCAAAGACCGGTTACACCGCTAAATGTGTATCCATGGCATTGCCTGTTGGTTTGTATCTTATAAAATAAAGTTTTCGGCCTCACCCGGGAATCGAACCCAAGTACTTATTATCTGCAGTCAAAAATAATAACTAATTAATAAATAACGACTACATTCAAATCAGGACCGGTATTCTGTAACTTTCAATAGAGATTGGGGTTCCAGTATATAATCTCAGTATGTGGAATCAAATCTTTGTTTTTAATTTATTTTATAAATATTACTTACTTAAGATGGCAAGTGGTACATGGTGTAATGGTTGCAGCTCCTTACAAACGTTGTGTAAATCGGAAAACTTGGCGATTAAAAAGAGTGGTGGAGAGTTTATTGCCAGTTCTTCCCTTCTGTTTTACGTCCTTGATTTGAGAACTGGCAGTAAATGTAAAATTAGAAGCATTTCATATATATTTATTTTTTTACGTACATAAGTGTACATTTTGTTACCTATATAAGTAAATGATTTTTGAATTTGAATTTTGTATCGAATTGGATATTACGGAATACAAGTATATAGGTGTATACCACATCCGCGGTGGTCCGGTCAGTTGCACGACTGTTACATTACCGACCTTCCATGTCATGTTTGTCTGTTTGTTACATCAAAGGCACCGACTGGAGCTATGTTACACTATTTATTGGCGTGTAATGATGTTGCGTTTAGAATTGTTCGATCCGCATTATAGGTCAGAGTAGTGCCTGGCTCTGTAAGTCACAAAGATTTTATACTAGCGGCCTGTCTAGGTATTTTTTAAATATATCATAACATTATTTGTTCCAGGATAATATAGAATGTTGAAATCGGTGCAGTATATTTTCAGTTATAACAACAACTCTACAGTGCATAGGGGCCCTGTTGGGGGGCAAACTAGCTTGAGGGACGCCCATAAAGGGTGATCATCACCGCCCATGGGCACCTTTTTTAGTGGGTGTGTTGGCGGCCTTTGATGGAGGAGTAAACTCTTTCTTCAAACAATTGGAGGTCGTATCTCCCAGGGATGATTCCGGGAGTCGGATTAAGAAAATGTCTTGTAAACAACCTGTCCACACCACAGCCAGAAATTATTGCGATACATGTGTCCTTTTCTACATATATATATTATATATGTTATCTACATATAAAAAAATAGGTTCCAATGGAACAAATAATTAAGTTTCCATACTTTTTTTGAAATAATTACTACATCGGCCGTGGACTGCTTAGGGCTGTACTTACCTGTGGCCATGGGCAGGCTGTAGGTTAAAAATTGTGAGTGTCGAAACGGCATCTGTCTGGTGGACCTGTGTCCCAATGTATGCCTTCTAAAAGACCGAGAACTGCCGTAAATGACCCAAGAATTACTAAACGAGATATATGTGGAATACTTAATTCAGTTTATAATCTATGGAAAACACCTAGAGAGGAATATCTGTGCCACGCGCTGTATCCAAGTTACAAATGATTTATTTAGCACTTGAAATAACTGTATCAGAAATAATTCAGCTCATAACAATAGCACGCGAAGTAGGTCTTGTAAACAGGTGCAAATGTGTTTATTGGAGATAGAATGTCATAGTAACATATAATGTATTCATACGTTTATATAATCCGACTACAAATTTCAAATATATTGAATGTTACAGCCGATACGAACATGATACAGAATTAATGAATGGACCGGATACATCGGAATCTAGCAAAAAGGTTTAGAAATTCCTGAAAAAAGGTTTATATGTATTATTTATTGTAGTTATATTTTAATTTACATTTTTTTTAAAACAGGAGGCATACGGCTAGGAGTCTTACCTGATGTGAAGTGATACCGCTGCCAATATAAATATGATTCAAAACTTGTAGTACAGGGTCACTTTTCGGTAGAGTAATTTTTTTTCACAGTGGGGTCCGAAGTAAACAAAAAGTTTTGATTTGAAAAATATGTATATCGTATAACTTAATAATATATGCAATACACTCAATTAACAACTTTAAATAGTATGTCTAACGCAAGAACTCATCAGTACCAATCTAGTGGATATTATGAAAAAGATACAGGATGTAGATTTTTTCGAATTTTAATAAAAATTAGTAAAAAAGGAAATTTCCTTATGAAACGCAAAATAATTATAACTCTGCAGGGGTTAAGCTTAGAGACCTCCCGTAGAATTTTTTTTTGCAGCTGATGACCTCATCTATCCCCTATTTGCGTTTGATCCTCGACTTTTTGGCCATGCTGTATATGACAAAGAGAGTAGTGACAAGAACGAGGAACGATCTATCCGAACTCCATAGACAGAGCATTCTCGCAAGTGTTTTTTAAATGATTGTTTTTGATAACACATATTTTAAAAGCCGTCCGTTGTGTATATTATTAGCTTGTAAATTGTATATTTTTTTCAATATCTTAACTTAGGGACTTTCACTTTAAAATATAGAATAACTAGCCCGCCAATCGTTGTTTTGCCATGTATATTATTTCTAGACAACATTTTTTTAGTTCAATAAAAAGAACTATCTACAAATATATATTAGGGGTTGATCGTAGAGGGTTGAAAATTAGGGTTTGTATGTATTTTATTATGCTTTATCATAAAAAAATAAAAACAAAAAAAATTGTCCAAAATAAAAATATTTTTTTTTGGGGTGGATGTCAGGGGTTTGAAAGATAGATAGTAGCCGATTCTTAGACTTATTGAAGATGCATAAAAAATTTCATAACAATCGGTCGAGTTTTTTTTTCGTTTCGGAGGAGTATGGGAACGAACATTGTGACACGGGAATTTTATATATTAGATAATATCCCAATTAAACGCTCGACAGAATTAAACACGGCTCTAATATACGGTACTCACGCGGAAAAAAGACGGTAAGAAACTAAAAGATACCTTTACGTAACATTAATTTAGTAAATAGAACCTAATTTGGTAGTACTCAGTATTTTTATGTAAGTTTACTTGTGACTGAGTTAATAATTTAACCCATACAAGTTAAGGAAAAAACAATCCAGGATCGTATGTTACGTCACTTAGAACTAGATCTAGAATGGGCACATAAGTTGTGATTACAAAAGAGGATTTCTAGAAGCTTCCTTGGAGGCCTTATTCACACTTAGAGAATTTATTAAAGGCAAGGTTTGAATAGTCCATAAAAGGTGCGCTTAAGGAACGATAATAAATTGTAATATGAGATCATGTTAAATAAGGATTATTTGTTGGAGATAAAATAAAAATAAATTAATCAGTGGTGCTACAACCTCTAGGTCTTGGCCTCAGATTTCTGAATCTATTTCATGATCATTTTAAAATCTAATAGCCAAGTAGGGGATCAGCCTCCAGTGCCTCGACGCCGACGACTTTTTGGGTCTAAGACATGTCGGTTTTCTCAGGATGTTTTCCTTCACCGTTCGTGCAAATGTTAAATGCGCACATAGAAAGGAAGTTCATTGGGGCACAACCGGATCGAACCTACGACCTCAGGTATGAGAGTCGCACGCTAAAGCCACTAGGCCAACACAGCTCTATTTGTTGGTGATGTTTTTGATAAATTCCTCGCGACAATTTTCCAAGAATTTGGTTTTTGGCCTTCACTCCGTGGGAGGTCGAGTACTAGTGTAAACTTGAATGACATGTAATTAGTGTAGTTTAGTGTAGTACTCGAATAAAGGCTATTTTTTTGAAGTTATACTTACTTCTTTTAGCGCGTTAGGGAAAAATGATGAGAGTAAATTGTTACGATGCGCGCGCACACCGTCACAAAAACCTGACACGCTGAAGTTAGCTATAGTCAACATTTTAGTTTTTTTTGAAGTTATACTTCTTTTGGCACGTTAGGGAAAAATGAGGAGAGTAAATTTTTTCCATTGTTACTGTCGTTTTTTTCTACAAACGTAGAATAAGGCGAAATATAAAATTTATGAAAAGATTTTTATCTTATTACGCCAAAGAAGTATAAACTTCTAACGCGTGTACATAGAGACACGTTTTTCTTAAATATTTTGATATTATAAACTGTTTTAATATCAACATCGTGTACAGCTACATTTCATCTATTTCCTGGCAGCTTTCGTTTCGATACTAGTATTCTCATGTGGAATTTTCGGACTATCACAAATTTTATATCGCTATGGATATCGAGAGAACGGCGTTTACAAATTGTGTACTTCCTGAGCATGGTTTAAAAAGATTCAAAAACGTTGACCGTGAACGTTTGTGAAACAACCAATACATTCCATATAAGACTGGAGGGATAGTCTTTTCGCTATTTCTCGTTTGTGAATCCTAAGTGTAATTTGGTTTTATATAAATTGACTGGTACTCGTAAGATAATAAGGCAAAAAATCTTTCCAATAAGGCAATAAGCTTCAGTCGGATGCAGCTTCTATATATGTTCTGGTTAAAGTTAATAGCCGACCTTTAACATATACCGTTTATAGATACGCAAACGACACAGTGATTAGATCTAAAACATAAAACGGTTGCTTTTAATGTATTGCATATTATCTGTAGTTAAGATACGGTACGCGAACAATATGCCATTATTTAGACAGTAAAGATTCCAGATGCGAAATGATTCCAATCTAATAAATTTAATACTCATTAGATTGTCCTTGCGTGTTTGTATATATCTCTATGAATATGTAGTGGCATATAGCAAGATACACAGACGAAAGATGGACTTTAAAGATAACTATATGGAAAGGACTAAAAGCAGTGTTGTACTAGTGGCTTCAGCATGCAACTCTCATCCCTAAGGCCGTAGGATCGATCCCCGGCTGTGCACCAATTGACTTTCCGTCAATATGCGCATTTAACTTTCGCTCGAACGGTGTAGGAAAACATCGTGAGGAGACCGGCTTACAAGGTTGTAGCGCCACTGCTTTATTTATTTTTTGTATGGAAAGGACCAAGGAGAAGAAGGAAGTGGGCTAGAGGAAGGAAGATGTACAAGTGTTAACAGGGAGCGAATGGAAAAAGAAAGCCATAGATAGAGAAATTTGGAAAAAGCTGGAGGACCTACCTACCGTAGGTAGGAACCCGTGAAGTTCCGATCCAATGGTACTGAAGGAAGTTAAGTCAACGAGTTACAAGAAAAAATATAAGTGTATTTAAAAAAATTAAAACTGTTATTAACAGTTGTAAAGATTCGAAATAAACATGTTTTATTATTATGTTTGGTAATTGTAGGTCAAGACTGAATATGAAATACTCGAGCCCTTTTTTATCTTGTAGAAATTTTGGGGTTATTCTTGTCGTATTTAATATAACTGGTTTTTGAAGGATGATATAAATGGATTTCGGGAGGTTTATTAATTATAGTATACCATTTTTGTATTGTACAGTTGGTAGGTCTTTCTCGCCGCACGCAAATTATTAGGTACCCATTATCTTTAATTTCCTACACCCTCCTTAACTAACCACAACATATGCAACATAATAATTTATTTGCAAGGTAGTGCAAAAATGTTATGGTGGTACAATATAAAGTTCGCATATTCTGCCATAAGTTACACTATGATTCATATAATTACCTACAGTCAATTATGATATTATTTTATCACTACATGATCACATTATTAAAACATAATATAACATTATCAAATTAACATTGATTAATAAAAAAAATCTTATTTTTCACACAAATAATCATTAAAAGAATAATCATTCTGTTACAAAAGTAGTACGTTAAGTCGTTTTTTAAAAACTCATTAGGAAGATCTTTGAATGTTTTTTGCTAAATCATTATTATTATTATTATACCTTGATTGCCATACAAAAGGTTATTTTTTATTTTCATCCAGTGTTTATTATGTTTGCCTAAAAGTGGGAAAGTTTTGTAAATAAAAACCAAATCCTAGGTCCTTTGGTCTGACCAGTGATTGATGGTAGTTCAAAAATCCTCTCTTTATGCTGGATGCCTCAAATTCCTTCAATTACATAATTAAATTATGATAAATGCATTGTAATCTAAACGTATAGTTTCGCTTTAAATCACATGACAGAAGCCCATATAGAAGGTGCATAACCTAGGCCAGCAATAACTCTAATGAGTAGACAAATTCTTAAATATTATTTTCTTATTGGTTTCATCTCGTAGACTATTCCTAGAGGCACAGGGCCGAAGTCACTGACTGGTAGGCCCATTATTGTAATCCACGAATAACATTGCAAGTTTGTTCATATGTTGCGTCTACTGAACGCTTTTCACACTCCCCACTATCAACATCTTTATATGTTCGCAGAGTGAGTTCCAGTAGCTTGGTATTGTGAGGATAGTTCTTTAGCATCGTTGTGATTTGAAAGTCGATGAAAACGAAAAAGCGCCATTAAAAAGAGACAGACACCTAAATTCATACGATTTAACCTGGGAGAAAATGTAATAGAAAGCATAATACACTGGATAAAAGTTATTTAATTAATGTAGTTTTTATTAAAATAAAATATTGATATTAAACTTAAAAATTCAAATAAAAAAATTAATTAATTAATTATTATGTAGGTTAAGAAAATTGTAATTACTGCATACTTTATACGATTGTAAATATGAAATATGTTTAATAAAAATATTTATAACACATACATTATTATTAATCTCATAACTTTTGAAGGTTACACTTCTACCATGAATAATGTGTGAATTGCACACATGTTTTTTTTATTATCTCTAGTCGTAGAATTGTGTTTTGGGTAATTAGGTATTTCTTCACATGCCTGTATTACCTTGTTTCTAACTGGAATTATGTTTTAGTAAGAAACTATTTATATTAAGTAACACCACCATCATTCGAATGTGTCGCTTTTTATTACCTCTACCGAGTATATTTATTGAAATTATGTTAATAAATAATTATAAGATTAATAAAATAATCTCTAGGCCAACCTGTGGCCACGACCTATCGCCATTAAGAGCCATTTATTAGATATAACAACACAATAGAATTTACTTTCTTATAAAAATAGTTTAGTTTTTCCACCACTAATACACTAAATATATAAATTATATGATATGATGATTAGTGTTATGATATCATAATATTAGTCCGGACCTGTAGAAGGTGGGTGGCTAACGTCAATTATAAGAATTATTGCGACGACAGATCGTGAGTCGCGGCTATGTCGGGATGTCTGGACTTTTGTGAACTGATGGTCAATTGTGCAGTTGCAATACTCGATATTAAATATACGGTAATACTATTACGCAGTGACTTTAGCTTCGGATACAGTTGAGTGAAATCTGGGAATTAAATTGCAACACACTCAATTTTATAAGTCATATTAAGAAAACTATTCATTTAATAAAAAAAAATCTAAATTATTAAGCACGAGATACAGCATAATGCAAGGGTATACACAGCACACACGCATTACACACTTAAAACGTTGTTCTTTAAATTAAAAAAATTATGTCTCATTCTTTTTTATTATTTTTTGTGTGTGTTTTGTTGGTAATAAATGTTATGTCTATGTTATGTCTCCTACGATTAAACAGATGGTCTTATTCTAAAGTACAAGACAGCAACTTGATTAGTTCAGTGAAAGGTGCGTAAGGCGTAAACGCCGACACCATTGGGCCGTGGTCATTAATTTTCATAAGCCAAAGCGTCGTTACGACAGCTGGGCGTCAATAGTGTCAAAGGTTAGGCCCCGCCCCGTTTCTCATTATAACACTGGCAAATGTTTTAATTTGTAAATCGAACACTTGTTATCAATAGAGAAAACAAATGAATCTCTAATGCATTCTACATTTAAAATGTGAGATTTATTTTAACATTTTGCTATAAAAAAGGAAACGCAAAATAATTAAGTGTAAGAAGGAATTGCTAATATTATTGAGTCGTGATAAGATCCAGCTTTTACTGGCAATCACGACTCAAAATTACTAGTTGCCGAGTGTGAAACCACGGGGAATCAATTTTATCTACTGCACGTAAGACGATCTAGGCAACAATCTATTATTATCTATATTTTCTACATTTTATGACTGAGGAGAAAATATAGTTTACCGGATTGACACGTGTTAGTTCTATACTATGTTACTATTATATGCTATGTTTGCCTATAAGTGATTGTCACATTAATCATTGTATTTTGTTTTTCTTTTATCAATGTATCAGTGTGCGAGCGTTGGCAAGCTTTTATAAATAAATAAATATACTAATTGTCTTTTATTGACATAACTTTTACACATATTTAATAAAACAATTTTTAACCGGATTGAAGTTATGTATTTACAATTATTTTTCATAATTTTAACCTATCAGCGTGCGTGGTCACCGTGACCATGCACTCTGTAAAGCACGTGAAACGTCGGTTAAATTAAAATTATGAAAAATAATTGTAAATACATAACTTCAATCCGGTTAAAAATTGTTTTATTAAATATACTAAATTATTTATCGTTTAGTTCGTGACCATGCAGATTGCAATTGACCTTTGACTTGAGACAAACTTTTGGACAGTCTTGATGGTCTAACGCTTAACTAATTTGTATGGGAATTGACATTAGCTCACGCTTTGTCACGTGATCATTTTCATACAAATTTTTTTGTTTGGTGTAAGTGGATCATGCCTGCCGAAAAGTTATTTTGTCTCGAGCCCCTTATCTAAGCCAATTTCCTTCGCATCACCTTGATGGCTGCAAGTCTTCCACAGTCCGTTTCACAAGGCATTTTCTTTTGCGAACTAGCGAACTGTGGAATCGACTCCCGGTGGGGTTCTTCCCTGGGATATACGAGCCAATTGTTTAAAACTACTATACGCATTCTCAAAGGCCGCCAACGCACTCACTAAAATAGGTTTCCATGGCCTATTTCATTGCCCTATCCTATATAATAAAACCATCCTTACATAAGTTATCATGTACCAATGCAAAACTGTTTTTAACTGGCAAGGACAAGAAGTTCAGTTATTATTAAAATCAAAACGGAGCCCCTGAGTCAGTTAATAGTTATCGCATCATAAAAATGGTTTTATTAATGCTTCAAGATGAATCGAGTCAAAAAAGTAAAACAAAAGACGATCAACAATTTAATTCATTTGTTTATTTTGAATTCCTAAAAATAGTTCAGTGGCTTGTTATTATATTTAATTACCAAAGGTATTAGCGTAATAAGCAGATGTGTTCGAAGTGCTTTAAGGGTGTCTGTTTTTACACTCGCATTGCACATTACTTTAGTCACAATTAACTTTTCTATTAAAGGTATTGAACAGGAACTAGACATAAATTTATTGCGTGGCAAATAGCAAGACATACAATGTACAGCATATGAAAGAAATGAAAAACCGTTGATTGACATGATTTACGATCGGAAATGTTAATTAAAAATGTATTAACAATGTAATGTTAGCAGTTAAATAACCTTATTAATAAAACTAAATCAGTCTACGCCCTTAACTTATTATTTCGTCTCCTTCTGTCAAATTATATTTACGCTGTAACGGAAAGAGTGCAAATAAAACGGGTTGGGTTAATCTAACGATTTTTCTTTTTAAGTAGAAGCTGCCCCGCGAAGTGCATTTCGCCTTAATCTGTTTTATTTTACTTAGCTTACCTTATTAGTAGCTACATACCAACACATATTACTATTCAACCCCATAGAGACCGTTCGTTTTTGTGTGCAAGAACAAGTGTGTTTGTGTGTTAGATTCGGCCTTAATGGTTGCTGGAAGTATAATCAGCAATAACGTGCACTCACACTACTTCAAATGGTTTTGTCCTTTTCAATCTTCACACTGGTGTCAAGATGTATATCTTTATTGATGTTGCCTTGACATTCACTTGTTGGTGGACTCAAGGAATCTTGGGGATAATTATTGCGATTGTACCAGAGAGAATTGACTATTTTGAACACTTTATTAACTCTATTTAATGAATTAGTAGTAAAACCATTTTATATACAACGGTGGTGCACCCACGCCTTTTTATCTGCGCGTGAACACTCACTCGTGCTGTGAAGGACATATTGTGAGAATGGTCATTCTCAGGCTAAAAGTATTCATGAAGATTTGGAAAAAGGAATCAAGAAATAGATACAGTGGCAGCTTTTTAATATATCTTAAGGCCCTATCCCAGCACGAATTGCTGTATCAGTGTCTCGGGGTGGACTGCGGGGCGCAGTGGAGAGCTGGAGCACTGAGGCGCGCCGGCCCGTAATAACAATTAGTTATGTAAAACATTAAATTAATGTAATTTTATCAATTTTTTTTCTGAAATGGATTACTTGGCTTGCAATAAAATATATCGTGTAAATTTCAAATATATGTTCTATATATACGTATATTATCGTCATAAAATGAATTGTGTCAAAAATTGACTACGTTTGGTTTTTTTTCTATCTAGCAAAGTTATTTAAATCGTGTATCGATCTTTCGAAATGGATACATACACTACTCAGCTCCACCATTTATTTTTTCCATTCACCCTACTTCAAAAAATGATGACGAAAAATGGAAAGCAACAATATACTTTTTGGAGTTTGGCGACCAGATAGGTCCTTAAAGTACCTGCAGTCATTTGTACACGTTGCTGATAAAGCAGAAATTGACAATACAATAACTTCTATTCTTTGTTGTGTATCCGATAGCTTTATTGTGTGGCAAATAATTGACAACTCGCCTTGTTGTAATTCGGATTGCTAACTATCCATATCCGGACCTGAAGGATAAATGGTAAAGAGTTATTACCATTTATAAGGGTTCAAGTATATATTTTATAGATGCAAAATAATGCAGCTTATATCTTTTTCTGTCCAAGTCTTTTGTCAAGGGAGTGAAAAGACAATACCATTTGATTGTGATTGACATATCATACGAGAGCTATGATTAAACTAAACTAAAAGCAATGGGGCTGCCTACTCGACCATGATAGTAGTTAGGAACGAATGCTGTTTTTATCTGAAAAAGTGTATTTCTACTCCTCACTTCTGGTAATCGCTTTCACCATGGCATGGGGCACACAATTTGCGTGATTGTCATGAAGACATGTGACATAGCGATACAATTATTCCTTCTTGCCATGTAACACGCATGCGCTTGAGAAAAAAATGCAAGATTGTGGCAGCGGCATTTAAGTACTTGAGTATAGGATTCTGATAACCCTCGCAAAATGGACGTGTTTATTTATTTACAGCCAATACACCGCCAAATTTTAACCAAAAATATTAAAAAACTATTAAACAATCAATCTATTTATAAAATCTACAAAAAAGCAAAAAGTTCTTATCAATTAATTTTTTTAAGTTTCTAAGTATAGTATATATATTACCCCCCTACATTCGCTTCACAAGTAGGTCCTTAGAGACGAGTAAACTATTAAGCTGCGAGAGTAAGCAGGGAATGGGAGCTTTCATTTCGTTGTTGCAAAAATGTTGTCTCCGGCGGCGGTGATCAAGAACTTCGTAGGTGTAAGGAAAGAAGTTGTACCTTCTTGCGTATGAGGTTCTAAAAAACTTCTATTGTACCCTTACAATCATTACCCTATAATACTTTTCATGAGGGCACTATATGATGCAGCTGGTTTCGAGAATAATAATAATAAATTATTGTAAGAATATGTTACAAAAATGTTATGGTGTTACAATCGTAAGTGCGCATATTCTGCCACATATAATGGCGTGCAAATTTGTTTTTAAAGGAATTTTACATTTTACATTATTAGTCAATACTTTTATTATTTGTATCATACATTATTAAATTAATATTAATTTTAGTGTTTAACGCAAATAATCATTTATTGAATAATTTTTTTTTTCCAAATTGCAGTACATTAAGTCGATTTTTAAAAACTCTAGTCGGAAGATCTTTTAATGTTGTTGGTAAAGAATTGATATTACTAATGACGAATATATCACCCTTGTGCCAGTGTAAGAGTTAAATGTGATTAAGCTAAATGTTGAAATACCTTTAGTATCAGTATCCAGAATCAGGCCCGCGGGTTTACCTGGCTTTAAAATTTTATTGTAACGACCTCTGAAGACCATCGTTCGTGGTTTACATCTTTATGTTTGGGCCATTAAACTTAATGTTATTTTTGATAAACTAAACTTGCTTTGCTGGGTTACGTTAGATGTTTATTTATTACCTGTTTATTAATAGTAAAAATATTTCCGAGCGGCTTCCTCGGCGTTATGTAGATATATGGGGTCCCTATACATCTTCTACAGCTTTTACCAAGGAGAAACTGCAGCTGAATTTCACCATCGGACATCGAGCCAGAATGCGAAATTCCAACCGTATGTCCTCGACATCCGTCGTACCTCAACTAAGAGTTTTATATGGTAGTGTTTGCAGCGCACCACCACTATGTGGAACCAGCCTCTTACTGAAGTATTTTCAAACCATTTTGGATAAGTATCTTTCAAGAAAAGAGCGTACGAATTCTTAAAAGGCTAGAATGTATTTGCGAGCTTCCTGGCAATGAGAGTGATTATAGGCGGCGGTATCACTTAATAGTTTGCCTCTGTTACATAAAAGAAATATATTGGTTGAGCTTCTTATTCTTATTGTGTACTTATTTTTAGTACCTTCCAAGTAGTAGCTTAGATAGAAAATAGTTATTATAGAAGTCAGTTTTGTTTAATAACGAGTTTTAATAAAACATCAAATTAAAACAAATATAATTATCTATGTAGTCTGAGGTCGTAGGTTCGATTCCGGGCTGTGCACCAATGAATTTTATTTCTATGCGCATTTAACATTCGCTCGACCGGTGAAGGAGGGAAACATCGTAAGGAAACCGGTTTGCCTTAGACACAAAAAGTCGATGGCGTGTGTCAGGCACAGAAGCCTGAACTATTGGATTGACAAATGATCATGAAACAGATACAAAAATCTGAGGTACAGACCTAAAAAGGATATAGCGCCACTGATTTATTTATTGGTGTAAATAGTTCAAAAGTAAACAAAACTAATCTACACTAATATTATAAAGAGGAAAACTTTGTTTGATTGTAATGAATAGGCTCATAAACTACTGGACCGATTTTAAAAATTCTTTCACCATTCGAAAGCTACATTATCCACGAGTAATATAGGCTATATTTAATTTTGAACAAAAATAGGGTTCCTAGGGAACAAAAATAGATATTAGGGTTTTTCGTACACAAAGTGTAAAAAATCAACCAAAAAAGTTACTTATTTTGCGTACCCTGCCTAAACTATTAAAGATAGAACCATAAAATGTTCTAAGTAATTGTAGATCTTATAAATATCTACAAAAAAGTCCGCGACACACTATATCTATCTATGTCGAGTGAGGCACAATAACCATAAATGATATAATGACATGGCAAAACGGCGTTTGCCGGATCAGCTAGTTACATATAAAATAGTTATTAAATCATATTGAACATTTTGTTAATTTTGTTAACAACAAAATATTTAAAAGATTTCGTGGCCAAAGTTAATAGCCATAGACTCCTAACCATTGTTCTATCGAACCCGTTCACTGCGTGTATTACTATCATTTTGCTATCTAATCAAAATATAATGTTATTATATTTTGTTTCCTTCTTGAATTGAAGTTATATCAACAAAGGCTAAGAGGTGTTGTTCGGATTATTACCATATATAGCTGGGTTTCATCATCGCTCTGTTACACAGAACAATAATAAGATCTTTTTAAAAAAAAATTTTAATGAATTCAATTACCAATATATTGATTTAGAAATACAAAGGAAGTAGTATAAAAATATTAGCACGTCGGTTCGGACAAGAGTTAGGAGATCGACTGAGTGGATGGGAAATGAGAGGTTGTTTGTGCATGGGAAGAAATGATGACGAGGATAGGGCTTAGGGTATGTCAGCAATATAGGATGTTGTAACAGCTCGAAGAATACGAAATTCCAGTTCTTGCCGCGCGCTATGTGGAATCAGCTACCCGCAAAACCACGTCGACATCCTTCAAGAAAAGAGCGTAGCAATTCTTAAAAAGCACTCGCAAGCCGACAGGTGCTGTCCATGGCGGACTTAATATCAGATGAGTCTTCTGCCTTCTATTCTATAAAAAAAGATGTAGTTCAATCTTATACAGGCTTTTCTTGATTGCAGTATCATAGTCAAGGATGGTTGATCACTTTTCTATTAAGCACACAAATGTTCTAGAAACAAATGCAGAATCTGACGACAAGACTTGGAACTTCTCAGTAGCAGTAGCAATAGCGCCACAAGTTTTATTTTTACGATCAAGTCAGAAGTCAGGGTCGATCGCCTACGGTTGGTTTGACCAAATTATGCCAATTATGGGTCTCAACATTCATAATGCACCGAGACAAGCTGAGGAAAGAGTGGTGTGGAGGTAGCAAGTCCAAGTATCGGCTAGGGATTTTCAGTAATGAAAACTACGAAAAACAGTAGTATATACTATATACCTATAGTACTCGTAGTATATACCTAGGTTACACTGAAAATGGTTAGAAAATGAAAAACGGCTTAATGTAGAAAGTTGCCCATATTTTTATTGTTTTATGAAGTAATCTCCGTTCCTCTACACATCGTCGCATTCGATAGAACCACTGAGAAAAGCAGTAGGCCTATTCTTCCTTAGGGGTCTCTTCTATGGCATTTTCGTACGCTTTCACCGCATCTTCAGGGCTCGTAAAGCGAATAATTTGAATTTTATCTTTAGTTCTTGGGAATAAATGAAAGTCGCAGGGCGCCCGGTCAGGACTGTATGGCGGATGACTCATTATCTCGACACCTGCCATACTCAAATATTCATTAGTCCGCGTTGCGGAGTGTGCTGAAGCATTGTCGTGGTAAAGAAGGATGCTACTTCGAGCGCGCTGCTGTCGAATTTTTTCCAAGACAACAAGCAAACAGCGAAAACCATAAAGCAATAATCGGTAAACAATAAACACGAGTTTTACTCCCACGCTACAGTTTGTATTTTTCCATAGTTTAAAAAAGGGCGGGCGCCGGTGCGTACACTTATAGATGTTTATTATACATGCAATAATACCTAACGGCCATTTCTCACTTTTATGTTTTTGTTTGTATAGTTAATATGTACATATATCAATAGAGAAGCAGATACGTATATCGAGGAAAAAATTCAATGAATAACGATTAGTTTACAAATGATCATGCCGCTTGCTCCAAAGGGAATTTCATTATACGGTGAATTAATTATTTTCAAATAAATTACTTTATCGCTCGGTAGATTATTCGAGAAAAATTAGCAACAGAATTTTTCGCTTAATTAAGTGAAATTTCAATGAAGATTTTAATTTTGCCTTCTATATGTTGGGAGTGGATAATATTTGATCATATTTCAATTAAATAACGTAATAAACCTAAATCGATTCCGTAGCTTGATGAGATTTTTCTTTATAACTATCGATCATTACTACCCTGCTAATTGCATTTAGCACTTGAAAAAAAAAAATGGTGCGTGTACTAAGTACTTATGTATGCGCGTAAGACTTCTTTAGCTTTCTTTATTTTTTTTAAATATTAAATAATTAATATTTAGCGTTATTAACGCGTATTTAACAATATTTAATATTTAGTATATTATTCAATTATTAATATTAATTTTTTATTTTATTATATTATTAATGCAATTTAATAACTAGGTATGTTTCATAACCTTTTAACTAAGTAACAATAGGTCTTTGTGAAAAAACATTGCTAAATTTCTTTGAAAAAATAATTAAAACTCCTTTATTTGTTTAAAAGGTACAACAAATGTCATTATGGTCATTCAAAATTCTTGGCATAGCTGCTAACGTCACGCATATTCTATTTCTTTTTACTTGTAGATTGTCTTATTCCCATCTCGGTCGCGCACGCTCGGCGCCCATACTGATAATTTTGTGTCTCGGTGCGCCGCATCGTAAAATTTCACTCTCATAAATTTTTCATAACGCGCCTAAAGAAGTATAACTTCAAAAAGTCCTTCACAGATAAACGCCGTAAACCAATTTTTAGGTGTCTGAAGAACATTTTTTTTTATCAAATTTTAAGAGAAAAATGCAAAAATACAGCTAAGACAAAGTTTTTTAATACGTCGTTGCCCTATTCGAATTTAAAGCGTATTGCTGCAATTACTACAAAGCAAACAAATGGTCATAAGAACTAAATGAAGTGCTTTTATTACTGCAGTTTTAGCGTATTATTAATACTGCATATTTAGTTATTCATCAGTTTTTTTGTCAATGCCTAGTACTAAGTAAAAATGTTATTAATTGATATATTAGAAGAATTTATTGATTCTAAGGTTCTTGCTCATTTTAGTTATTTTTAGACTGTTTTGTATTCGAAACTAAGAAAACACATTATTGTAAACAATCAGGTTTGTTTATTTTCAGGAAATTATTATCACAATTTGTATTATCACATTAAATAATAATAATTACAGGTTAAACCATTTTATAAAAATAAATAACATTATTTTTACGTTTTACGGCTTTGAATAAATGAAGCTTTCCTACACTCAAGCGCAACAGTGTACAATACTGAATTTTACTCTAGAAACCGTTAAATTGTGAAATGAAAAATGTAGGCCGATGCTTAATAAGAAATCTTTAATAGGTGCAAGTGGTGTACACGAGTATATTTTCGGCAATAGAAGTAAGTAAATTTGTTTAAAAATCTTCTTTTTGATTTTTCTTCTGTCTCGTAATTAAATACTACTTTTATATATTAATTGTGCCTCAATTAACCCTTGGATGACCTTATACATTTTTGTTTATAGATATTATTGTTTATTTACTTAATTTTCTGTAGATTTTACTTTATTTTAGCTGTAGGTAGTGTTATATGTTATTTTGAGTTTGAGATTTTGTTAATTATTTAGACACTTCTTTTACCCTCAGCCCTGCGATTCTGTAACTCACTTTTCGAACTCACACAGCGGTTTTCGCATCGGCGGTCGATCTCAAATCAGTCGTGAAGCAGTCATTTTATGATTTGGCATTCTGATAAACAATAAACTACAAGCTCCCACCTTTCAGTTAGTGAGTTACAGAATCGCAGGGCAGGACTGTACATCAATACTGCACTTATCATAAATAAAAGTAGCATTTGCATATCACTGCGTTTATCGTTACATTAATTTAGAATTTTCATGAAAAAAATCTTTAAGTATAAGCTAATCTCAAAAATGTCAATTACTGCAATTATAATTAGCCAATATTCATAATAGAAAAAAGGGTTTTCTCAATTCATTACGCTTTTGCTTAAGGTCTAATATGTGGGGCAGAGTGCATCCATCGTAGATGCAGCCTGATCATTTCAACTGCCTTCACCTGCAATGATGCTTCGTTACCAGGTCTGGCCACGTTTCTGACTGCCGGCCGTTTCGAAATAATTCTAAGTCCATATACCTTTCAAAATAGCTTTTTTAATTTTGCTTTGGTTGTATTTTGGAACCAATTGTTATCCTTGAAAAGGTAAGTATGTTTCTGATTGTGAAAGAAGATAATTGAATTATTTCAAAACTTTCGGATGGCAACACAGAATGTCATTGAATTTCTTAGGTTAGTATGATTTATTATATACTTCATGCAATTACTCATTTCTATTTCAATTATATGTTTTTTCCGAATAGTTAACAGGTATAATAGCCTAAACTTTGTTTTATTTGATAGAATATTTCGTTTCTTTCGCAAGATTTGATTATTCCGAATAAAGTGCTTTATAATAAATATAGTTTTACTTTTCCATGCAATGCTAGTCATTTTAAGTATCAATAGTAAAATACTAAATACGTATAATGAAATTAATCATTGAAATACAGTTACTATCGATGTAAAAAATAACAAATAAAATCAAGTATCAAGTAAGTTTAATCCACAAATTATATCAAACTTTTAGGGATACCATACTAAAAAAAATTAAATTTGCCGCGCTTTTTCGTCAACTTCTTTCAGTAGCCAGACTCTAATTAAATTATACATTGCTAGGGTTTCCTGAAATATCGCTAGCAATAAACCGTTCGTTGCTATCTAATCGTTTCTTTTTTTCGATTCTATATGTGCTATTAATGTAACGAAGTTTAAATAACGCAAACAAAAATGAAAGAACGGGTCTTGCAAGCAATTGTGTCCATGAATATCTACACTAATATTATAAAGAGGAAAACTTTGTTTGTTTGTTTGATTGTAATGAATAGGCTCATAAACTACTGGACCGATTTTAAAAATTCTTTCACCATTCGAAAGCTACATTATCCACGAGTAATATAGGTTATATTTAATTTTGAACAAAAATAGGGTTCCGTTAGATATTAGGGTTTTTCGGACACAAGGTGTAAAAAATCAACCAAAAAAGTTACTTATTTTGCGTACCCTGCCTAAACTATTAAGGATAGAACCATAAAATGTTCTAAGTAATTGTAGATCTTATAAATATCCTATACCTATCTATGTCGAGTGAGGCACAATAACCATAAATGATATAATGACATGGCAAAACGGCGTTTCCGGCAATCAGCTAGTTGTAAATAAAATTATCGATGTAGCTGGCGTGTTTCGTGAGACGCGTATGATTTTAATTTGACACAGTGGCAGGAGTTGACTAGACAAAAAATGGTTGTCTGTTAAGTCGGTTGACGGACGTGATAACGTCACAACAAAATACCATTGATGAAATATAGAAATCTTATAGAAAGGAGTGAATCCTCGAAAGCACCGGCCACTCGAGTGGAATAGAGATAGATGCGCGTGAGAGAGAAGTAGAAGTAGAAGAGATTATTTGTGCGTGCAGCCGGCGTTTATCGATTTATTAGACGTCACGTCAGAACATAAAAATCAATAATTAATTAATAGGTTCACTAAATGTTTATAGCTCGTTACTTTGAAATTCCCTTATCCACTCAGGTTCTTACCCTTAAACCAACATGATAAAAACAAATGGCTTTATCACATAATTGCGTTCACTATTAAACTTAACACGTTCATTTCATATATTTATATAAAGGTCACATTAATCATATGATTAGTTGCACGGGACATAACTACATGTTACTATTAAGTTGTTATTTTAAAAATATTAACACTAATGTTCAATCAATTAAAACAAGAATATTTTCTAATGAATTTGTAAATTGTTTAAGTTTCGAAATATAATAAAAAACTAAATAAATGTGTTTATTCATTTGACAACAATTCATTATAATTTATAAGATTCGGGAACCCTTTTTAGTAAAAAAATACCTGTGTCAAGGTTTCCATCTCTTCCATATACTAGTATACATATACTAACTGACCCCGTAAACATTGTTTTGCCATGTATATTTATTTCTAGGATTATTTTATTTCAATAAAAATATGTTTCTACTATATTAAAAAATAGGGGTTGATCGTAGAGGGGTGAAAATTAAGGGTTATAGGTATTTTTGTATACTGTACAATAAAAAATAAAAATTAAAACTTACAAGTGGACCTTAACATTTAGGGGGATGAAAAATAGATGTTGTCCGATTTGCAAACCTTACAGATATGCACACAAAATTTCCCGAAAGTCGGTCGTGCCATTTCGGAGGGGTAATTACAAACACCGTGACACGAGAATTTTATACATTAAGAAAAATAATTTAAATACATCTTTAATAATTTAACACGAAGTACACATACCTAAAAAAGTTAACATAAATCAAATGAAATACTTCTAAATTTTGTCAAGAGTAAAAAAGAGAAGAGGAACTGTAATCGAAGCATTAAACGGAAGTATTTTAATAATTTCAAATTGAAAAAGGTATCTAGTAAAGTACCTTCAATGCAGCATTTCCTCGTTGTCTAGCTATACTTATTTGTTAAGCGTGGACAGCACCAGCTCTGGGGTCACCGGTACTATATACTTTACGTTGGTACCAACAGCTTATATTACGCTGTAGCTGATACATCTCGTTGTATTTACTTTATTTATTAGTAAGTATTTAAAGCGAACTTAAAAAAAACGTCTACAACCGCGGTGAGAACGCCGGACCGCCGGGTTTAGGGTCATAAACTCCCAAGCGAAATTAGAGAATTATCACTAAGTAAAAGCCGTCTTTAAACGAAAATTAATCAATAAAGCTTTTTATAAATTTGAGGAAAACTTAAATGTTCCTAATTCTTGTGATTGATTTGCTCCAGTTCAAACAATTTGTATGACAATACTTGGCGATTAAAAGAGTGGCGGAAAGTTTCTTACCAGTTCTTCTTACCCGGTCTACGCCCTTCACTTGCGAACTGGTAGTAAATGTCAATTTACAATAAATTTAACTTCTTTCTGACAATTCATAAGTGTACTAAATATATTTATTCATGTAGGTAACATGAATAAATATATTTTGAGTTTGAGTTCGAAATGCCCTTGTTAAAATCTATCCAAATTCACTTTCACAAAGTGAATTGAACTCAAATTAGCCAACTCTTATATATATATATATAGAAGTCTTTTAAATCTATATATATAAAAGAAAGTCGTGTTTGTTACAACACTTATAACTCGAGAACGGCTGGACCGATTGCCATGGTTTTTGATTTGTTGGATTTGTTTCTGTCCCGAATAGCAGAATAAGATATCGGATAAGTTATCGAATAACAATAAACTAATTAATTAATTTTACGAATGCAAAAACCGTATGGTGCCATCTGTTGACAAAACTACGCATCATTTTACGTCGAATTCGTGTCAGTTTAAGAAATTCCGATCTTGAGGTGAATGAGGAGATGCATAACCATGCTTTGATCCTGATCAAAAGATGTTGGATATCAGAAAGTGCTTAACATGCAGTATCGCCATATTGACGCTAGAGAGAAGATGCCTAATGCGTAAAACTGCCATTCTTCTTTCGCAATGGCAAGCAATAAAACATTTCTGTATTTGCAAAAGAGTTGTATTAATGTAATACTTAACATTAATGAAATCCTTAAATAAGTCAAATAAAAGTAACAACGATATGATAAGGTTGTAGGGCGAAACGAAGTTAGCCAGGTCAGCTAGTATATTATAAAACATGTGCTAGTATTCTGTCAATAAGTTCGTTATATTAGCTTTTTACTGTTTTTCCTGGATTGACCAGGTGGCCGTTGTACAATAAAAAATATAGTAAGACTTTTAAAGCACATAAACCGTTGAAACCAATTAAAACAAAATAATTTATTATTTGCGTTGTTTTATTTAAATGAATGCTGTGGGTGCATTCATTGAACAATGGATTGATTAATAGCTTATTAACATTCACAAATTGGCGGCTGGCTTCCGCTAAAAATAAAAATAAAATTGTATACAGTTGTGCTATTCTTTAAAGCTGTTGCTGCCTGAATAAACACGTTGCTTGTTTATTTTAGAGAGATATATAAAAAAATTAAACCTTTTATGGGTTTTAGGCCTCAGATTTCTATATTTGTTTCATAATCATTTGTCAATCTAATACACAAGTAAATGATCGCATGTCATCGACTTTTTGGGTCTAAGGCAAGCCAATATCCTCACGATGTTTTCCTTCACCGTTCGAGCGAATGTTGAATGAGTCTACGACCTCAGGGATGAGAGTCACATTGAAGCCACTAAGCCAACACTTCTCTTCCCTGCTCAAAGCTAATCATTACATATTTAAAAAAAATGGTGCGTGTACTTATGTACGCGCGTAAGAAGTTATACTTCTTTGGCTGTCTTTATTTTTTTTTAATTTATCGTTAATAATTTAACAATATTTAATATTTAGTATATTATTCAATTATAAATTAATATTAATAATAATAATTATTTATTATTTTATTTTATTATTAATTCAATTTAATAACTAGGTATGTTTTATAACCTTTTAACAAAGTAACAATAGGTCTTTGTGAAAAAGCATTGCTAAATTTATTAAAAAAAAAATTAAAACTCCTTTATTTGTTTAAAAGGTACTACAAATGTCATTATGGTCATTCAGAATTCTTGGCATAGCTGCTAACGTCACGCATATTCTATCTCTTTTTACTTGTAGATTGTCTTATTCCCATCTCGCTCGCGCACGCTCGGCGCCCATACTGATAATTTTGTGTCACGGTGCGTGCGCATCGTAAAATTTCACCCTCATAATTTTTTCATAACGCGCCTAAAGAAGTATAACTTCAAAAATATATAATTGTATAGGTTGCATAGTTACTAATGAATAATCTGAAAAGGTTTTTTAAATCTTGTCAAATAGTACATTATCATTAAAGTGTATTTACATTTAAGCGGAACTGAAAAATTATAGTTTAAAATGTATTATATGATCTCAAATGAATCATAGTTGGCACCAAGCAAAACCAAAATGGCCGTATTCACCTGGTGGACAATGAGGGTATAAATTAGGTCTCCGGTCAACGATGAAGTTGTGCTTCTAAAGATATCATCTTTGTAAGTATTTATTACGTCAATATTGTTAAGAACTATGTGAGAAAATCTACGTTGGTTTGTAAAATAAATTTCCTACAGTTGGCTCTTGGCTTTCTGTATTGTCTAAGTGTTTTGTTTTATAATATGTATGTGTGCTGTAAGATTACTTATAATTAAATAAATAAAAAAATAGATTTCACCGTGCTGACTTTTGTATGCTGCAACTATACTCAATAGGATGCCGACACTCAGGTGCCTTATCTGACGCAGTCTTCAAGACTGTCTCTTATTTGGAGTTGCTGAAGTATCTGTTCGCATAGATTCTTCAGGTACATTTCGCGCACGGGTTGTGTAACATTAGCCAATGGAGCTATTATCAGAGCTTCGTTTCTTTTCTGCCTTGCGATTCTGTAACAAACAACAAACTACAAGCTCCCTCATTATCAGAATGCCAAATCGTAAAAAGACTGCTTCACGACTGATTTGAGCGCGACCGCCGCTGCGAAAACCGCTGTGCGAGTTCGAAAAGTGAGTTACAGAATCGCAAGGCTGCTCTAGTTCCTACCTGGATGCCTTGAACCCGGACAGTCGTGCGATGTTCGGTATCGTTATTCTCTTTGTCTGGAGGAACTCTATTTCTTACACGAGAATATAGGAAATGTTAATTTTATTGAAATAAACTTTAAAATAACAATTTATTGATATCAATTAAATGAAGATGCCAGCGCTTCCATTCAACAAATTATTCAGCGAAAGAAACCTGCTAAATTATCTAAGTATACCGCTATTGTTGTCAAATTTCTTTTTGACTTTGTCTTCTCTTTGGTTTCCGGAAGAAAATTCCATATTATTAAATCTTCATCGAACGTCGCTGTGGCTGAAAAATATATCAAAGTAAAAATTAAAACATTCTCTTTAAGATAAAATTATACCTACACACATGCATTTCCCCTACCAATTACTGCCTACCACAATAGTTTCTAATATAGTTATTATAACATTAATTTGCCAAACTTGATTACTACGAACTCGAGCACTAGACACTGTATACTATGATGTATGCCACCATGACTCAAGTCATATTACTTTTAATTTATTCTCAGATATATATAATCTAAGAAACTTTTGAGATGCTAGGTTTACTAGGAATGAGCTACCCATCGAAGTATTTCCGAACTAATTCGAAGCAAGAACTGGTAGTAATTCCTACTGGTTGTATTTGATCAAAAGATAGATTTCTTAAAAGTTCGGCGACGTACTTCCCATACTTCTAGCATGCCATTGCGCCATGGGCCATTGAACCAGTACTTAGTTACTCCTGGTTTATTTGTAATAAAAACATACCTAGCTTGGTTCCATCGGGATTGCTAACCATAGTCCGAACCCGATCGAGTCCAGTCCGCCCGTCATCAGACCATTGGTCCACCACAGTTGAAAGGTCGCTTAGTACTACGAGGCGAGAACTGATTTTCGGGTATTGTAAGCCTCTTTCTGAAACATTATAATCCCCTTTAAAAAGTGATCGTCGCTGAATGAGGTGATGGATAATTTCTAATCAATAATTATTTTGGTGTTGTCGGATCCAGCTGCGCAGATGAATTTATGTTAAGTTAACTCGTAGTAGACTCGCCAAATTTTTGTTCATCTGTACCGATGTCTTCACTGAATGACCATTTTTTTAAATGAAATCTCGCTGTTGGTCTTGGCAGATCAGCTCGGACTGTTTTAATGCGCTGTTTCCCGCGACTAACGCAAGTCGAGGCTCGGACCTAGGCTTGGGCGGCTGCGGGGTTAATCGCCTGAAGCCTGAACAGCAGAATGGAGACTCACTAGAGTGAGCGCTAAAGGTGGGAATGCCGCGTGGGTGGCTTTTAATTAGTCATTAGCTGTCATCCGGATCCATTACGATATGTCTGAGTTTGCTGCGAGCCTTTTTACTCAGGTAGGCGTACCTGAATGTCTATGTGTAAGTATAAATATTTCAATTACTGAATTTTAACTGTGTAAAGCGCCATCTAGTGACACACCATATTTTTTTATTTTTTTTTTATTTTAAAAGGCACACTAACGAAACATACAAACACTTACAAAGAACACATAACATTGAAAACAAAATACATGCATGTGCGTAAATAACAAGTGTGCACAATATTTAAAGGGAAACATTACAATGAAGAAGAAAAAATAACTTAAACATTAAAAGTAAAAAAAAAAAAACAAACTAGATTAAAAAAAAAACATGCAATTTACAATTATATATATAAAAGAAAACTATAATTTTCTACTTTGCAATAATCACTATTGGTCACGGATCAACAGTGGCTGCAGCATCTTACGCCTGAACACATGGGCCTGTCATTAAATGGATCTGCTTGGCATGTACTCAGAGCGTCATTTAATGTCGATAGAGATCTGTATATTATCTCTGACTGTCACTAAAACTTATTCATCTTTTGTTTTACAAAATTCTAGGAAATGTTTCAGATTTTTATATTTAAGCAATGGAGACTTTAATAATATTCCTTTAAGTCAGGTAATGTAAGCAGTTGTCATTCCTGGGGTTGTAGATTTGAACCCAAGCTATGCACCAGTGGACCAATGGGTCTTTCTATGTGCGCTATTCACATTTGCTCGAACGGTGAAGGAAACCATCGTAAGGCCTTAGACCGAAAAAGTTGACGGCGTGTGTCAGGCTCAGAAGGCTGATCCCCTACATGCCTATTATATCAACAAATGCCACTGATTTCTTTTTATTCATATAATATTTGGGTTCGTAATTTTTATATAAGTTACTTAAATGAAACCAAGGTTTATATACCTGTATTATATAGACTCAACACTAATTCGCCAGACTTATTGCTGAAGAGCATCGCGTCTAAGCTGTATGTCCCCACTAGCGTCGTTTGTTGCATCTTCCCATTAGGAACTGAGCACACTGCTACTTGCGTGTGGTTCGCGTTGGTCACACCACCGAGGCATAGAAGCGCGCTACACCAAGGATGCCAAGACATCGCCTAAAATATCAATTCGAAGATTTAAGTTATGCGGAAAGATTGAGGAGACTAGGAGTGCGAAAGCCAAATAACCACAATCAGCGAAACAGCGATTGGAATTGCTAGCAGTGCCACGAGCGCGTATTCATGGAAACAACATAATGGTACATAAATGTATTAATTATTTGTAGGAATCCTCAAAAATGCATTACGTTGGCAAGCATAGACAATATGTGGGTTATATGTGTAAAAAAGTAAATAAATACTGTTGACGTAATCACCAAATGAGAAAATCAGAGATCGTCACCCCTAGGCCGTTTCTCCACTGCTCCGGTCCGGCAAACGTTAATCACCGATCCGATTTAGAAACTCACAACAGTACTTACGTGCTTCTCCACTACTCCGGCATCCGGTTTTTAATGATCCGATAACTTGCTAGATCGGAACGCGGTGTTTTATCGGTCCAAGTATATCCAAGTATCCAAGAGGTTATAAATTATTATTCACAGGTTTATTTATAGTTTCTTTAATTTGAAAGAATCTGCATAACCTGAACCAAACCAAATTATGTTGCTACTTATTTATATTTTTATACCATAATATTAGTGAACTATTTATTAAGTAGATTATAATATTTTAATATAGACAATATAAAAAAAGTAATAAACTTGACAGGGCAATAAAATATTCAGAATTTAGAACGTATTATTAATAAAATAAAGCATGTGGGGTTTTAGTTAATATACGTGTTGCATGATAAATATACAAGTATCGATTATTGTCGGATCGGATATAGTGGAGAAGCGCAATCCGGCCTTCCGATATTTTTCTCATGACTCATTCCGGTATCCGACGCCGGACCGGAGCAGTGGAGAAAGGGCCGTACAGTGCTTACATGATACTTGAACGACCCCAAACTATCAGATTTACCGTTGGAATAGACTCTTCAAACACAACGACACGATGTAATTGCAGAAACGGCCAGCTGACTACATAGACCTCTGATGATTGTAGGGTAGCGATGGCCGCGAATCTTGCATCCGGGGATATTCGAACGCAAAATATTGGTGGCATATAACTGGGTTTCTTGCAGAAGAATGCCACGATTTTAAGATCGTAAGTGTATGACGTTACTTCGCCCCGAGAACACCCACTGAAAGCATAAAATAATATGTATAATTATACAGTATTTATGGTCTTAAAGTATGTAAGTAATAAAAAACATATACAAAACTTAAACTTTAATTTTACTTCGCCAGTGTGTGACTATATTACTGCCGCAAATGGGACAATGTTGCCGAAAGCAGTGCGAAAATACTGTCGAAGGCAGTGCCACAATATTGCCGACGTCAGTGCGAAAATAATGCCAACGCCAGTGCGAAAATTTTGCCAACGCCAGTGTTACAATATTGCCGATGCCAATGTGACAATACTAATACGAAGGCAGTGCCACAATATTGCTGACGCCAGTGCGACAATATTACTGACACTAGTGCGAAAATATTGCCAACGCCAGTGCGACAATATTGCCAACGCTAGTGTGACAATGGTGCTACTATATGAAATACTTATTCTATAGCATTAAAGCACATAAAGTTAACAATACCTTACAGTATTAACTTATTATCTTATTTAAAATAGTACATAAACTAAAATAACAAGGGTATAATAATAAAATCAACTTAACACAATAAGGCCATTTCCCGTGGGACTCCAATCGATTGAGGTAATTGAACAACCATTTTTAATATAACACGTACATTTTTTATGTACTAGGTGCTTGCTTGTTTCGGTGTCATGTATCTGTATAGAGCATTCCTTCATACCAAACTGGAAAAATATGGATCATAAAACGCAACTATAAATTAATATATTTTACATGTTTTGAACGTTCTATTGTTTCGACGTTCGTAATTTGAATGACCCGAGACTTGATCAAAAATCATATTCAGTAGGATACCGATCAGAGCCCTTAGAGCGCTTGTAGACGTCCGTTTTTTGGACTGCCGTTGCGTTAGTTTTGAACTGGTAGTTAGAGATTTCACACGTGTGAAATATTAAGAAAAAAAAACTCGTATTGGCCTACTATTTATACAAGAAGAAACAAAATGAAATAGAAATACGTAAAAGGTCATCGTGGGTGCATCCTATATTATTGGAAAAGGAAAAATATGGTGCATGTCAAACTCTTTTACGCAGTCCGAAGAAGATGAAACTAAATTTTACAATTATTTTCGGGAGAAGAAAGAAACCCATTTTTAAAAGAACGCAGGTAGACGGCACTCAATTAACAGAAAACAGGCAATACGTCCGGCAGCGTCAACACGCACCAATACACTGGCGTGGATGACCGCCGTTTCTTACACCGGACCGGTGTACGTCGCGCCAAGGGGAAGCGGTGGTGCATCCGGCGTAAATTGTACGCCGGACCGATGTCCGGTGCATGTACACACATTCATTATAATTCATACACCACCGCGAATCCGGCAAAAAACACGGTCCGTTATCCGGTGAAAAAAACGGACGTCTACAAGCGCTCTTACTCGGTAAATTTCAACAGCGACTTCGCAAGCCATACTGATTCCGCAACTATACAAGTTCGATATAACATAAATCACTAGCGCTACAACCTTTTTAGGTCCGGGTCTCAGAGTTCTGAATCTGTTTCATGATCATTTGTATATAACCTAATAGGCAAGCAAATGATCAGCCGCCTGTGCCAGGCCACGTAAATTTTTGATGTTTGCCTTCACCGTTTGAGTGAATGTTAAAGAAAAAAGATCAAGATTGCACAGCCGGGGTTCGAACCTACGACCTTGGGTGAGTTCACGTTTCACCGTTTCACGTTCGTTTGAGAACTGTGTCAGTACTCTGTCACTTCCAATAGAGATACAGAACCAAATGATTTAGTATGAAATTTCGATTTAAAGAAAAAACCTTTTACCGGATTAAAGTTATGTATTATTATAAATTCACAATTATGGAGACCGTGAGCCATTTTTGCCAAAACCCTCCATCTTTTAGTCGATACCAACTCCGGGGAAATAAATACAGATAATGCAACTTTCTCTACAGCTGTGATACTTTTGACATTCAACACCTTTTGTCTTCAGTCACCGTGACCACGCACGCTGTAAAGCACGCGAAACGTCGGATAAATTTAAAATTATGTTAAATAATTGTAAATTTATAATAATACATAACACTAATCCGGTAAAAGGTTTTTTCTTTAAATGTGTAAAGGTTATTTCAATCAAAGACAATATACTATGAAATTTAGATGTTCACCTCTCCATCACCGTAGCGCTGATGTCAAACATTGTTATCGCGCGGAACTAAAATTCAACATCGAAATGGCATTTCTTATTACCATAGCACAGAGGTTTTGTACATGTGTTATTTATATTTTTTTATATAAAACTATTAATATCTCATAAAGATATAGTAGTGTAACATATGCTGCTTATTTTAACTACTTTTTCTCACCGCAAGCCTATATCCATTAGGGTCGAATTTGCATGTTTGAATGTTGTAAGTTGTGCCCCCGCGTCCTGATATTCTCTGCGTATCCCAACTCCACTTGTAGTAGGTGCTACCCAAGGCGGCAACTAGAATATCCTTATTACTCCAATCTAATAATTCTGAAACTATCTTAATATATATAAATCTCGTGTCACAATGTTTGTCCTCAATGGACTCCTAAACTACCGAACCGATATCAATCAAATTTGCACACCATGTGCAGTTCGATCCAACTTGAGAGATAGGATAGTTTAAATCTCAAATTATAGTCGCAATTTTTATTTATTGCTAATTATTTGTCTGTTATTATTTGACAGTAACAAATCACAATTCTAACAGATGGCGCCGCGCTGTGTTGAAAGTACCAACGTTTCACATAAGATACTATTTAACATCTGTAACAAAAACCTTAGCCACAGCAACGCTTGGCAACGCATTACTTGATATGTTCGAATAGACAATTCGATTAATATGAAAGTTAAAAACAAATTTGATATAAATTGTATCAATATCATTTGTTTTTGACATTAATATCGATAAAAAGTTATTCCTATTTCCGGCGATATAAGTGACTACAATAGCCAGACATAATTTGGTATGTGGTAATAAAAAAACGAATTTTGACAAATGTCAGTTGTCAAAGCTTCATGATGTTGATGTCGTTTGTTTGCGGCACATACTTAAGTTCATCAAACGAAATTAACAAATTAAAAAAATATAAATACAACATCATTTTGTCAAGGGTTTTGAAAAAAGTATGCAATTTCTAAAAAACTAAATCACCAAGCTATACTTAACCCCTATCCACACTGTCACTTATAAATTTTCAGTGAAATGAATATATCAATCTGGTCTTGTAATAATGTGGCCGAATAGAGGTCAAAGAAAACAATTATTATATTTCATGACTTGTATGGCGTATATGAATTGATTTTACAATTGAACTACTACGTATAGCTCCTATAAATTAACTCCATTCCGCTTTTTATGGCAGTTCCAAATAGAATACCATTAACTGTTAGAATAACATTCCTCCTGATATTTCTTCAAGCAACAATAAAACTGCAAACAATATGCTCTCCCGTTAACCTACGTTAGTGGAGTTGTACTTTATGGCTGTTCTGTTTATTTGGCT
This sequence comes from Pieris melete, assembly GCA_963693345.1. Taxonomy (NCBI): domain Eukaryota; kingdom Metazoa; phylum Arthropoda; class Insecta; order Lepidoptera; family Pieridae; genus Pieris; species Pieris melete. The sequence goes on from CAVNZK010000021.1 coordinate 991,418, forward strand.
ATCCAAAATCAAGGTTTAAATATTTTCATTTTCTTACACGCACAATCGACAAACATATACAAATACAAACTGTCCTGGGTATTGCTAAATATTTTTAATATAGTATACAACTTACAGTCAGCATGACTAAAAGTAGGTAAATCAAGGACATTATCAGCTGAAGTAAGACAGCTTTTCCTACGTGGAATGCACGGCCATGATTTTACCACATCTTTCCTATTATCTTTAGCCAACCCGAAAGCGTTGTCCAAGTGACGTGTATAGTTCCTCCTGGCCCAATTTTTCAAGTCCTGATAAAATTGAAAAATAATAAATATATAAAAATTTCACTAAACTTAATATCTGTAAACCTTTAAATTTAGTTTGATGTTTTGGAGAATATTGCAAACGGTTTAGATAGAAATTAATAAAGTATTTTATGACTCAGCATTCAATAAAAATCCGGCTCGAAGGACCAGGTTGTACTGTTCCTGTCAAGAGGATGCTTTTTATAATATAAACAATTTTACTCTACGTATATATTAAACGCTCACGTACAACGATTTAGATGATAATTAATTGAATGGTATGAAATGCTATCGAATGAAAGGTAATGCTAATTAATGCTGAAGACGGTGGCTGCGTCTGGCTATACTCTCGAAACGTATCTCCGATGATTTAGATAAACCACGCTTATAAAACTAAGAAAAGGGGGCAACATATTCAGCCTTGGCTCATACTATGTCAATGTTTCTAACCGAAAGGTAATCCCCAAGTTTTTATTTACCAAAATATCATTGCCTTTTTGTGAGCTTTGAGGGCGCCAGCATTGTCGTATTTCTGTTAATTTTTCTCGAGGACAAATGAATCTATCATCTTGCTGGCCCCTTGTGTTTAGCTGGAATTGGTAAAATTTGATTATAAGAAAAATAAGCGATGCATATTATGTTAGTAACATTTCAGACTTAGAAACTATGTTAGTAATGGTAAGTAAACAAAAGTTTTTATGGAGGGGAATGTAACGTACCAACGCTTATAGTAGATAATTACATATAATTCTAATAATAGCAACCCTATTGACCTTTTTCTGTCATATACAAGGTAACGATGTAACTAAACATATGAAAGGATTTCTTCTCTATATGCGCAACTTGTAAATACAAAACATATGTGCTGTTTTTAGATTCGTACATTATCAACATGTTAAGCCTAACAGGTTGATAAGTATCGGACCTACTTGCTTGTCTCCAAACCACTCACAGGATTGACAGGACTTTTGTATATGAATTGTTGACGAATTATTTACCAAATTTTAAAAATAAAGCAAATTTAAAAGTCTATTACGATATTTGTATTTAAAGTAACAACTTGCTAATTTTCTGATAACGTAAGTAACAACTTTTAGTTACAGTTATCAGAAAATTAGCAAGTACATAGCCAGCCTTTTATAATAAATAAATAAAACTGCAAAACTTCATGCTATATTCATAATATAGCCACCCAAAGCAATATACATATAAACCTCAAATTTAGAACAGGTCAGGAATTTAGATTCTCAATCACACTGATTTTACGTTTTTATTTATCTTTGAAAAAATATTTAAAAATTAAGTTTGAATCAGGAATTACTCACAGATCTCTTCACAAATGCATAATCATCCATATTTAATTATAATACAACAATACACAACTAACAATAATGTAATTTAAGATTGTTAATCACGAGTCACTATTGTAGCAAAAATCGTCAACAAATGAGCTTAGAAAAAAAGGTAGCTAAAAATTTATTTGCGTACCCTTTTTAAATAGTATAACTTTGTGTTGCGGTGTTTAAACTAGATTATATATTAAACTAGCAGACCAGCCAAGCGTTACTGTGACTAAGGTTTTTCTTATATTACATAGTAGTAAACTGAAAAGTAAGCGTACCCATTCTTAAAAGGCCGGCAACGCACTCGCGAGCCCTCTGGCATTGAGAGTGTCCATGGGCGGCGGTTTCACTTAGCATCAGGTAAGCCTCCTGCCCGTTTGCCCCCTGTTCTATATAAAAAAAAAATAGTAAACTATTCAAGGGAAACGGCAAGAGAAAACGACATGGAGACCACTATGCTTTTTTGGTGGTTATACCATTAAACTGTAGCTTATGTGAAACGTTGGTACTCAACACAGCGCCATCTGTTAGAATTGTGAGTATAAAATAATAAACAAATATTTTGCAATAAAATAATATTGCTAGTATAAATTGAGATGTTAGATCAAACTGCACACGGTGTGCAAATTTGATTAAAATCGGTTCGGTAGTTTAGGAGTCCATAGCGGACGTGACACGTAATTTATATATATTAAGATAAGATATCATAGTCTTGGTATCGATTAAATGACAATATTAATTATTCAAACATCTCTGACCATAAACGAAAATTTTATATTTTGAAGTTGTAATATTTATTTTTATATAATAGAGGGCAAACGGGCAGGAGGCTCACCTGATGTTAAGTGATACCGCCGCCCATGGACACTCTCAATGCCAGAGGGCTCGTGAGTACATTGCCTGCCTTTTAAGAATTGGTATGCTCTTTTCTAGAAGGACCCTTGTCGAATTGAATTATTAAGTAATATGACAAACATATGTTTTGTTAATTTTATTCAAAATAACTTCTCATAACCGACCTTATAACAAGTATTAAATTAGCGTTACAATATATTATACAATAACACAAAAACGAAAATGCATAATGTATAATTAATTAATAAAATTTAATGATTGTAAAACAATTACAAACATACCATTGACAAGAGATGTTAAATAATTCACGACACTGTAATGTCATAGTGGGGGACCAACGTATATATATGTTAATAATATTTTTTATAATTGTTTCAATTACTATTTATATCACCAGAGCTACTGAAGAAAATGTCAGTGGTTATCACAACTAAATCTTGTTTTATTGCTATAAAAGCAAATTCGGTCTGTTATTGACCATCGCTGAAAATAAGAAATGTCGAGTTATGTATGTAATAATATAATGTATTTTTCATCTTAGTGATTGTTCTTTAGCGCACAGTTATTAATAAATAAATAAAAGCCTTTTCTTTCTTGCAAAATCATAGTACAGTATACGCTTTACAGGTAAGTTTAGGGCATCGGTAACTTTAGTAATGATTCTTATCTGTGTCTATTTTTTTTTTTAATTTTGAGCATGCTCCGTTCGGCCATTTGACAAGTTCTGTTCTCTATATTTCCAAGTCTGGCTGGCATAAGTTAGACATGGCAGAAGATAGCTTAAGTTTCACTGGCAAATTGCAGCTGAGTTTCATCATCGGACGTCGAGGCAGAATACGTAATTCCACACGTATCACCTCGACATCTGCCGTTCCACAATTGACCTTTTTTCAAGGCAGTTTTTGCCACGCACCACCACTACATGGAATCAGCTGCCTACTGAAGTATTTCTGAACGAATTTGCTCTAAGGCAAGAAAAGAGCGCGCCAATTGTTAAAGTTTCTTTCTCCTTCATATAACGTGGATTTTCTTTGACCTGTATATCGCGACAGAAGGCGTTTTGAACGATCCACTCTCTTTAATTGTAAAGATTGATTTACGCCCGAACACAATTATCAATCCACAATCTTAGATTTTTTTCAAACTGAGATTGTGGATTAATAATGGAGTGGAGTGGAGACCGTGACAGTCCATCGATCCTATCTACATCCCAAAAACCAAACCCTACGAAGACAATCCATTTTCGGCGACGGATAAAATGCTCTTATAGTCGTTCCATTTTACCGAATTTTCACTCATATTTGATAATCAATGTAAACCAAATAAAGTAAATAAAACCGTACAAATAAGATTAAAATATACATGTGTATGTTTAAAACATTACAAACAGTTTATTTTAATTATTTAAAAAACTGGTGTAAGTTAAAATCTGTTAAAATAATTAACTGTTGAAATCGAGCTTTCGTCAACTGCCTATAGGCAGCTGACGAAACTGCCTATAGCCTAAAGGCTATCCACAGACACCGATACGACCTCCCATGGATAGCTTGTATCGACAGATGGCTATTACAATGCGTCGATTAGTTATTTGCACACTTGTTTTACACACAACATTTGGATCAAGATTACTATTTCAGATGGTGGATTATGATAGTGGGATAGGTTATTGGATTCGGGCGTTATGGCATGTCCTGTTTATCGACGATAAGCACCAAGCTTCAGGTCTTGTTTATAATACGCGAACAGAGTCCTAGCGGGAATCTTCATTTCTCGTGATAAGATTTTTTTGCTTTCTAATTGGGTATCGACGAATTCTGGCTTTATATATAGCACTCTCTATATATTTATATATATAGATTTGCTATTTTAAAAGAGTACCGAGAGTTTTTTACGCCGGCTTTTTCTCTCGGCCTACACCCTCTGTCTTCTTTGCCGATGAGTAGGGATGCCTACAAATTTAATGACGTGGAATAAGTGATACATGTATCTTATGTTCCATAATAAACATATTTTATTTTATTTTTATTTATAACTAGCTGACCCGGCTAACTTCGTTCCGCCTTTCAGTTTAATAATATCGTTGTTACTTTAGTTAAATTTATTTTAGGATTTCATTAAGGTAATAACATCAATTCAACTTTTTGCAAATACATAAATGTTTTAGTTCTTGCCATTGCGAAAGAAGATTGGCAGTTTTACACATTGGGCCTCTTCTCTCTAGCGCCAAAATTGCGATTCTGCATGTTAAATTACTTTCTGATATACAAAATTTTTTGATGAGATTCCCTTATTGTTTAATTATAAACACGATTTTTTAAAGTGAACGTCACATCTCTTATAACCAATAGAAAAGTAGAAAATGGCGGATTGTTTACAAATTTCAATATATTACACAATTTTTTTTTTAAAAATACTTAGACCCTTTTCCGGCAGTAAAAATCACGTGGATGTCCCCCGAGACTCCTGCATAATCAGTATCATCAAATTCGTTCGACGACATTTAAAACCCAACTCAAGATCAAAGCCTGGTTATGCATCTCCTCATTCATCAAGATCGGAATTTCTTGAACTGACACGAATTCGACGTCAAATGATGCGTAGTTTTGTCAACGGATGGCACCACATGCTTATTTATTGTTATTCAATAACTTATGCGATGTTTTATTACTTATTCTGCTATTCGGAGCTGAGAAGAATCCACCTAAAAAGAGATAATTAACATCGGTTCAGCCGTTCTCGAGTTATAAGTGTTGTAACAAACACGACTTTGTTTTATAAACATATATATATATATAATATATAATATAGATATAGATATAGATAGCACACGGACGCACCGATCTTTACATCGAGAGACAGTGTTGTTGTATCTGTTGATAGTACGACTGGGACTCACATATTTACAAATATAACAACTATAGATTTTACATTAGCTAATACATATATAAAATTCTCGTGTGACAATGTTCGTTCCCATACTCCTCCGAAACGGCTCGACTTATTCTAATGAAATTTTTTGTGCATATTCAGTAAGTCTGAGAATCTTCTACTATCCATTTTTAAATCCCTAAGTGATAAGGGGTGTCCACTGCAAAAGATTTATTTTTATTTTTTAGAAACTTTTTTTTGTTTTTATTTGTTTATGATACAATATACAACATACATACATAAACTCTGTGATTTATATAGAGAAAAATTGATAGAAAAAACTAAAAGTTTTAATTCCGGAAAACCGAACAGTCTGTAGCATAGCAAAATGTTCCATGTTGGTATGTACTAAAAAGGCATGCTAAGTAAAATCACATTAAGGACAATCAAACTTCGCGGAGGCAGCTTTATAAAAAAGTAATAATTATCCGAGGTCCATACAAGCTCTTCCTGGTTCTCTTATTATGAGACAAACAATGAACAAGAACTCTGGCGGCTGGCTTTAGCGCGGTAAAAAGTTAGTTCCAGTTTCAAACGCTGGGCGCTGGCGGCGGTGTCACGTGGTGGGAAAAGGTCGGATACTAGCGATTTGGGCGGAAACGGAAACGATGTACTCTCATAATGGACCTCGGACGTCTTAGGAAACATAATACAAATTTTATTTTTAGGTAAAATTTATATATCATACAGACAAAGAGCTCGGTTAAAGTGGATTTCTTTTAAAAAAAAAAACAAAGAAGAACCTATATAACTAGATAAGGGACCAGTTGATTTTGTCTAGTTTGTTTGTCCTATGGCGGAGGACTAGCAAGTGTCGAAGGATTTTTATCTTGAATATAATTCTCTAATTTGTAATATTACTCTACAAAATATAATTATTTATAATGGGATGCAACTAAGCGGATTTTGTACGTAATCTAATAGATCCTAAAATATATAGTATACACAGTAACATTACCTTTCCATTGCCCCACTACTTGAGGCGAGGCGTCGCACGATACCTCCTCTCCGTGGTAACTGGTGGTGGTAACCTTCACAGTCTAAGGCTGTGATTTTTTCTATAGAAGGAAAACCTGTTGACACTTTGCTATAAACGTATAGTATTTTTATAGTCTGTTTTTTATAGATATTATTGATAAATAGTGGCCGCAAACCTAGAAAGAGTAATTTTATTACATATAAAGTTAATGTGAGTAAAACCGCATTGGTTGAGTTGCAATACGTCCAACGCGTAAAAATGTGTGATTGAATAATAGCTTAGATTAATAAAAATAACACCCATTATTGACATTAGGTCCTTACATATGAAATTGCCGTTTTGTCGTACTGGCCACTTTGACAAAAATCTTGAATTTGGTTAGGAATTCCAAATTCAATTTTGTACAGCTTTATACTTGTGCATTTGTTTTTCGAAAACCATGATTCATTTCATTTTCCCGTTTAATTTTTTTTTTGTCACGCTCTATTTACAAAAAGGAAAACATGATATACATTTATTACGTACAACTTGAACTTCTACATATATATGGCCGTATTATTAAACGTGGATGTTAACATCGCGTTGGTTATCATGGTTACTTGCATGTAATCATAGTAAATGACGTACAAAGTTTAGTCCAATCCTATGCCTATAGTCTAATCCTATGAAGCTAAAAAAGTTCAAATACAAGAAAAGCTATTTAAGCAAAATTTTTAACAAAACGTTTCTAATTGGTTGGGGCAATTATTCTATTTTCTACCAAATAGACTTCAACGCGCTCGCTGCTGTAAGTCCTTAGTATTAAAATTTAGATTAGATTAATTTCTGGTAAATGTAAAGGCGCGTACAGACTATGTAACATGTTATATAACTTATGTTTTATAACACGTCCACAGTATGTAACCTTGTTATTCAATATTATAACATAAAACAATACTGTACACATTAGAATAACAATGTTATATAACCATTGCTATCCACAATGTCGACACGAGAGGACGTTTTGCTGGCTGCGGCAGCGACTTGTAATTTTAAATAACAAAAGAAAAACAAAAAAACGTAGATCCTGGGTTCGTCCTAGAATACATATCAATAACATGTTATTATAACAATGTTTTATAACATGTTATGTTATATAGTCTGTACGCACCTTTAGAATACGATGAGAGTATTGTTTATTTATATATATTCTATTCTATTTGCCTAATAATAATACAATTTATTTTGCATTCTAAATGTGATTTTTCAGTTTTTCAGTTCATTTGTTCAACATTAAAAAGTACTAATTAAATTCGTTAAAATATTTTCATCGATAGCACATGAGCCCAGAAATACTCAGATTGAAAAAAATCCTTCATTTGGAGTCTTGGCACAAAAAAGAGTGGCAGAAAAGGTATTTTTTTAATTGGTAATTTTTTAAATTTTATTTTATCAAACTTTTATAAAACATTTTTCTGTACCGTCAAAACCTCTTCTATCCATAGGCATATTGTCCATTTATTACGATAATTCCCTATTGTACCCGAATATATCTAACAATATTTATAGTTTCTCTCCATTTATACAAAATGAATATTGTGAATTTCAACCTTAAAGATCAATTATAATTACGCTCAATTAACATTTATGGTGTTTTATAATATAATTACTAATTAATAAACGCTTCCCTTATGAATTATGTAAATGAAGAACCTACACAATAAGACTGGTTAAGATTGACGTTACCGCGTCTTTTAATTAATTTATAAGGAACTATAAGGGCTTCTATACACTTAATAGATTGTAAAATATGTGTTGTTACTTTAATAAGATTGTTAAAAAATCCTGGAATACGCCTTAAATACCAGAGACACAGAGAGGAAAGCGCGAGCATCATTTGTCATTAAACTTTTATATAGACACCAGTTCATATGTTCCCACCGAAACAGGAGTTGAGACGGTCTCCAACCCGAACAAATAGTCTCTGTTCCGTTGTGGTCTCGGTGTCTTATCGTGTTTACGAAGCGAACCACAACCTATACAATTAACAAAGATGTATTATAATCTTTCCATATCTAAATAGTCATGCCGTGTGTAGAACTGTGAAGTCTACTTTAATATGTCTGTTTTGATGGTTGTTACGTAGTATTTTCAAACATCCAATGTATAAAAGTTTTAAATAAACTTATTAAAACTCATAACTAATATATAAGTCGGAGCAATGGCGTTGGTATCAGCTGCCATTGTCATTATAATTGAATAACATCAAAGTCAAATTAGTTCAAAACTGTTCTGTGGTTTATTTGATTTGCCAATATTAATGGATCTACAATTTAACAGACAAATTGATAAGTCTGTAGTAATATGATAATCTGTATTATTAATGTAGGAGGAATGGTGTAAGTGTCAGCTGTAATTATAATATTTTAATAACATCAAAGTCAAACTAGTTCAAAACTGTCCTGTGGTTTATTTGATTTGCCTATATTAATAGATGTAGGTACAATTTACCAGAAAAATTGATAAGTCTGTAGTAATATGATAATCTGTATTATTAATGTAGGAGAAATGGTGTGAGTGTCAGCTGTCATTCTCATTATAATTTAAAAATATCAAAGTAAAACAAGTTTTGGCCGTTTGACTCTGATGTTAGATTCCGTCGTTGCGGGTATAAGTGTTTACACGTGTTTCGGATATCATTATTTAGCATTTTCTATTTTTTCTCGTAGTTTAATGAATATAAGTTGACTTATCCTATTGGTGGTGGTTAATTAATAACATCAACTAATTACGTAAGTTATTTTTATTTATTTGTTATATTTCTCCCTTTACTTTGTTATATTTTTGGTAGTCTATAATGGAGAAACGCCCTCCAGACCCCCCTGATCCTCCGGATAGGGTCTCTTCTCCGGTGGAATCAATGGATTTATCCACCCCACCGCTTCCCCAACCTGGTGTCAAGCGCAGACTCGATACTGTCCATGAAAGTTTAGTGGAACCTTCCAAAAAACCAATGACTGATGTCCGGTCATCTTCTGATGACGTCAACCCAGGATTTTACTCCCATCCATCACTCACTGGCTCTCCCAAGTCATACCTTGTCAATGACAAGGGCCCTTTTTTAGTCCATGTCTCTTGCCCTGAATCTGACCCATCCGCTGGTACATCAATCCGCCCAATTAAATTTGGTCATTTCTTGGTAAAGCAGCTGTTTACAGGCAATTCTTTCCAATCCATTCAGGTCTAAAAAAAAACATAATACGATTCTAAAAATAAGAGAAGCTTTGTTTAGGTGTAGTAAAAAAGATATTCATATTGTACTTTTGTGGATTATAGTCAGTCATTGTGGTATAGCGGGTAATGAAACTGCTGACTCTTGTGCAAAAGGTGCTATTTTCTGCGGATCTTGTCAGCATCCCAACATCTCGGCCCACGACCTATCAGCTCTTGCGTACTCCCACCTTTTAAAATCCTGGACTATTGATTGGCAATCTTATAAAGAAAAAACTGGCAGGCACTATGCTAATATTCAGTATTCAATCCCTTCTTCGCCGTGGTTTTTTAAATATAAGTTTTTAAACAAAAAGGTCACGTCTATAATCTGCCGTCTTCGTATAGGGCACGCTTGTACTCCTGTTCATCTAGCCAAAATTAAAATTAAAGACAGTTCTCTCTGTGAGTGTGGTATGGACGAGGGCTCGACAGACCATATATTTTTTAACTGTTCTTTAATTAATGACTCGTTATTTGACTATCTTTCTCCAGATTTCCCTCGTCCATGTAACCTTAACTCCCTACTTTCCCTCCCATCCAGCTCGATCGTCAAAATTTTAGGGAAATTTATTTCTGTTAATAAATTAAAATTATAAATAAGATTCTCCCCTTCATACCTTGTAGTAAAATGTTAACCTCTTGTATATATTATTAGATGTCTGTGTGTGTTGTATTTATTGTGATGTCATTTTTGTTTTGGGTAACTCTGCTTAGATAAAATTAAATCTATCAAAATTATCAAATATATCCTCACTGTGTGAAGACTTAGAACGTGACATTGGCGGAATTGTGATTTACACAGATGTCGCCATTATAAATAAAGTGAAGTGAAGTGAAGTGACTCTGATGTTATGAAATTATAAAGACAACGGCAGCTGGCACTAACACCATTGCTCCTACATTAATAATAATGATTATCATATAACTACAGACTTATCAATTGGACCGTGTAATTCGTATGTCTATTAATAATGGCAAACCAAATACACCACATAATAGTTCTGAACTAATATGACTTTGATGTTATTAAATTATAATGACTGTGGCAGCTGATAGCAGCGTCATTGCTCCGACGTATATAAAATGCATGAATATGTTTTTGTATGTTATTGTTTTAGGTTGCCAAGTATTTTTATATACATAGATTTTTGGATATTAAATGCGGTTTATAACTCACATCACAAATAAAGAATTTATAAAAATAAATACTAGAGAGAAAAATGATTCACAAATAAGAAATTGTTTATCAAAGTAAGAGTAGAAAACACAACTAAATAAATGCGGTTTTGAAACGTGATAAACGCTAGTCTATAACCAGGATTACGTAGTCTGTAATTAGTGCATATTAATCTGTTGAGATAAGCGTTGGCCCAGTTGTGTCTTGTTCGATATTAAAACATAGTAATAATAATTATACACATATGTACCGTTAATATTTTACCCGACAATAATCTTGGATGGTCTTTGGTGTGCAATTAATATTTTTAAATTAATTTTTTTTGCGGATATGTCTGTGATTGTTTTTTATAATATCCTGTAAAGTAACAATACCGCAGCAGTAGATGTCGTTATGGCAACACTCACTTCGCTAGCGACACAAAATGTATCATGGCGTCCAAAACAAGTATGGCAACTTTTTTATACACTGCTGATTTCAAATAATAAAATATATTAGATTACATTAAGTTTATATTATTATTATATTTAATAGTTGTACACGACCTCCTCTTCGCTACTATTTTCCAATATTTCTCCGCTATCTCTTTTATTTCATCTTTCCATGTTTCTGGTGGGCGTGAATATATATAATAGTGATTTGAAAATACGGCCTTTTCTCGATATCTGATTTCCCTTTTAATCAGGACTGTGTTGTAATGGATTACAGATGACATGTATAAGACTATGACCGTTGATGCAAATTGTCATATGTATATGTCATACCACAAGAGCTTCAAGTCATGACGACTATATTTGTTTGCAACGAACCTTGAGGGAAATACCAGATAATTTTGAAGCTCGTGTGGTATTTGGGGGATTATTTTTCCGACCCAAATGTCGGCCAATAGAATTGCACCATGAGACGAAATGTACAGTTAACAAATAAGAATTTCATAATGAATAAAACAACTACTTAATACTTTTCTTGAAGCAACGACCAGAGAAAATTTTCACAAAAAATTGTCAGTATAATACCATGTAGGTTGTACCACGTGACGTCGAATGGTGCAATTCTATTGGCCGATATTTGGGTCGGAAAAATAATCATATAAAATTGCACAGATATAAATATATTATTCCGATTGTTTTAATACAGAGTCTTAATCATCAGGAAGTATATAACATAGCACAAGAAATTCAATCACGATGTGAAGTTACGTGACATGGAATTAGTATTAAACATGAATTGGTTATGAAGAATTAATAATTGTTTTAATTGCAAGTTTTAAAATGCTTTTCAGTTATTTATCGTTTGACGCAATACTTCCTAAATTAAATTAAAATTATTTATGTTTGTGCGTCTAAGAAATTATTACAATTCATTAGTCACACAATGCCTGTTGTAACATCGATGCGACCTTCCTGCACTTTTGTATATGTACATATTGTTAGAAACTAATATTTTTAATTTTATATAGTTTATTTTCAAATAATTTCGTAACACGATGTGCAAAACTAACTTACCCTAAATTTTCTCGCTAAGTGAATGTAATTTTTTGAGAAATACCTATCTTTGAACCGGAATGTGTTTTTTTTATTATTTTGATTAAAGTAATCATTGTTGCCTGTGTATTTAATTAATAAAACTGACACGCCTAAAAATAAAGTATTATAGATATTAAGACTTTTTAGTTGACAGATAAACTTTTTTGACTGAAGTATTCTTTCGTCTTTCTCTGTCAAATTGTGATTACGCTGTGATAAAAAGAGACATATGAGTTTGATTCATAAAATATAAATGGCGCAACTGTTGGATGGAAAACTAGCCATATAATAATTGTCAGCAGATGTTAAAGATTCTTCTACATCTTTATTAATTTTATACACACGACATATAGACATTATGGGGAATACATACTTTTGCTAATGCAATAGCCGTAATATATTATTAATGCAAAAATATACTTATAATGAAAAACTTACCTTTTAATGCAATATTATAATTAACCTACTTGAATTTTAAGACACTTATTACATGGCAATAGTCTCGTATACTTAATGAATATTTAAAATATCAAATAGTTTGATCAACACTTCTACTAAATTCCACAATTCATATCAAATTTAAGTCTCGGAATTTCAGTTATATTTGAGCATATTGTCAGAAAAACTTATAATCTCCTTATACACTGGTCAACTCATGCGCACTAAAGTTTTACTATTAAAAGCATCTCATTGGCCATACATACGTTACAGTTCGGTGGTTCCCTACTTTCCATTGGATATTACGTCACAAAGGCTGGATATCTTCACAATTCATATTAATATATTTTCTCATGTCACGCATGGTGTCACTACGCCTATAGCTTTACCTTAGCCTGCCGTATTAAAGATTTGTTTGATAAGAAAAAATATTCACTCCTTACATGGGCAGAGTACTAGGCGGTCTTATTGTTAGGCCGCCTGCCTATACATTTCTTGAACTATAAACAAGCTATCTCACACACGTTAGACACGCTAAGAAAAAATTAAATAGGAAGGGCTTTTCTCAGACGTATTCTTCATTTTTGAAGGTCGTGTCACTGTAAGGTTCCTGCTATCCTGGTAGAAGTGATATTCATCCACTTTGTTCGGTTTCTAGCTTCCCTTAGCGCAGTTATGGGGAGACTCGTGAGAATCGCGGCCTTTTGAATTCCACCTAACCGATGATAACCAGCTCGTCTAGGTTATCTGGTTCGCGACGGGCAATATGAGTAAAGTTAGTAAGAACTCTTCTGTAGAATATTGTTGAGAGTCTCGTACGAACTCTAACTTAATCCAGGATCGTAAAATGACATGACAAGGAGCTAATCGAATTCGAAGTGAAGACTACTGCAAGTCTGAGGGGAGGAATTTCCTGGACATCTATCAAGGAAGCGTAATCTTTAATAAGGACTGGAATACATCAAGTAATAATGTAGAATGAAAAGCTTTAGAAAAGCAGCCATCATAAAATATACAATAAACTCGCTTGGCTTGGTAAAAAATTGCGATCATGCCATTTCCGCAAATCACACCAATGCAATTCTAACTAGGGCTGTGTGAGAGGATTAGAGAAATTTGAAATAGTTCTAAGCCTCCTCATTCGTCGTGGAGAACGCGGGCAGCGCGCGCGCGTCCACAAATAAAAAAGTGCCTGTTGCGCGGCCAATGACCTGTGGCGTCCTTGCGACGAACAGCTGACAAATTTGTGTGTGTCGTGATTTTTTTTGGTGTGTGTGTGATTGTGTGTTGTGTGTGATGTATCCAAGATGATCTTTGGGTATGTTTTATTTAATATTAAAACTTACATCGTGTAAGGGTTTTTAAGAATTTAGGTTTTGACGCGTTGAGACGGATTTAGTAGTTGGACAAATCTAATTTTCATTCGATTTCTTAATGATTTGAAATGTGAAATATTTATTAAATAAGCCTCGTGTGTGACAAATATAATGCATTAAGCATTTAAAAGCACAAAACGTTATTTAAACTTATAAGCTTATTCTTACTAAATATTGTTTACTTGATTTCGATATTATATATAACGTTATCCACCTAAAAAGTTTGGTAACGATGGCATCAGCAAGTGTTTCATTCCATCCTTGGCAGAATCACTCCGATTTTTCGACGTGCGTATTTAATACTTGCGCATACGGTGAAGGAAATTATCCTGAGAAAACCAAGTGGCAGAATCAACGGCGTTTGTCACACCTACTTGACTCCATAAATAATAAAGGAAAAAACAGATACATAAATCTTGTTTCTTTTGTATTAAGGAGACAAAATATATTTGCGTTCAAGAAAATATTCTACTGTCTATTGCCGGGTTCAGTACCTTACTGACCTATCTTTCGCCTGAGATTATATAAAGCGCAATTAAAGCCCGAACAATTCAACCGTACCAATTATCATCTTTACATGCGTACCTGTAATACTTGTATTTTTATTTTAAAATCTGAAACACAATTTTATTTTAATAATAGAATAGAAAACTAAAAATGCTTATGTATTTTTCATCCATAGGGAACTTTAAACATATCGTTTGCTTGCTGGCTTTTAGTAGGAACAACAAGGGTTTTATTTAATTTAATAACGAACCGAACGTTATAAATACAAAAATTCTAAAAGTTATTTCTTTATTTCATTAGAGATAAATAAGAATGATTTTGTTTCAGAGTTGATATCATTAAATTTACTTGTACTCCTAGGTATGGCAGGAGAATAATTATTTTAAATATTTTGGTAATAACTATAGTGTATGAGCCAAGGCTGTACATTTTACTCATTCAGGTTTTCTTAGTTTTATAAAAATAAATAAATCAGTGGCCCTACAACCTCTTTAGGTCTTGGCCTCAGATTTCTGAATCTGTTTCATGATCATTTTTAAATCTACTAGGCAAGTAGGTGATCATCAGTACACATACCGTCGACTTTTTGGGTCTAAGACACGTCGGTTTCTTTTCAATGTATTACTTCACCGTTCGAGAAAATGTAAAATGTGCACATAGAAAGAAATTCCATTGGTGGAATACAGCCGGGGATCGAACCTACGACCTCAGGTATGAGAGTCGCTCGCTGAAGCCACTAGGCCAACACTGCTGGGACTCTGTCTTAGTTTTATAACGCGGCGATTTCCTGAATCGTAAATTTCCGTAATCAGATTACAGCGAGGAAATACTGCTAGCTTTTAAAAAAATACTATTCTATTAATGATCAATTGCGTTAAACATTAAAATTAATATTAATTGGATAACGTAATAATATATTTTAATAATGTGTTGATAAAATAATATTAGAATTGGCTATAATTATATGACTCAAAATATAAAATTCCTTATTTAACACAGATTTGCACGCCATTGTGTGAGGCAGAATATGCAAACTTTAGATTGTACCACCATTACATTTTTGCACCATATTCTATATCTGCAAATAAATTATTAGTATTATTGTAATGATAAAAATTTTGAGTAATTTTTAAATGTTTCTACAAAAATGCAAAACTTTATAATATTAGTAATAATAGTTTAATCAGTTTTATTAGTTGTTTCTTTGCTTTCTATTTAAAATTTTCACTACATCCAGATTTATTGTCGTTTAACACTTTTGCACATAATAAAATAGAATTAAGCCATTCATTTTAATATACTAGCATTAACTTAAGTATTAAAAATTACTTATCCACATATTTAAATTATTGTTAAGTATCTTTTTTTTCTCCTTAAGTCGGCGGTCGCTCTCAAATCAGTCGTGAAACAGTCATTTTATGATTTGGCATTCTAATAATCAATAAACTACAAGCTCTCACCTTTTCAGAATGCCAAATCATAAAATGACTGTTTCACGACTGATTTGAGAGCGACCGCCGATGCGAAAGCCGCTGTGTGAGTTCGAAAAGTGAGTTACAGAATCGCAGGGCTGTTGGCTCAGAGTGATTTCAATAAACTTAAGGGCTTAATATGTAAAAAGTCTGACTTTCAAAGGAACTTAAGGAGAAAAAAAAGAAAAGTGAGTTACAGAATCGCAGGGCTGTAACTGAGCCATTATCTGGAAAACTATTCAAACAAAACATTTTTATAACATTATTTGAGATTTCCTGGGTAGAATAGATTAGTTTTACAATATAATTCCCTACGTATTGAATTACAGCGAGGAAATACTGCCAGCATTTAAGATGTCAAAAGAGCTATTACGATTTCACTTTTCAACTTTGTTTAAGTTTTATATTTATAAATAGTTATTATTATTACATGTATTTTTGTGAGTGTGAGAGCAGTGTTGACCTAGTGGCTTCAGTGTGCAACTCTCATCCCTGAGGTCAGTTCGATGCCCGGCTGTGCTGTGTGTTTCTATGTGCGTGTTAACATTCGCACATAGAAAGACACACAGTATCGAACGGTGAAGGAAAACATCGTGAGGAAACCGGCTTGCCTTAGAGCCAAGAAATTGACGGCGTGTGTCAGGCACTGAAGGCTGATCACCTACTTGCATATAAGATTAAAAAATGATCATAAAGTAGATACAGAAATCTGAGGCCCAGACCTAAAATGGTTGTAGCGCCACTGATTTATTTTTATTTTTATTCATCATCGGACGTCGAGGCAGAATACGTCGTTCCACGCAGTTTTTGTCGCGCACCACCACTATTTGGAACCAGCTGCCCACTGAAGTATTTCCGAACCAATTCGACTTCAAGAAAAGAGCGCACCAATTCTTAAGGTGACGCACTCGCGAGCCGTTGCTTTGAGAGTGTCCATGGAAAGCGGTATCATTTAACATCACGTGAGCCTCCTGCCCGTTTGTTTGTTTTTTAGTTTAAAAAAATATCTCAGGAATGTCAGTCACACGCTGGTCGAACTCGAAGCCTCTTGGCCAACATTTTTCTTACGATTTTTCAAGAACAGATGCCATGCATCCGTTACCTTCTTTTGTTTTTGTATTATTTTAGTTTGTTGTATGTTGTATCATTAGTATGCTGTTTTATTTTATTACTTAAGTCAAAGTCTGAATATTTTTATTCATTTAGGAAAAGTTTCTTTGTCTTTACTTAAATAATTCTCAATTTCCATTTACTGCTATTAAAAATAAAACGGACGAAAATATCGGCCAATAAACCCTCCGCTACACTTATCAATCGCCAATTATTTTTAAATAAAATTCTTGTAAAATTTGCAACCGCTACCCTTAATTCCATAGGTTTAAATTAAAATTTGTACAAAAAACTTAAATATTTACCAATATCCAACAAACAATTTAAAAAAAACGTAAAAATTACATTACATTGCAATTATAAAGCGAATGAAATTATTGCTTGTCAACCGAACTCATTTGATTGGCTATTGCTTGACCTTATCAACTTCATACTAAACAAACACAGTGGCTTTTTATATAAAGGGCGGAGCACCCTATGATATCGAAGATATGAAATTATATAGTGTGAAGTCGATTAATAGTTCAACACTATCTCATTCCAACACTTAGAAAACGCCGTATGTCGGAGCGAGACCAAACGCGAAGTCGAAGTTAAGTTATTAAGGTCAAATATTTGCGATAAAGAAAATTAAGTACATAGTCGAAGGTTCTTCGCACGCTATTATTAATTTTTTTGCCAATTATAATTAAGAAACAGTTGCGCTGAGTGGCTCTTTACACGACACTTTTATTACCGATTGACGTTTTAATTTTGTTTTTTGTACAAATTGCCTGTACCGACTTTAATGTTAAGGTTTGCAAAATAATAAAATTCAGAGTAGACTTGCGTATGTAAAAAACGTATGTTATTATTTTAAATAAAAATAAAATTAGCCTGTATTCGAGTACAAAAGCTTTATGTATATATTTAATATTAGTACTCGAACTCCAACGAAGTAAACGCCTCCTCTAAATTCTTTCATTGGTCTCTCATCTTCTAGGAGTAACAAGCAAGAACCTGAGGAAAAAGCTTCAACTTTTGGATGTACCGCGCACACACTCCACTTTGCTTAGCGAAGATAAATATAATAAAAATAATTTCTATAGTAATTCTATGTACACTGGGTATATATATGTATATATGTAATATGTAGTTCTATCGCATTAGTAGTAACTGTTAAGATAGACTAATTATGTGGAAATAAATCAATAAATCTTCGCTATTATTTTCCAATAATAAAAGAGATAGCGAGATAGTCGCTATCTCTTTTATTTTCTCTTCCCAGGTTTCCAAGTAAGGGTATGTGATTTTTTTTAATGTCTTACGTCTGTTATGTTTTTAATGGCGGTTCTAAACGGGCTATGTTTTGCTGCAATTGATGGCTACACTGTTGGCAACTAATTGACCGGCCATTAGAAAAATATTTTAATGCAGCTGATGGCCGAACAATATATGGCTGGGCAATGTGTTGCAATATGTCTGCAATAGTATGGCCTATGATGCAGACTCCTAAACGGGCTACACAAACTGGCAACAATGGCAGACGTAATCACACTTGTCGCAGCAGCTTATATTGTTTTAAAAAAGAAACAGAAAAAGAAGAGATTGTGGATTCGACCTTACTTAAATAGGCGTGAAACTGTAGACAATTCGAGTCTAGAAGTAAGTCTTGATAATAAATTATTCAAGAACTAGAATGTCAAAACCAGTAATTTTTACGTAGTAATCTAACGTCAAATACAGCTGGTCGCAAAACACAGAATATAGCAACAGGCACACTTCACTCATAGTAAACTTCATGTCGCGTAGAAAAGGATACACTGTGCCATAACAAAGAGAGTGACTGAAACAACAATAGAACTGGCTGTGCAATATTGCAGTTGAATTCGATAGCCTAGCGATCGTCAACCCATCGGGGCAACATCGGCCATATGTGGCTATACAAAACATGTTTGGCTATATGGCCGGGACATTACTGCAATATTGGATAGTGTGGCTGCTATTGTTTGCAATGTTGCCGGGCCACAGTGTTGCAGCAAAACATGGCCCGTTTAGAAGCGCCATAACAACATATTTTGCGATTGCATTTTATTTATATCGATTAACCAAAAGAATTAATTTATTTTTAAACCACTACCAACACTGTAAAAACACACACATGATACTACTTATAATTCTCTTTGACATATTTCTTTATACAAATTGCAAAATAGCCCATTTTAGACCACCCGTAGGCTCAAATGTCAAAATAATTACAACTCGTATTTATCCTTCTTTGTGCGGGTCACACGCAAGAGGAGCTAATTTGAAAACAATTAAGACTAAGCTAGTAGTAGTTTATTATAAACTATTTGTAGGCTTAGGACATAAACTCTGAACAAGTAATGCGTTGTTCTCGGCCTTTGGGAGGGTTGTGCGGGACCTGGTGAGTGCTTAAACCGTACATAGAGGACACTGTCGAATTTCTAAAAGACAAGCACGAATTATAAAAAATCCTATACTTGACGCTGGCTAATAAACAAATCGTGCCAGAGCCAGAAAAAAAACCTGGCTGGACAAATTCAAGTTATTTTTAATTATTTGAACTCGGAAGAAGGTTTTTTATGGAGAGACCTTTTTAAAAAACTTAGTTTTTAGTTTTCTGTGGAGGAAAAAAAATAGTCTCTAAAAGGTTGCATAGCAAAATGTTCCAAATTTTGGTAGCTACTTTGGTAGACTGAGTAAACTTCGTAGTACATTTGTGGTTAATCTGCCGTAAAACGCACGTATAACAAAAAAAAATTTTTTATATTTTTTTCCTATTTCCTTGTCATAAATAAATTATTTTAACATATCTGTGCTTAGCAAGACTCCTACAATCATTAAACCAAACTTAATCACAATAAATAAATAAATCACTGGCGCTACAACCTTTTTAGGTCTAGGCTTCAGATTTCTAAATCAGTTTCATGATCATTTGTTAATATAAATCTAAATAGGCAAGTAGGTGATCAGCCTCCAGTGCCTGACACGCTGTCAACTTTTTGGGTCTAAGGTAAGCCGGTTTCCTCGCGATGTTTTCCTTCACCGTTCGAGCGATCCAGTCCGAGTCTATTGGTGCACAGCCGGGGATCAAACCATCCTCAGGGATGATAGTCCCACGCTGAAGCCAACTCTCATTAAAACAAAAAAACATTTTATATTACCTGGAATTTGAAGGATTGTTCAGCAAATCAACTAAACCACAGCAAGCAATCATTAACCAGTGCGTGACGAACGGAGCCGTACGCATTATTAATGGGTGAAAACTAACACAAAATATTAATATATCGCGTGATATGTATGGGCGTGTTTAGCGTAGACACGCTGGGGCGTAGCATTCGCGCTATAAAAACGTACACACTAGGAGAAAGCGATCAGCTCCAACGCACATTATGTAAAGCGTGACGTTTATTTACTATGTTTAATAGGAGCTAAAATGATTTCACTATAGTAATATGTGCCTTCTTTGTTTACCTGGTTGCGATGGTTTAATAGCTGGTGTAGATTTCGTGGATTTTGGGATAGTTTGGCAATCTCTTTAACAATAATCTACAACTTGATTACTAACATCGAGAAAAATATTGATGTCTTCAACAACAGTCTGTCAAGTTACCGTAAATTCGTTTATGATGCTCTTAATGATGTTTAAGTTTTCATTTAGTTTTTATTATTGTTCTTGTGTCTTATCTTTTTAGTTATTATTTTTTTTTATTTTGTGGTTGTTTGTGTAATATTTTCTTTTATAGATTTTTTATGTTCTAATGTAATTGATGTGTATGTGTGTTAAATTTTTGATGGCATATTTTTTGTATTTGCATATACATTGTTTTAGAACGTATAAATTAATCACATTTTACATAATAATTTAAATCTTTCCCAAAACTTTTGTTTAAAAGCTCTCAAAACTGCTTTCAGTAGTATTTTATTTTAACATTATATACAACGACGTGACCGGAGAACTTAATTTTATATTATCTATTTATTTATACACTGACGTGAAATGTCACGTGTTTTAGAAAGAAACTAATTAAAATAAAAATTATAATTTGTATTATTTTAGACACATTTAATATTTTAATGACAATTAAATTCTTTAAATTACTAACATATCATGCTTTTTCTCTCCCTCTAATGGGAATCTAAAGTTTTAGATTTGAATAAATATGAATAAGACTTAAAATTATATTGCCAAAGAAGTTTCACTTCTGACATGTGTACTTTGTACGCACGTACTTTTTTATACAACAGTGGGCAAACTGGCAGGAGGCTCACCGGATGTTAAGTGATAAGGCAGCCCATGGACACTCAATGCCAGATGCTCGCGAGTGCATAGCCGGCCTTATAAGGATAATTTATTTGAATTAAACATACTTAATAATAACATTTTTTGCTTAACCGTTTGGCATGTATTCTCATAAAATAATCATATTTGTCTACGATATGAACACTTTTATAGACTAGTGCAGTTAAATATTATTATTTCATTATGGCAACATTGTGAAGCGATAATTTCCATTGAGTCTCTTTCCACTTATTCATCAGTCGATCTAATTATCGATAATTAACGATCTTATTAATCAGTATATTGACATTAATTTAAAAAAATCGCCTTCAATTGTTTATTTTTGACTTTAGTCAAACAGTCGAACTAATGTATCTTTGTAGACATTTATTATAAACGGTTAATTTATTCTTTTTTAATATATTATGACCACGTACGATGTACGATTGCATAAATAAACATAACATCATTTGACATATACATATAAGGCACGTAAAAACATATTTTTGCTTACATTAAGCTATCGCGGAATATTCTTAAAAGTAATATTAAGAATATCCTTAGCGCTAAATCACCTGCATCATGAACACACCCCACATACACACCCTCACGTACTCTCACTTTCATACAACACAGCCGAATTAGGTATTACGTATTTAATAATTTTATTTATTTTTTCCATTCATATTTGAACCCTTTTATATCTATTATGTATATATCTTCGGCTATATGTTTAGTATCATTGTTTTATATAATTTATGTTATCTGTACATACGAAATAAATAAGTAAACTATATTAAAAATGAAATCTAAGCAATCGAAACGCCAGACATGAAAGTCGAAGGCATCGAGCGATGAAATCGTGCGTGACACAACGTTTTTTATTGGATTTTTTTATTCGTTTCGCATTCTATGAATCGAGATGGCTCCGATTATGCAGTGGTAGAAATTCGTTCTGCGAATTGATTCCTGATTGGTTATAAAGAGATTTTTTGTTAGTTATGAGTGATACAATTCAATAATAATGCCGTTAACTTGCAGTTCGTGGTAGAACTTTGTTTCTATAACTTCAAAGATTCCGTCGGGTAACCGATTTGGTTGCCTATAATAGTGTATATTTTAAAGAGTTTGCGAACAAAATAAAAAATACCGTCGTGGAGAGCACGAAATATCAACACAGTTTTATGATTACTTTTCACTATTTACTTTTCAATAACTTATTGTGTTAACTATGTGTAAATTAAAAATAATACATCATCATGGCCTCTCAAATGTCAGAATGTAAACCAAGAGACAAATTGCGCGTTTCATTGGTTGTTGGTTGTGTAATTAGTCTGTGAGTGGACTAGCGTTGCAGTTGACCAATCACGACAAACAAAACGCGCCATTTCGTCTTTTGTTTTATAATCCCACTATTTGATTAATATTGTCTATGACGTTTTTTAAAACAATATATTTAATTATATACGTAACACCGTGTTATAATGAGTAGAAGAATCAATAAAACCAAAAATACAATTTGAATAAATAAAATCATCGACACTTTAGAAAGGACACGTAGGATAAATTATTACAAATGGGCCATAACATTTTATGAAACATTATCTGTAATTAGGACACCATTTTGTTATAGAATAGCGAAGGATTATCATTTTAAATTTGGGTAACAGAAAAAAGCTGAATGCGTAACGTATGAATGGCGCCAAACCTGCGTAGCGGAAGCGACCATAGATAAGTAAAAACTTTCCGTAGACAATAGAATTTTAAGTCTTAATTTCGATAGTATGACGTGCGTATATTGGACATTCGTAATTTAAATGTAACACGAAGTTAATAATAGATTTTTAAAGAAGGTTTATTATCATTATTAGTGTTAGTAATTGCACATATTTCAAATACCATCACCATTAGTTACCGTCGCGTCTTTAATTCACCATTTGAAAAACGTTCAACAGAGTCTGCTAAATTGATGGCTTTTATATAACTCGGATCAAGATATAACCATCTACGTGGGCAATTAATTCTAGCTATCTCCTACGTTAAACGAAGATTCCTTTCAAGGCAACCTAGATCCAATTAATCGTTTCCTTAGAGCTTTTTCCTGGCATTAAGTCTATCAGATTTTCTTATAACCACTGAATTACGTTTCTTGTTTATGTGCCACGGTTGGGTTTTTAGGATCTAATTTATGGGCGCGTCAATGTTGCGCACAAGAACAATTTTATATGTACAAAAAATTTTGCTTGCGACGTAGAAATTGTCAATGAAATTTATTAAAGGCACAGAATAGAAATAGAAACTATTTAATTACTAGAATTCTCAGGGAAAAAATATTCTTACACATTACAAATAATAATAAATAAAAAAGTGTTGGGGGAAGATTGTTTTAAGAATCCTCAAAAAACGAGAAAATACTTAAAATCTACACGGGGTAATTAGGAGGTGATTTTAATTTGAATACAGTATTTTGTAAACAGCTCAAATATAAGAGAATATCAAATTAATTTGGCGCCTGGTAGATAGTACCGGTGACCCCAGAGCAGCCTTGTGATTCTGTAACTCACTTTTCGAACTCACACAGCGGTTTTCATAGCGACGGACGCGCTTAAATCAGTCGTAAAGCAGTCATTTTACGATTTGGCCTTCTGACAAGGAGGGAGTTTGTAGTTTATTGTTTATGGTGTGAGAATTCGAAAAGTGAGTTACAGAATCGCAAGGCTGGTGCTCTCCTCGTTCAACGAATAAGTATCGTAATACAGCGAGGAAATGTATATTTAAGGTACACTGCCACAGGGACCAAACTTTTCAAATATGTTTTAATTTTCTATTTATATATGTATATATATGTAAAGAATATTGTAAATACTGTATATTTGTGTGTTGGAAATAAATACTTCTTGTAGACTGAACACGTTTGTCAATTTCATTTGTTTTATAAACACACCATTCTCGACAAGTGATATTTGTCACATACATATAAAAGACATTTCGTCGAGGTCTTTATAGCGTTCGGAGGTCTGTTGTAAACCAATTAAATGATAATCACAAGTATTGTACAGTAATTAACACGTACGACGGAGTCATTAGCGACAGTTGTCTCATGAATATGTATAGACCAATTAAGGATTTCGATCGAACGATATGTTGTTTATTGAGATGCTGTACCATATCAGGCGTTTGTTTTATACACGAAACTTTCGTGTTTAAATTGCTGGATTGCTTACATAAAAAAAGTGATACTGCCATGGACACTCGATACCAGAGGGCTCGCAATGTATTCGTTTTAAATATCTGATTAACTAAAGTCAAAAGTACAACTTGAGAACGGTACATAAATGCTTCGTCATTGAAGAATTCGACCAATCAATGTGTAGTTTATTTTTACACTATTCAGATATTAAACTCCCGGTATTCTCGTAACTTTCTTTGTGCTTATGATAAACACCGCTAAACCATCTTCATTGTTGCTCTATTTTTAAAAGTGTTTTTAGTTAGTAATATACACAATAGTTACAAATACTTCAATATCGGATATATATTTTTTAATTATAACCTTCTTGTCTAATGATCATCTATGTAGTCTAAGTAATACCTACAGTATTACAAAATGGTGTACAGTGCCACATTCTTTTCTTGGACGGTAAGAGCGTCGCTGTCATGAATATTAGTATTGCCAGTAAATAAAAATTAACCATTATAAGGGGAATCATTTGAAGTCATGTGGGCTAACTTAATAATTTATTGAAATGTCTTAGAAAAAAATGTATCTAGAAAATAATGTTTTGGCTTAAATAAATGTGACACACAGGAACTACTGATATGTTAGGTTATGTGATCTGTACTATTAATATAATATATTTTAAGATACATAGCAATCAGAACGGTTCGATAATAGAAACTTTTCCATTGTAATTAATAATTCAAGGAATTAAAATGAATATATTTTAGTTGGATTCTTATTAAATTTTGGTAGATAGTAAGATTAAAAGAAAGAAAGAAATTTGTCTGACATTTCAAAATGGCGACGGTGGTACCAATTTCAGCCACCGGCCAAGAAAAGTATGTGCCATTGTACGTGGATATGCGCGAAAATATATAAACTATATAATACATGTCATATAAAACAGACACAAGAAGTCAGTTTTATTCAGTAAAACAACTGTCATTTAGATTTGAACTGTGCCTCCAATGCATAATTTTCAATCCACGCAATTGGATTTAGTTAGTAAAAAATGCGTTAAGTATCCCATAAGGAAATTGGCTCAAAAGACAATAGGAATAATAAGGTGCCCTGGACGAGACAGCTGATTAGCGTTGCCACCAGGTAAACTAAACTTTTAAGTGTGTCTTTTGTGAGCAGAGAAGTATAAATAAATATAATTAGTGAATGAACTTCATGTATTTACGGTGACCCCAGAGCTGGTAGTTTTCTTGTTCAACTTATGAAATCGCAATACAGCGAGAAATTCTGCCAGCATTAAAGGTACACTGCCACAGCGACCAAACTTTTCAATTTTCTATTTATTCATTATTATTACTATGTAGGTTAAGACTATTGTAAATATTTTTATTGTTAGTTAATAAATATTACATTATAAAAATATAAAAACATCTTATACAAGTAAAATTTGGTTGGTGCCAGTTATATTAAAAATATTATCTAAATTATGAATGTCTCTCTCAAGTCAGTTCGCCTAACTTTTGGTTGGTGTATCTTTATGGCAAGGCTGGAGGCTCCCTCATAGGGCAGAAGGGTCGCAAGTGCGTTCCCGGACTTTTAAGAATTGGTACACTCTTTTCTCAAATTCAAATTGCTTCGGTAATACTTAAGTGGGCAGCTGGTTCCACATAGCGGTGATGCGCGGCAAGAATGCCTTGAGAAACGCCTTGTGGAACGACGGACGTCGAGTAGATACGGTTGGTCTCTGTGGCTAGCGCGATCCTTCTTCTTTTCGTAACAGTACTTGGATAGTATTGTCCGATTTTTAATTCCGTAGAATTCTGACAGCTATAATCTTGTGACATGTCAGAGATGGCAAACCTTTTTGGCCGGGCACATTTTTCAATTTGAATACAAGTCTGAACATCTGAGTCTATATATACAGTTAGTGAATGTATGAATTTTATTAAGTGAGGTGCTCTACATTAAAAGTGGTTTAACGGCTAGTGATGATTAAGTCTCTTTTCATCATAAACAGTAAAAAAACGCACAAGTTAAAATTAGTAACCTTTTTTAGTAGCAACACTTATGAAATGTCAAGAAAAATGGGAGTATAGAAGTTTACTGGTGTACAACTAAGGATATTGTAGGAATGAGATGCCATTTTAATTGAGGAATAATGTACAACTTGAATTAAAACAACTTTACAACAAGTGCATCTTGAAACATAATGTTAATTGTAATTAATTTTACATTTATTAACACGCGATTTTAATTATGACATTTATGATTGAGTAGTGTATTTCTGTAGCCACACAGGGCGTTTTTGTTATTATGATAGTTACTTGAAACTCACCTTTATACAGCAACAAAAGGAGTATGAAACCCAATTAGAAGGCAGTGGTTGAAACATTTAAATATATTTAGCGATGAAATATTGAATTTGAAGCAGTATTTATAAATTATAGAGCAGTGTTGGCCTAGTGGCTTCAGCGTAAGACTCTCATACCTGAGGTCGTAGGTGCGATCCCCGGCTGTGCACCAATGGAATTTATTTCTATGTGCGTATTTAACATTTGCCCGAACGGTGAAGGAAAACATCGTGAGGAAACCGGCTTGCCTTAGACCCAAAAAGTCGACGGCGTGTGTCAGGCACTGGAGGCTGATCAAGTACTTGCCTATTGACAGAAAAATATTTCGTTTTATTTCATAAACATGACTTCTTAACAGGTCTTATTTCTACGAAATTAAGCCGTTACAATTATTACGGTAGTTCATTACGAAAGGACTATTTAATTAAGACCACACTCACGATAATTTAAGTACACTGTACATCATAATCTAGCGATTATGTCTGTATGTTGTCGACTTTATAACCTTCAATATTATTTTAAAATTAAAAGAATATTTTTATAAACCACCTACGATGCTCCGTTCGTCACGCGATATTGTGGAGGGTCGAATTAAAATAAATCTTAAGTAAAGGTTGATATTTTGGATTTTGGAACAATTTTGGATATTCTTAGAAATTTAATCATCACATTAACAGTTAGTAGACGGCAATCAATTAAAGTTATAAGGTAATTAAGGTGGATTTCATTTATTACGACCTTGGTTAACACCGTTATTCCTTGCATTTCAAACTCAAACTCAAAATATCTTTATTCATATAGGTAAACAAGTACACTTATGAACGTCAAAAAAGAAGTTAAATTAATTGTAACTAATTTACTACCAGCCTTGCAATTCTGTAACGCTGTTCGCAAGTCAAGGGCGTAGAGCGGACAGGAAGAACTTGCAAGAAGTTTTCAGCCACTCTTTTTAATCGCTAAATTTTGAGTCATACAATGTTTGAACTGGAGTAAATCAATCCTAAGGATTAGGATCAATTAAGTATTCGTCATATTAATAGTACAATATTTTTAAAGATAAAATAAAGATATATATTATATAGATTTATTATTTCAAAAACATTTCTTATCTTTTTTTACATACACAGATAGTAAGCAACTGTGGAGGCATTTACCTTTTGTTTATAGATATTAGCTAAGTAGGTACGCGTTTACGTTTCGGAATAGTCAGTTTCAAAGTGATTAGAGTAAGTGAAAAAATTGAACACAAGAACAGAGTGTCTTTCCCGTAATAGAGGCTGTCAGTAGTGTTTGGACACTTTCTTATTAATTACTTATAGCCCATGCATGGCCAAATTTTAACTAAAAATAATACAAAACCAAATTATAATTAATATTTAATAAACTATAAATTTTATTTACACAAATACAGTATTTACAATTTTTTTAACCTATAAAGTAATAATAAAAATAATTTAAAATAAATGAAATGAAAATTAAAACAAATTTAAAAAGTTTGGTCCCTGTGGCAGTGTACCTTTAACGCTGGCAGCATTTCCTCGCTGTATTGCAAGACTTATTCTTTGAGCCAGGAAAGTGCCAGCTCTGCGGTCACCGGTACTATCTACCAGGCGCCAACTTAAACCTTTAATAAGCGCCTGTGCACTTGAACCCCACGGCCCAAGAGTCTCTACTCCAAAGGGAACAAAATCGAAGTTGGAGGAAAGACTCTTATATTTGTGCCGTTTATTATTTTCTGCCTGCTCTGCGGCCGCGCCAGCTTTTTTGCTTGTCCGAAGGAGACGGGGCAAAGGTGTCTACACAGGTAGCATCCCATACTAAAGCCCGTCCCATTTTCCAAGGGAAAAATAAAATAATAATTATAATTTAGTTTTGTATTATTGAGAAATTAGTTGAGAAGTGTTGGCCTAATGGATTCAGCGTGCGACTCTCATCCATGCGGTCGTAGACTCGATCCCCGGCTGTGCACCTATGGACTTTCTTTCTATGTGCGCATTTAACATTCGCTCGAACGGTGAAGGAAAACATAGTGAGGAAACCGGCTTGCCTTAGACCCAAAAAGTCAAAGGCGTATGTCAGGCACTGGACGCTGATCACCTACTTGCCTATTATATTGATAAATGATCATGAAACAGATTCAGAAATCTGAGGTCCACACCTAAAGAGGTTGTTGCACTACTGAAATATTATAATTAAGTTATTTAACAAAATTGATCTCCTGATCCACTAATCATTTCCAAACGTATATTTTGAACACAGTATATTACCCTTATACACTTCCCAAATAGAAGATTCGAGAAACGCATTAGGCAGTAAGAGTAACCGGGGAACAGGAGCTTGATGACGCTGGACAGTGCCAGCCGAAGACACTGCAAAGAGCAATATGTTTCCGGCAGCGGCGATAATTGTCCGCAACCTACAATCTCATAATCTCTTCCCGCAAGTATGCGCTTTCCGATTCGTTTTTAATTATGCTTAAACCAAATTTTACGAAGTTCTAATGAATTATACCCTATTCAAGAACTAGAAGTAAGGAAAAAAGTTGTAACTTTTCTTTTATTAAATATCCTTTTTAT
The DNA here is from genome assembly GCA_963693345.1 of Pieris melete. Taxonomy (NCBI): domain Eukaryota; kingdom Metazoa; phylum Arthropoda; class Insecta; order Lepidoptera; family Pieridae; genus Pieris; species Pieris melete. The sequence continues at coordinate 1,021,061 of CAVNZK010000021.1, forward strand.
TCAATTTTTTTTTTCAAACTCAAACCTTTATTGCATTCCTTATGTACATAATTTATTACAATAATGGATAACAATAATTCCTTACAAAAAAAAATTGTGTGTCATATTATATCATTTTATCTATGAGCATATTGTTTTTTTATTAAATTAGATTAGTTTTTAATTACTTATTTGTCTTAAGTTAGGCTAGATAATGTTCAATGATGTCTCAGTAAAGAGAGAATTTAGAAAAAAAACATATGTCAACATGATATTTTTTAAGCAATAATTAACCTTAATACCTTATATGGTAAGGCGTTCGTTAGCATTCTTTGATCATTTTCCTGCCTATACACATGTCGATTTTTTGGTCTAAGGCAAGCCGGTTTTCCGATAATGTATCCCCTCTAAGCAAGTATAGTTTAGTAAAATATATCGCTGCGTAGGGTCTCAGTGGTGAGAACTGCATGCTAAAGAAACTGATGAACAGGGCTATAAATGTCAGTTTAACTAGCTATTTTTAATATCAGGGTGTTTTAATGACAGCGTATACTTCCATGTTGGCTTCAACAGTATCTGTTTTTGAAGTTATACTTCTTTAGGCGCGTTATGAAAAATTTATGAGAGTGAAATTTTACGATACGCGCGCACCGAGACACAAAATTATCAATATGGGCGCCGAGCGTGCGCGAGCGAGATGGGAATAAGACAATCTACAAGTAAAAAGAAATAGAATATGCGTGACGTTAGCAGCTATGCCAAGAATTTTGAATGACCATAATGACATTTAGTACCTTTTAAACAAATAAAGGAGTTTTAATTATTTTTTCAAAGAAATTTAGCAATGCTTTTTCACAAAGACCTATTGTTACTTAGTTAAAAGGTTATGAAACATACCTAGTTATTTAATTGAATTAATAATATAATAAAATAATAAATAATAATTGTTATTAATTGAATAATATACTAAATATTAAATATTGTTAAATTAGTAACGCTAAATATTTATTATTAATTATTAAATATTTTAAAAAAATAAAGAAAGCCAAAGAAGTATTACTTCTTACGCGCGTACATAAGTACACGCACCATTTTTTTAATTAGAAATAGACATAATACTTATACTAACAAAACACACACAGAATAACAATAATCAAAAAAATATCTCTAATAACTCCGAGTTAAGCGTGATTTAATAATACTTATTTATATTAAATGATTATATGTGTAATATTCATTTATTTGTGAACTAAACTAATCTATATAATTATAAATGTTATGTTGGTTTGTGTACGCTTCAAAAACTCAAAAAGTTCAGCCCTGCGATTCTGTAACTCACTTTTCGAACTCACACAGCGGTTTTCGCATCGGCGGTCGCTCTCAAATCAGTCGTGAAGCAGTCATTTTATGATTTGGCAATCTGAAAAGATGAGAGTTTGTAGTTTATTGTTTATTAGAATGCCAAATCATAAAATGACTGCTTCACGACTGATTTGTGAGCGACATTTATAATTATATAGATTAGTTTAGTTCACAAATAAATGAATATTACACATATAATCATTTAATATAAATAAGTATTATTAAATCACGCTTAACTCGGAGTCATAGCTTGTAAACGGTTGTACCGACGACAGACAGGGTCAGGAATTCAAATAAATACGCAATGGAGAGTTAAGTCCATTACAATAAATACGGAGGTCGTGATTAAATTAAATCCGAGGCGTTCATTACAGCATCCCGCTGAGAATTAAAAGGGACAGGAATCATATATCCCGCATTGGAAGCGCAGAGCGGTCATTTTGTACCGTGCTCAATGGCAAAATAGAAATGTGAAAAGCTACATGAGATGTTTTCACAAGCAAATTTTTACGTTCTGATATTTTGACTCTGCTATTAGTGTTCTTAATCTAGTATTTTTTTAATGTTTACACTTATGCTAACGTGCCTATGGGGTCATATAACATGAGGTCTTCTCATGAAGTTGCCAACAATAACTGAGCGTCATTTTGGCATACCTCGGTTTTTTTATTTTGTGTAATTTTCATTGTGGTGCGTTAGTGATGTGTCCTTAATAAATAAATATTAAATTTTAAGTCTCTAATGCTTTGAACGCTTGAAAATGATTTTAAAGTACATTTTGCGTTGACGAAGATTTTTATTTATTTACACTTTATTACCTTATACAAAAACATACATGTATGAAAAATAAAATAAAATAACAGGTTACATAAGTTATAAGGCAACGGGCGGCCTTATGGCTAACAAGAGATTTCTTAAAGGCAACCCTAATATGGAACAATAAAAAAGAAACACCTACAGAGGGTAAAGTACAAGAAGTGCATGAAGAATTAACAAAAAAAAAAACTCAAAATAACACGTATCTATAATGTAAATAAAATTTAAAGAAAACATAAAAATAATAATAAATAAAAATATCTATAGACAAAAGTTTAAAAGCCAATCAAAAGGTTAACTGAGTCACTATAATTGATATATTATATACAAGTAAGTAGTAGCTAATTACAAGGCAGAAACAAAATGATCAAAAAGAAGCTTTTTAAATAAATTTTAAGACTGGGCTCGTCTGATATCAGGATACTTTGCATAGTATAGGAGGAAGAACTTTTCGTCGTAACGCAGAATCTTCTGAAAAGTTTAATATCAGTTTTCTTACTATTAAGTTCAATTCCCAGCGAAGTTGTTTAAAGCTTGTAAGCCTATAAAAACTGCAAGCGAGTTATTATAAAGGAATCCGAGCAACTTTATGAGCATTAAGTGTTCTCGCCTGTGACATACAGCCCGCTCGATTACTGGACAATTTTATTGATTTATGATTATCACGGAACATTGATTATGTATGTACCTTAGTGAACGGTTTTGACTTCAAGAACATGGTTGGAATGGCTAGTACCAAAATTACTGCCAGTAATTTTGTCAAATTCAATTTTCATTCATTGAATTATGGCCTAGTGGCTTCAGTGCGACCTTCATCCGTAAGTTGTAGTTTCGATCCCCAGCTGTGCTTTGGATTTTTTCGCATTTGATAATCGCTGTTCACCAAGGAAAACGGCTTGCCTTGGACCCTAAAAGTCAACTGTGTGTGTAGGATGATCACCTATTGGCCTTTTAGATTGACCAATTATCATGAAGCAGATTTAAAAATGTAAGGCCCAGACCTAAAAAGGTTGTAGCGTCACTGATTTTTGAATTGTCATCGGATTTTTATAGGAATTTAATTAAAAATTTATTTTTCCAAAAAGTGTCCACTGTTTACTACACAGACACTTCCACTAATTTTTTATTTATTTTTATTTATTTTAAGCGTTATCCTATTTCCTAATACAAGAATATCTGATTATATCATGAGTTAGTGAATATCTTTTACAGTTAGTTAGTATCAGGAACCCTCTCCGGTACAGGCCTCCTCCAAGGCTTGCCATCTTTCTCTATCCCGAGCTATTTGGACCCAGTGAGGACCCGCGATTTTTTTGATGTCATCATAGGGTCTGCCTCTGTGTTAATTTATTTAACTTTAACTGTAGTTAATTTATTAATTAACTACAGTTAAATTAAATTCTTAAAGTAATTCATACTTATTAAAGGTGAATTTGTCTTACGTAAACAAAAAAAAAATATTTTTATGAAAATAAAAAAGCTGATTATAAATTTAGTTTAATGCGTAATAAAAATCCCACTCTAATGAATTAAATCGATATAAAATTATCAATAAGTTTTCTTAGCAACATAATCGTATATCTCGTTCCTAATAGGTAATCCAGAGCACTTGTGTCATACGCGGGAATGACCATGGCTCCAGTGGCTAGACGGCACATTAGTTATCAGCCCGGGGCCGTCTGGAGAGAAGATACTTATTGGGGCCCTAAATGATATTAGGGGCTTCAGGCTACAGGCTAGTAAAAATGATAATATGTAAATTATAGGAGTATAAATACACGAATGGATTCAAATAACATACAATCGAATAATTATTTCTTATAATTTATTTTTATATAGAATTATACCATCATACAGTCACGTGTGGAAAATGTCAAAGTGTCTTTAATTATGATATTACTGGAATTAATGATTTTTCTATTTCTGTTTTTATGACAAGTTTAAATAAAATTATATATAATACAGCTTATTAATTAATATCGAATACATTTATTAATATTCTATATTTAAATTTGCCTCAAATGGGGCCTCAAGACAACACGATTCATCTCTGAATTGAGAGCAACAAGGTATAAAGCGAGACTTTAAACGAATCAATTTTTTCCAAACTAGGCGGTTTTATTACTTCCTTCGACTTTATGGATATGGAATTATTGTGATTTTTTACCCGCATTCAATCGATGGAATTACGGTTGTTTCGTGTACATTATTTTCTTTTACAATTAAGATGACACTGCAGAGGCAAGTTTTTTAAATTTAATTCTATAAAAACACGCTTCATACAGGATATAGACGATTTATTATAAAATTCATAAGCAATTATTACTTGTACTCGTAATTTAAAATCAAGCTACGCGACGTAGGCTTAGTACTGTAAAGGAAAAGAGTTCAACGCGCGCAACTTCAATTATTTCAATTTAATTTTTATAAACGACTAGCGGCCCGTCCCGGCTTCGCACGGGTAGACATTTTTTTTTGTAGATATTGATATGTTCTTTAATATTGTGGAAATTTTTTTTTCTATCAACAGTAGTTTTCGCAGCGCATGCGATGTAATATATTTTATAGTATTTTTTTTACACCTTGGGTAACATTATTGTAGTTTTAGTAGGGACACTTATTTTTTTCTTTCAATTTAAATAATTTATATTAATCAGTGATAATGTAGCATTCAAATGGTAAAATAATTTTTAAAATCGATCCAGTACTTTTTAAATAATTTCGTTGCAAAATACATACAAATCTTTCCAGTTTATATATTATGTAAGTATAGATATTATGTTGAATGTTACTATAACTGATCTGAGCAGTAATGTTGACTTAGTGGCTTCAGAGTGTGTCCTATCATCCTTGAGGTCCTAGGTGCGATATCTGGCTGTGCACCAATGGATTTTCTGTCTATGTGCGAATTTAAGTTTCGTTTTAACGGTGAAGGAAAACATCGAGAGGAAACCGGCTTGCTTTAGTTCCAAAATCTCTACGGCGAGTGATTGACAAATTATCATGGAGCAGATCTTGCTGATTTTTTTACTATAACTGATAAATATGCTTTTATTTTATATAAAACTTTATGAAGATAGTATATTTATAAATATTTTTACTAACTAGACATCATAAACTGTGAAGCAATCACCGTGCGGACATTGATACGATTTCAAATTTTATTATCTTCCAACGCTATCACGCGATATTAATAAACAAAATTATTTATTATCGCTAAAACTATTCAAATTGTCGTACCCGAGTTTTAATCGTAAATCTTGCTTATAAACGTTGTACATAATTTCATGTTCTCGAACGCGATTATTGAATGCAGAATAGTATATCGCTACAGGGCGGCAATAAATTGGTGTATTTCTATACTAAATTATGGAGCGATGATTTCGTGGGACAATTCAATTAATGTTGCTCCTTGTATAATCCTGTGTAATTATAATTGACTATGAATGGTTTTTAAATCGATGGAGATTCTACTGGTTTTTTATGGAAGGCAATATGCAATTACCTTTACGATGGTGAATTGATGAATAACTCAAGGTTTTAATTTCATTTTACAATGATATATGTACATTGTACAGCCATATTAATAAGTGTATAAACATACAACAAATAGTCGAAGAGGCTGTTTTGCTGGATTTTTTTGATTTTTTGCTTAACAATAAGCTAAAATTACTAGTATTTTTATATGGTTTTATTGTATTGTCAAATATTTTAGAAAAGATAGTTTAGTAACATGTACTTATAGTATTATGTATGATGTGGTAAATTGGTCTTTCAAGAAAAGAACGTACCAATTCTTAAAATGCCGGCAACGCACTCACAAGCCCTCTGGCATTGAGAAAGTCCATGGGTGGGAGGGGAGTATCACTTAGCCTCACATGAGCCACCTATCCGTTTGTTTAAAAAACTTCAATACATACATAAATAAATATGACTTTGTTTTACAGCGTACTTTGTAATATTATGAAGAAACACAAACTTATGATAGTTTTATATTTCGATTTTACATATTGTTTCTTTAATTCCACCACTATTTAATTTCACAATTGTGTCTGTCTTACTCTTAGCTTTGGTTGGCTGGAAAAGATCGCATAAACGAAGCAGGCCCGTCACTCAGCCTTCAGATTTATTACTCTAAATATGTATGTCTTTATGTTTTACACGTAAGAGGCGTATGTAAAACTCGTAATTGCACTTTTAATTTGCAGAAAAACAGGCGGTTAACCCAAACGGACGAAGTACAAATATGTATTGGTTACCTTAACCAGATGGTATGGCAATGATTACAGCAAGGGAATCAGTTTTTATACTGATTAGCATATTTTTAACAATTAACGGGAATCGGTAATCGCTAGTTACAAGAAAGGTTAGGTTTTTATTGCAAACGATTTCTTGATGCAATCGTAATATGCAGAATACAAACAATGTTAATGTATTTTATTTAATTATAATTAACATCTTAAGCCTAGTTTCATTCCTAAATGAATTTTTCTGCGTTTATAAAAAATAACATCAATAATTGTTAAAAGCCTTTTTCCGGTTATAAGGCGTAAAAGCCTTATATTGCTCACTCAGGCTTTCTTAGTTAAATAAGCACGACGATTACCTAAATCGTCGGAGTTCCGCCCCAAGAGTATAGTCAAACACTCTTCAACCTTTACAGCACATTCGTTTCATAGCCTTTGTTGTACGCAAATGTTTAATATTGAGTGAAAATCCTCTATCATATAAAGTTTCCCGACCCAGGAACCGTACATAAGGTATATGTTGTTTAATTTTAATAAATATATATAACACAACCTCCTTAAGCACATTATTTTAAAAGCAATCCCCCATTAATTAGCTTTTGTTGTGCGCCACGGAACGCTGGAAATAATTAAAAATAATAACTTATTTACATAAAAATTTTCGTCTGGTGTTCACTTACATTTAATGAACGTTATTTCTTTTGAATTTCAACTTCCATACATATTGCTATTTAATGTTTGCAATCCTTTGGTCATGCTATTCATTTAGTTCTAAAAAAGCTAACTAAACAACATAAATTTAAATTTAAAAGTTTTCAGACTAACATTACACACAGAGTGCGTGTAGGGTGTGGCTGTGTTTGTGTGTGTTAAAATCGGCTTAACTCGGTGACGTTAATTTCTAAGGATATCTTTATTGAAACAGTTGCGAGGGTAGTTGAGAATGTCTAGTGTTAAAAAAAAATACATATATTATATTGTGCTGGTAATCGATTAGATATTAAATGTTTAGTATGGTTTAACTATTAATGCTCTTTATAAGTTCATAATAATATTAATTTATTCACAGGTAGTCAAATAACGACCGTATGTCGTATATTTAAAGTAGTCATACTTTTAAACACTTTTTAATTATTTATTTAACTTCAACAAAGCTTGTTGATATTCCACAGCTTTTAAAATGTATTAAACCATATATAGACGAACTTTATTTACTAACAAACACAATGTACTAATAATTTATTTGTTGAGGTGTGTGTGGGAATGTGCAATGGGTGGGGAATGTGTGTGTGCGATTTGCTTGTTTCCTATGAAAATGCGCGCTTCGAAAATTTAAATAAAGAATACATTTTACATTAACCTTTTCAATCGTTAAAAAAAACAAAAGCACATCACTAATATTTCATGATTCTCTGATATATTTTCTAGCTATTAACATAATAACTCGGTATAAAATTTCCACTGATAGCAACTGCTTGATATACGCTGACTTTATAATTGCCACTTAGGAAATCGTGTGTATGCAACAGTATATCATTTTCTGTCTCTGCACGCATTACTAAAGAGATAGAGACAGGTGATAGCATTGAAATTGTTCGAATTGCTAGGTTTACAATATGAGATGTCTTGATAGTGTCAAGGAACAAATGGGTGAAATTTATTATACACAGATGGCGTCACTGCGCCTTTTCTGAGTAGATAATTGCGTGAGATTTCAGAAGCAAAGGTTATATTTCAAAATCAGAACATTCTATTTGAGAACAATAACAAATTTAGTTGTTGTTTTATATTTTTTCTTAAACAATTCTAAATTAAAAACTTTAGAGGTGGAAAGGGACATGGAATGCCGGATGGAACGAAATTCCTTTCGATTAATTTATATGTTAATTGGTATCATAACAGTATGATAGATTTGGTCGACACCAATCTTACGACGAAAAAAAAAGCCAACATCACGAGGTGTTCCCAGGCGGTCACCCATCCAAGTACTGACCTCGCCCGACGTTGCTTAACTTCGGTGATCGGACGAGAACCGGTGTATTACAATAGCAAATAGCAAAAAAGTGTCGTGACAACTTTTCGTAAGAATTTTTTCCGTCTAGCCCCCTTTCACAACGCGCGATAAGGAACTTCGTTTCAAAAACTATTATAAAACCAATCCGCGAGTTAAGTTCGGTGGCGATTGTTGGAGGGATGTTCAAATAAATAAAAGACCATGGTCGAAGCTAGGTGTCAACTGTCAACAAGGGCTTATTTAATTAATTTAAGCGTAGTGGGGTTGCGACGCTGGACGTTGTAACTTTATTTATGGGTTCTACAAACTTACACACATCTGTTTCATATAAATAAGAAAAGTGATGATACCTATTGTAAATTCTCAGAAACCAGAATGTTATTGTACAATTTATGAATGTATGAAAAACTAAAGTGCTCCTTTACTAGTACCAAAATGTTAATGAATGTGATGTTATACAATTGATTAGCTACAAGTGTAAGATGATTGTTAAAATTTAGTTTGCTCTTTCATTCATATATTTATATATGTAATATATATATATATATATATATATATATACTAGATTCCATGCTTGGCTGTGGCACATTGTGATTGAATGGTTGAGAAATGAGAAACAAAACAAAGAAAACATTTCATATAAGTTTAATTTTGCAGTACTTGTGGAAAAATATAATGAAAAACAAAAAAAATAACAACAACAAATAGACAAATAGATAAAAACAATTCTTTATGCGGAATTACATATGATGCTAAAATTTCAGTTCGATCGGTGCAGAACTTTTTGAGTTTTTGAAGCGTACACAAACCATCATAACATTTATATATATATATATATATATATATACCTATAGATATAATTTTTGTGTGCAATTTAATATATTTTTTTCAATATAGGTACTGTTGAGAAACCTTGGGGTCTCGTGGTGTAAAAACTTAATAAAGAAATCTATTACTACTAGCAACACTTGAGTTTTGAACGCGTCGGCGAAATCTTGAATCCATAAACAAAAGCTAAGATTAAAAAAAAGTATCTACGCAGTTTAAATTAGAAAAAAACAACAGATTCTCAGTATTCTCGATAACAATTGAACCGGAAAAGGCATTTATATGCTTATACGGTTAATTTCCCGTGAAATAAGCAAACAAATAGTATATTGATAACATGACAAAAAAACTCAATATAAAAAGTACGCAATATTCTCGTATCTATTTATGAAAACAGCAAGAAGATTGTTTAATGTTTACCTGTTATCAAGCACGTGTAGTTCTTCAAAAATGCCGACATCGTAGGTATAAGTTTATTTTACTTCAAACCCCCTAAAAGCATTCCTAGCTTCGTTATTACGTCAATTAGTGTTCTTAAACATTAACATTAACATTTCCATTCAGTAAGTCTATGTTTTATATTCATACATATATGCTTTTATGTACAACATTTTTCGCAATTTCCTCGCGTAATTTTCGGGTATTTTGGGAACATGCGTTCTTTTGAACATTAATCGCTTATTATAACAAACATTCAAAACATTTTCACATGGTTTAGTGCCTAAAGTCACCTTAACGATTTAAAAATCAAACTTATTGTGACGTGAATTAAATTTCTGATGAAGAAAAACCTTTTTTTACCGGATTAAAGTTATGTAGGTATTATTAATATTATAAGTTTTTTCTTTAAATGTTTAAAGGTAAATCAAAGACAATATTAAATTTCTGTTGGTTAACTATGCACTTTATAAACAGAAAACACAGGATAACGGATTAATAATAAAATTTATATAAGAATATGATATAAAATACGGTCTAAACTTCGTTACTCATAATGGCGTGCAATTTTGTCTTCATTTTGTGTCATAATTAAAAGGTAGAAATTTACATAAGAGCAGTGTTGGCCTAGTAGCTTCAACGTGTGACTATCCCTGAGGTCATAGGTTCAATCCCCGGCGGTGCACCAATAGATTTTCTGTTTATTTTGTTTATTTTATTGTTTCTGCGCATTTAACAATCGCTCGAACGGTGAAGGAAAACATCGTGAGGAAATCGGCTTGCCTTTGACGCAAAAGTTAACGGCGTGTGTCTAAAATTGACAAACATGAAACAGATACAAAAATCTGAGGCCTAGACTATTCATTCCAGGCAAACAGAACAGCATGTTTATTTACATAGAACCCTAACGAACAATCGTAAGAAAAAACAGGAGGAAAACTCTGTTCATTAAATGCTTCGTTTATATGAGTAATAACTATGTGATAATTGCTTATTAGTATGCCAGTTTATCGCTATTGGTGAATAAAGCCCTCACCACGCCCAATTGATATAATATGTTAATTACAAGCTATAATATCAAATGCAAGATTTAACAATAAATTCCATTTGCGGTAGTTCAATGATTCAAAGAAATTATACACACATGGAATACTGCCCTGCGATTCTGTAACTCACTTTGCGAACTCACACAGCGGTTTTAGCATCGGCGGTCGCTCTGAAATCAGGCGTGAAGCAGTCATTTTATGATTTGGCATTCTGATAAACAATAAACTACAAGCTCCCACCTTTTCACAATGCCAAATCATAGAATAACTGCTTCCCGACTGATTTCAGAGCGACCGCCGATGCTAAAACCGCTGTGTGAGTTCGCAAAGTGAGTTACAGAATCGCAGGGCTGTTCTCACCTCTGTGCGGGTATCAGTACCAGCTCCTTCCACTTGACCGTATTCAACGAAGAGCGGTTTGAATTGACGACCAATCCCTTTCCGAGCGGTTTGATCCTTAGGCGTTGCATAGAGATGTTGGGTGTCTCTTTCTATATTGGGGTGTCTAGTGTGTTGTTCGGATTAATACCGGAAATATAATTATTCTGTTCTTCATTTTTCATATGTAATGGAGGTAGCCAATATATAGCTGAGATGACTGAGCGATGATATTCAGAAAACGAGTTTCTGTAAATTTTGTATTAAAAAAATTTATACCGAAACTAAAAAGATGGCCCAAGGCTATCTCCTTAATGTATATCGTTTTGATTTCTGGAGATAGTTCGTAATTTTTCTACGTTAATTTTAATGATAGTTATAGTAGAAGTATATAAGGATAGTAATATATTTCTGGAATGTTTCCGAAAGCCTTTATTAAAATAGCCTTCTAACGGAGTTTAGTTCATTTTTGACACACCACACCACTTAGATTTTAATCACCACTAACTATAAAAAATATAAGCATTTCAATTTAAGTAAGTGTAATTAATCTTGTTTAAATGTTAAGGGGAAAATATTTACAATATTAATTTAAATCAAGGAATTTTCTAAAGAAACTCTAGAATTTTCCTTTGCTTTGCAATGTGCTAATGAAATAATTTAGTCAATGCGATCGTGGTGATTATGCTAAAATATAACTTGTACTATCTGGTTCAAGTCAGAAGCGTTTTAATACTATTATTTAAAAGAAGAAGGGAGAGAGAATATAAGGTTTATAACAACCACCAGCACCATATTTCTAATTTATATCTAAAACTTAAAAAAAAAAGTAAATACTTAATTTTTTTTATTTAAAATAGGGCTGTAAAATGCAACTTATAATATAATATAAGAAATAGGTTCAGACCCAATTACAGGCTGACACAACTGACTTAATAAACCACATTAAGTCTTTCCCTTGCTCTGAACGTATCTCTGCAGCCAGACCTTTAATGACCGAGTCACTAACTCACTTCAATAGCCTCGGCCAGACCATGAAAAGTATGAGTTCTCGACATACTCTAGAAGGGATGCTGTGATGTTACCTCTAGGAACGCACAGGTTCCTCGATAGAATTTAAGTCAGTGCCGCTACATCCTCTTTAGGTCTGGGCCTCAGATTTCTGACTCTGTTTCATGATGTTTTTTTTAATCTACTCGGCAAGAAGGTTATCAGCCTCTAGTGCCTGACACACGCCGTTGACTTTTTGGGTCTAGAGCAAGCTGGTTTCGTTACGATTTTTTCCTTAACCGTTCAAGCGGATGTTGGTATGGTATGGTGGATTCAGTTTCCGCACTTAAGACTCATAATTTGCCCGCGTAAAGTCCTGGCTAATTAGGCCGGCCTAGCTCCTTCCAGAAGCACAGACTTGGCATAGGGCACTTCATAGGACCGAGGACTTCTGCACGTTGTTCAGCCACAGCTTCGCATGGCAAGACTACGTGGGTGACTGATTCCTCCGCGCTGAAACGGCCTCAGTCGACGGTTAAATGCGCGCATAGAAATTACTTTACATTGATGCACAGCCGGGAATGAACCTACGACCTCGGTGAGGGTCGCACGCCGAACTAGGCCAACAACAACAGAATCGAAGGTGCTATATTTTCACCTGTTAATTTCATAAACATAAAATACAATTCTTTAATAATGAATCTTATCACTTGCGCCGCGTATTACCGTAGACCATTTAAGCGAATCTATCCCATTGTAAATGCTAGAGGAACTCTGGCCGCACAATAGTGACTCTAATGCGTTAATGTTCCACTAATTTCACCCGGAATTGCCTATCCACCTGTTCGAATCTATTTTCTTCTATTTAATGGTTATGCGTTGCTTCAGTGTTCTGGAATGCCCTTTCTAGTATTTACTTTAACTGTTAATAAATTATGACAATTCATTGCACTTTCTATTATAACTTGTAAGACTATATTTAAATTGTTTAATTTACAAGTTACTATGCAGTTTTAAAGATCTAATTACATTTAAACATATACAAATCGTTAGTCAGGTTTGGGTTATGTTATATTTAGACTCCAAAGCCGTGCAAAGCGGCATTTTTTAGAAATAAAAAGTCTATTTTATTTAAGAATGTAGCTTTTTAATGGTCACAGAACTTTCGAAATCGCTCAATCAGTTTCTGAATTTTGTGTTTAATAATTCGTAACATGTACAAAATTATAGTAAAATTAAAATAATTGAATAAAAAGAGATCTCTTCCAAGCAACCACCGTGAGAAAAATGAAATTAGAGAAGAAGTGTAAAACTACATAAGACACATATTATTTAACCAAAACGAATAGTACAAAACAGCAATTAAAACAGTGAAAGTTAATTAATATAATAAAGGTGTATATTGTATGTTTATATATATAATATTAACATACAAATCTTTCTTTACATGAAGATTTTACATTATCAACCCAATGGAACCCCTCAGACAGAGATTATTAGATTTTCGCTAGAAATGTACATTTCTCTAGCTATGTAAACTATTCAGCACATATTTAAGTCAAATTTCGCAAAACAATCGACAAAATAGTTTGAACCTAAACGGGATGAATTTTAAATGTCACCTAAAACGGGCCAATTTCGCACCAAAGGCTGCGGGCATCGAAATTGTTTGAGTTGCAGTAATGCCTAGCTCGCATAATAGGCCGGAATGACCTAGGTAATGCCTGCTACGCCCACACTCACCTGACAGTGTTATTGGTAGGAACAATGCTAGGACAAATGCCTAGGAACCTATTGAATTGTTGAATACAAAAGATGAATTTAATATTTACTCAGTATGTAACTAATATTTCATCTTAATAATAATATAATAGCAATGTTTTCCGTGTATTATATGATTTTTAAACTCGGTTCACTCAGTCTTTGCGAAACGAGAAATGAATATTTCATGTTAAGGCCCTATACCAGCACGAATTGCTGTGTCAGTGTCTCGGGGTGGACTGGACGCAGTGGAGAGCTGGAGCACTGAGGTGCGCCGGCTTGTAATAACAACTAGTTATGTAAAACATTAAATTAATGTAATTTTATCCATTTTTTTTTTTGAAATGGACTTGGCTTGCGATGAAAGATATCGTGTAAATTTCCAAATCATGTTCTATATACATTTTCGTCATAAAATGAATTCAAAGTGTCAAAAATTGGCTGTGTTTGGATTTCTTTTCTATCGAGAGAAGTTATTTAAATCGTGTCGTGTCGTCGATATTTCAAAATGGATACATAAGTACTCAACTCCACTATATATTACCATTCGCCCTAATTCAAGAAACGATGACGAAATATGAAAAAAAAACAATATACTTTTTTTTGGAGTTTGGCGACCATTTGGTCCTTAAAAAGACTGTAAGGCACCTTTGCCTCCCCATTATCAGACTCTGGAGTTCTCATCCTCCAGCAACACCTACAGCGATAATACTTATCTTTTAGTGCGCACTAGAGAATATATTTTTTAATATTTCTTTATCAATGTTTATTAAATATCCTAGTAATATTATAAGTATGGTTAGATGTTTGTTACTCTTGCACGTAAAACTACCTAATGGATTTTAATAAAATTTTACAATAATATAGCTTACACATTAGAATTACACATGGCTTACATTTACAAAGATATTGTGTGAATTGTCCATAATATCAAGTAAGTAGGAAAAAAATCTATCTGTGAGATATTCTGGCGTGCGCTGCCAAAACCGCTAGAATTGATTCCTAAATGATTTTTTTTTATCTGTGGTGGCACCATCTAGTAATAAATATTTTTACATTCTTTTTTTTTCCTATTTTACTTTAGAAATTATTTATTTTAAAAAGGCTCACTAACGGAACACATACTCTAACAGAGAACACACGACAACACAATACATGCTTGTGCACTTTCATTATTCTAAATTCGTGGATAACTTTTTCGTTATATGTTCGTTGTAATAATAAAACATAAATATCTTGTCTATTTTCGAGCTGATAAAGTCGCAATGATGTAAAAAAGTAAAGTAAGAAATCATTTAATCATATAGGTAACATAATGTACACTTGACTCGTCAGTAAAGAAATACATATTAATGCTTCTAACATTACTGCTAGTTCTCAAATCAAGGGTGTAGAACGGGAGAGAAGAACTGGCAATAAACTCTCCGCCACTCTTTTTAATCGCCATTTTTTTTTACACAACGTTTGTAAGGTGCTGCACCATGTTCCACATGACATTTCAAGTAATTAATAAGAATAACATAAATTAAAAAAAATAAACAAAGACTTCTCCTCTGTCAGCAGGAGGCATGGTGAAATAGGAGCACGCACTTGCATTCTCGTGGGAACAACACGCATACACATAGTCGAAATAACCAACATCACCGCATACACCAATTCAAATATGGCCAGTCACAAGCAGCACCCGTTCACGAGCATGTCGCATGGCCAGCCATCTGATCTGAAATGAATCCGTGAGACTAGCATTTTAGTTTTGAAGTGACTCAGGGTCCAAAAGGGTGCCAGAGTTGGGTGAAGGATAAGCATTAAGCCACCTAGACCATAGCCGCGAACCTTGCGCGGTCTGTTATTGAAATGTGACCTAATAACTTTTGGAAATTGGAAGGCAAACTCAAGCCTGGGTTGGATGCTAACCACGCGTTTTTCGCATCTGTTAAATCCGCAATCTCGTAGTTTGTAAAAAAAATGGTGCGTGTACGCGCGTAAGAAGTTATACTTCTTTGGCTTTCTTTATTTTTTTTAAATATTAAATAATTAATAATAGATATAGCGTTAATAATTTAACAATATTTAATATTTAGTATATTATTTAATTATTAATTAATATTAATAACAATTATTATTTATTAATTATTATTTAGTAATTTAATTTAATAACTAGGTATGTTTCATAACCTTTTAACTAAGTAACAATAGGTCTTTGTGAAAAAGCATTGCTAAATTTCTTTGAAAAAATTATTAAAACTGCTTTATTTGTTTAAAAGGTACTTATGTCATATATATACAAATGTCATTATGGTCATACGTCACGCATATTTTATTTCTTTTTACTTGTTGATTGTCTTATTCCCATCTCGCTCGCGCACGCTCGGCGCCCATACTGAATTTTGTGTCACGGTGCGCGCGCATCGTAAAATTTCACTCTCATAAATTTTTCATAACGCGCCTAAAGAAGTATAACTTCAAAAAAATAGTTTAGCTTCTTAAAACGTAATACTAAGCCTAACAAAGCTGGATTTTCATATTGAAATACATGTTATAATCATTACTCTAAATGGCGTGCACTGTCCATAATAAATGTCCTGTATCTACTTAGGCAAACATGGTAATTATTTCGTATATTTAGATTTATTTGAATATATCAGTCAAGTAGTCTGTGTGGTCGCCGTTCGTATCTTGTGAATATCAATGCGATGATGGAATCACGACATCTTTAACGACTCCATGTATTTATAATGGTTTAAATTGTGTCTACACAGAGACAGCAAATAATAGAAAAATACCTTGGAATAAATGCAGTTCAAACTGGTTTTTATTTCTTAATTTTGATTTCAGCCCTGCGGTTCTGTAACTCACTTTTCGCACTCACACAGCGGTTTTCGCATCGGCGGTCGCTCTCAAATCAGTCGCGAAGCAGTCATTTTATGATTTGGCACTCTGATAAACAATAAACTACAAGTTCCCACCTTTTAAGAATGCCAAATCATAAAATGCAGTCATTCAAGCAGTCTTCGCGACTGATTTCAGAGCGACCGCCGATGCGAAAACCGCTGTGTGAGTTCGAAAAGTGAGTTACAGAATCGCAGGGTAGGTTATATTAAAAGATTAGATACATAAATTTAGAAGTATTTCTTCAATGCATTGCGATTAAAAATGGATATGGTGGATATAACTGCGGAAGAAGGTTGGTATAAAGTTCCACTAACCTAAGATTCTTCAGAGATTCACCCCTTTATGGTTGACATCACCAGGTGCCGCATTGCACGATATGGGTCGCTGTTTCTGGAAAAGAAAGCAAAGAAACCCTTCCATCTTCCCCAGACAGTTTAATGTGGGTTCACTTAAGCGGCGGTTAAATAGGCATCTCCTGGACAGGTGTGCCCTCCAATAGGCCACATCTTACTTAAAATAAAGTGAGATTTTGCCCAAACGTCCGTCCGGTTCTGTTTAAAAATAGAATATAAAAAGAGAATATTGTACAGTAGAAAATAATTGTTTTCCATTTTTGAATTCAAATTCTATTCACGTTAGTTGCCGCTGTATTCACTCTACCCGTACAAATGGTCTACGATTATACATCATACTTAGCATAATAGTTTGTTTGTTCACTAATTAATTCCATACTTGGCTGAACTTTGAATTACAAAGTTCAAACAGAACCGAGTAATTGAGGCAGATATAGCAGGGCTATTCTGTATTCTTCTAATGAATAACGTAATTGGATTGGATTGGATGGAGACGAACCATCAATGTATTTTTAGGGTTTTTAAGAGTTTAATGAATATCTCACGAATTAAACAAACGTTTATTTGTTAGCTAAGCTAATAAAAAATATTTTTGTATGTATTCTAACTTTGCACCATCCTTAACTATGTTACGTATATAAATAAATTATTACCCCAGAGCTGGTGCTTTCCTCGCTCAACAAATAAGTATCCCATTACGGCGAAGAAATGCTGCCAGCATTAGGGTACACTGCCATAAGGTCCAAACTTAAATTTTCTATTTATTAATGTTTAAATATTATTATTATTACTATGTGGGTTAAAAATATCGTAAATACTGTATATTTATGTGTTGGAAATAAATACTTCTTTAGTAACCAACATTTGCTTTTTAAAAAATCGACAGGAAGAATCAAGTGACCAGCCTTGCGATTCTGTAACTCACTTTTCGAGTGAGAGTTCGTTCGCTGTTTTTAACAGCGAGTGTTAAATAGAAAAAACTCTGTCACAGCCATTATTGAAGTGAAACTTCTTTATCGGGGTTGGAAAAAAATTTAGTGTAACATTTATTCGTTACGCGTCACATTTTTCCGTTACGCGCCATGTTGCTTTTGAAAGACAAACTTCTTTATAGGCGTTACAATGAATTTTTTATCGACGTATGGGAGACATTTTGTAGAAAATCGTCACGTTTTTCGGTTACGCGCCATATTTTTCTTGTCCCTACCACGGTTGATCCGAAGAGATTCGAAGCCATTCATAACAAAATATATAATAACGATCACAATGATAGTAATAATTCTATTACAATTAATGAAATTCTGTAATAATCTTAGTAGTAATAAGGTAAAATGAAATAATTGTATTTGTATTCATGTCTATGATAATAAAAGCCTTTTGTTAAACTTTATTTAACCAATTTCGTTAAGTTAAAGTTAAGCATATAGTAGATCATTTTTCGAAAAATAAAGTCATTAAGAAGTTTCACTTCTAACGTGTGTACACCTAGTACACGCACACATTTTTATTAATAAATTTATAACAGTTAGGAGGCAAACGGGTAGGAGGCTCATCTGATGTTAAGTGATACCGCCGCATCGCCTTTAGATACTCGCATTGCTGGAGGCGCGTGCGTTGGCGAAAAACTTAATATTACAAACAAATTACTGTTTTTATGACTACAAAACCACGCACATTTATATGAGTCGTTTCATTATGCCCCACATATCTACTATATAAAAATAAGTCGGGTTTTCCTTCCTGACGCTATAACTCCAGAACGCACGAACCGATTTTCACGGTTTTGCATTCGTTGCTCATTCGGGCTCCGTGAGGTTTATAGCAAAGAAAATTCAGGAAAAAATTCAACAGAAAAGCGGGATCACCAAACAAAATATTACATAAAACGAAGCCATCTGGTGGCGAAACGGAGTTCGCCGGATTTGCTAGTATTATATATATTTTCGATCAGCTCACAGTACGGACAATAATACTTTAATTTACTTTTCTAATGTAAATTGTTTAAAATGAAATATTGAGCGTTGTAATCAAATCTACTATATAAAAATAAGTCGGGTTTTCCTTCCTGACGCTATAACTCCAGAACGCACGAACCGATTTCCACGGTTTTGCATTCGTTGGAAAGATCTCGGGCTCTGTGAGGTTTATAGCAAAGAAAATTCAGGTAAAATTTCAACAGAAAAGCGGGATCACCAAACGAAATTTTACATAAAACGAAGCCATCTGGTGGCGAAACGGAGTTCGCCAAGTTTACTAGTGCCTTATGATTGCTTACAAATGGTTTAGTGAAAATTACAATGAGAATTGTAAAGTTGAAATTTGCTACCTCCAAATACGCCTTTTGTGAATTTTAAATACTTTTAGATACTTGAAATAAAAAACAAATCTGTGGTGCTACAGCACGTTTAGGTCTGGGCCTCAGAATTGTGTATCTCATTCATGATCATTTGTCAATCTAATACACAAGAATGAGATCAGCGTCCTATACCTCATACGCCGTCAACTTTTTGGGTCCAAACCAGTTTCCTCACCGTTCAATCTAATATTAAATGCGCACATAGAAAGAAAGTCCATTGGTGCACAGCCGCGGATCGAATACGATCTCAGGGAAGAGCTACCAAGTCAACACTTCTCTTAGATACTTAGTCTGATATAAAAAATAAGAATAACTTGTTTTGTACCGCATGAAGGTATTGTTTATAAAAACATTAAAAGCTTTAGAGTTTGCTCATAACAAACATTAAATGATTATATCCAACAACAAAATACATCATTAAACTATACATAAATGATACAAAACTGTTTTTATCAGGAAGTTTCATTTCCATGAAATTAACATTATCGAGGAATTGCTTAATGAAGATAATACTAACGGAGTGCTCAGCCGTCAGCGACTTGTAAAAACATCATATTTTCAACGCAAAGGCGCATACTTTAGTGCTTGTCTTAATTAAAATGCCCTTTTCATAGGAATGTTTGTAGGGAAATTAAGTGGTGTATTAAAATGTACATAATAATTAACTTTAATAATTGGTCTAACGATTATAAACTATGTATTCTGTAACGCCTATGGTGGCAAACGCTTTTGAAATCACGCCTGTCATTGTTTGAAGCCAGTGAAGGGACGTATAGCCGGCAAATATATCAGTTAATTGTCAAACGAGTCAATTGTCAAACCAATGGTCATTGTATAATATATTTTTAAAATGAAACAAAAGTATAATGGTGAGATATATCTATATATACCTATATTTATACATCAATTAAGTGTATTAATACGAATATTACGAAGGCCACAGCGGGAGGTCTAAAAATTTTTACAAAATTTGAAACTAAAAAAATAATTAAAAAAGTATCAGTTTTTCTGTCTCTATTTGCGTATCGGGTTTTATTTGTTTACCACCAAGCCCTTGGTGGTTGTTTGGTTTAAACAAGTTTTCACCGCTTACTGATAAATCTGTGAAACCCAAGTCAAACCCATATTTTAAGACTTTATCCTTATAAGAGGTGTATTTAAAGTGTCAGTCATGGTGAATTGTTGCAAAATTGGCTGTAAAAGCTATAGTAAACGTAAAGAACCAAACATAACCTTTCATCGGTAAGTAGCTTATTTTGTCACAACTCAGTAACTTTGTTCAAGAATTATTTATTCGAATGTATATTTTGGTCAATAATAAGCAATCTTCAAAAAATAAACCTGTAAATACAACATATGTCAATCATTAGCTATCTCACACGCTGTACGCTGATGCCTGGTCTATACCATAGTCCGTCTACGTAGCACGCGCTTTTCTGAAATCACGCTTATATCGGTCTAGTATGATCAAAGCCAGCCTCGAATTATAGTTTGTCAAATGAATTAGTCAAGTGTCAAACTGCCACATTAGTCACGTAAAATATTGTTGTCAAAGAAACAAAGAATGTGGAAGTTATAGATTTTAGCCAAGTAAATCATATAGAGAATGCTAACCTGTTTAATATAAGATTCCAAGATTGTATATTTATGTTTAATTTTATTAATTCGACATTTTTATTTTTTTGTTTTACACAGCGATACCCTATTTTGTAAAATCGAACGTATTTTATTCACCTATGATTGTGTGTCTATGATGCATTGATAAGAGGATTTTATGTAATTTTGTTATCATTTATTTGTCTTGAGACATTTTTACGTGACAAAGCGTGAGTTAATTGCATTCCCATACAAATTCATTTAGCGTCACGCTTGTAGAAAAGTGATTTCATCTCAAGCCCCAGCCTTGCGATTCTGTAACTCACTTTTCGAACTCACAGCGGCGGTCGCGCTCAAATCAGTCGTAAAGCAGTCATTTTACGATTTGGCATTCTGATAAGGTTCCTCCTTGTAATTGATTGTTTATCTCAAGGATGAGAGTCGCTGGCCAATACTGCTCAGTTCAGTAACGCAATAATAAGATTTAGCAAAATTTCATAATCGGTCCTTAGATACGAAAATCCACCTGTATCGTTGTTATTATTATAAAAACAAGAATGTTTTTATATAAATTTAACCGGTTTCTACCGCTGCGTGCATAAGTAGTACACAAAAATTAAAATTACCATAGCAAACCATGACGTACGGTTTGAGTTTCGTATAGTATTTCGTTAATAGTGAATTGCATAGTGCAATGATTTGCATTATTATATTTATAGGTATCAGATAAATACTAGTCATTCCCTTCGATAGGACCTAATTACGGAGCTTAGGAAAAGCATGTTCGATGTACGAGCTTTGAGTGTGACTGTGTTGCAGATCAATTAGGAAAGTGGACATTTATCACATGTCTCGAAGTCTATGCAACTTTTTGCGTCTATTTTATTAAGTAATTGTTTTATAGGAAAATAATTACCGTTTCAAGTTTCGTTAGCTCTTCAATGAACAGTTTTAGGATAGCAATAATGTAGTAACATAGATATACTTTAGGATAGGTAAAATGTGAAATCTAGTTTTAATAATAAAAAGAAAATTAAAACAAATTTAAAACGTTTGGTCCCTGTGGCAGTGTAACATTAACGCTGGCAGCATTTCCTCGCTGTATTGCGATACTTATTCGTTGAGCGAGGAAAGCACCAGCTCTGGGGTCACCGGTACTATCTACGAGCTGCCAACTAAAATCTTTAATTAACCTGCGCACTTGAACCCCAACGCCTAAGAGTCTCCAAAGGGAACATAATCGAAGATGGAGGAAAGACTCTCATATATGAGCCGTTTATTATTACTATGTATTAAATTGGTTTTAATAATTATTACATTTTATCCTAGTGTAAAACGTATATTGTTTTCGGCAGGTATTTTAAGTTATGTCTGTAAATCCACTTAAAGTTATTTATAAGATCAGTCAGATTCGTGCAGTTTGTGTGCAAAATTACACCTAATACGTATCACAAAAGTCCTGATTGCAAACTGAACTGTAACATGTAGCTGTCAGTAAATCGCTGGACTAACTAGAGTGGCGTCACCATGAGAGTGCGAATCTTGTGAATACAAGTAATGCCCAGCATTGCAATTAGGATCCTCCACGCGCCTACGTACTTTCACTTTGCGATTTAAGTCAATCAAATAAATACAGCGAAGATATCTGTAACTTATAGAATAAAGTAACTAAATCAGTGGCGCTACAACCTTTTTAGGCTTCAGATTTTTGTATCTGTTTAATGATCATTTGCCTAGGTGATCGGCTAGCTGTGCCTGACATAGCGCTTTCCTCACATATGCACATAGACAGAAAGTCAATTGGTCCACAACCAGGGATCAAACTTACGACCTCGTGAGAGTCCCACGCTGAAAGCAGTAGGCCAACACGGCTCAATGTTTTAAATAGGTTAACCTATAACAGTTCTATAAAGGTAACTGCTCTGTGCTTAAAGCGCCTGGGGAATAATCTAGTTAAAGTTTAAAAAAAAAGTTATCAGCGAAAGATTAATTTGTTTTTTATCAAAATTTGTGTATTTTTTTTGTGTATTAAGCATAGCTCTGTCTATCGGTGTCCAATGCGTGATAACCATAATATTTTGCTATCAAATTGACAGTTTTTTTATTTACAAAAGCTTGCCAACGCTCGGCACACTGATACATTGGTAAAAAAAATGGTGCGTGTACTTATGTACGCGCGTAAGAAGTTATACTTCTTTGGCTTTCTTTATTTTTTTTGAAATATTAAATAATTAATAATAGATATTTAGCGTTAATAATTTAACAATATTTAATATTTAGTATATTATTGAATTATTAATTAATATTAATAACAATTATTATTTATTATATTATTAATTTAATTTAATAACTAGGTATGTTTCATAACCTTTAACTAAGTAACAATAGGTCTTTGTGAAAAAGCATTGCTAAATTTCTTTGAAAAAATAATTAAAACTGCTTTATTTGTTAAAAAGGTACTACAAATGTCATTATGGTCATACGTCAAGCATATTCTATTTCTTTTTACTTGTAGATTGTTCCCATCTCGCTCGCGCACGCTCGGCGCCCATACTGAATTTTGTGTCACGGTGCGCGCGCATCGTAAAATTTCACTCTCATAAATTTTTCATAACGCGCCTAAAGAATTATAACTTCAAAAATAGAACACAAGATTTATTGTGACATAGTCACGCAAAAAACACGAAGAGAAAAAAATCCATTCATAAATTACAATAGCTAAAGATAAATTATTTCAATGTGGAAAGCAACTATGGATATATTCCTAGCTCGTTTATCAGAATGCTGATTCTGGATATCAGTGAGTTTGGGCCAAAACGCGTTCTTCTATATCTAGATGGAAAGTTCAATGTCCAATGCGTAGTAATTATAAGACGATAGTAAATAATCTACAACGATTAATTTAAAAAGGTTCCGCAACGGGCATTACAATAAAAGCATACATCCAGAAACAAACAAATACATATAACAATAAAAACTAAATGTAAACAGGTAAACAACATGCTTTTTACTTCATAACTATAGCAAACAGAATTCACACTATATGTGATTTAAAAAGCGATAAATATAAATGATTATTTTTCCGACCCAAATGTCGACCAATAGAATTGCACCATTCGACGTCACGTGGTACAACCTACATGGTATTATACTGATAATTTTTTGAAAATTTTATCTGGTAGTTGCTTCAATAAAAGTATTAAGTAGTTGTTTTATTCATTATGAAATTCTTATTTGTTAACTGTACATTTCGTCTCATGGTGCAATTCTATTGGCCGACATTTGGGTCGGAAAAATAATCCCCCGATTACCACACGAGCTTCAACATTATCTGGCATTTCCCTCAAGGTTCCCTGCAAACAAATAAAGTCGTCAAGTTTTTCAAGTTAAAAACGACTTTATTTGTTTGCAACGAACCTATCGGGAAATACCCGATAATTTTGAAGCTCTTGTGGTATTACAAGTGAAAAGTCAAAAGTCAGAGAATCGATAAATTAAACTATAGGTATATGGTATAGGGTTAGTAAAAAAATATATTCATTATGCTGATAATAACTTAGTAAGTATAGTTAGAATTGTTAGGAGCAAATTTAAATTTGTATTTTTGATGCGTTAAGAAAATTAGTACTAAAACTCGTGTTCTTCTGGCGCCACTTGGCTAAAGTTTGGTTGTTAAGAACTAAAATTGCTGTGTATCTTGCGTTAGTCTAAAAAGCTTCTCGGCAGATGTGATTCCGGTCCACTCCCGTATGTTCGATGGTTTCTTGCTTCTACCAGCCCGTCTCTTGCCTTGAATTTTGCCCTTTTAAGCTGCATCAAGCCGTATCGCAAAATGACGATACGGCTTGTTGTTGTTGTTTCCCGTATCACCTCGACGTCCGCCGTTCAACAACTAAGCGCACCACCACTATGTGGAACCAGCTGCCCACTGAAGTATTTCCGAACCAATTCGACTTAGGGTCCTTCAAGAAAAGAGCGTACCAATTCTTAAAAGGCCGGTAACGAACTCGCGAGCCCTCTGGCATTGAGTGTCTATGGGCGGCGGTATCACTTAATATCAGGTGAGCCTCCTGCCTGTTTGCCCCCGTTCCATAAAAAAAAAATGTGTCAAATGTATGCGACGTTCCGTATTTTAACAGTCTGCATATACTTTCGTGTCGTCCCGATAGCATAATTAACTACATTAAAACTAGTAACTCTTACGAAATGAGCTGGTATGACAGAGAATAGAGTGTAATGTAACCTATTATGGGTGTGCTGGTGTTGCAAGGCGTGGTACTCAAACCTTGTCTACATTTAATTGTTGGTCAGTAGAAGACTGATCACAAAATAAGAAATAAAAATTGACAGAAGGAATTTCAATACGCGTTTTAATTTCAAGTATGATTTGTATTTGTCGTGTCAATTGGTCAAGTGTTGTGGGTTGTCCTGGATTTGATTTAATGTGAATTGAATAAATCTGATTATCATTAAGATTAAAATTTACATAAAACGAATATGTTAATTAAAGTTTTAATTGTATGATTTTATTTAAATTTTGTTTGGCAATTGTACATATAATATTTCAGTGTTACCAGTCATTTTATTGTTGTTAATTTGGTTATGCACTTTACCCCTAGTATTTTTTTGTTTGTTTTCCTTACGAGGGTTGCCAGGAAGAGATCCCTTGTTAGCGATAAGGCCGCGTTGCACTCCTTATAATTTATGTTACTTGTTTTCATTTATAATTTAAATAAATAAAGTCTATCTAAGCTAAGTCAGGCCAGTTATAACCTTACCTCTTCTAAACATCCGTATGCAGTAGACATCTCTTGAATTCGATTAAAAATAAACTAACCCATTAATTAATTTTGAAAAATAAAGTTCATAAAAACCCGTTTTCCCATATTTGATAAATAGCACATGTATTGACAAAAAGATATTTATTTCTTTCTGGAAGTCATTAAAGCTATTATTAAAATACATTGTAAATAATCGCATAAAACTTGTTAACTAGGGAATATACACATTGCTTAATTGTCTAGACAAGCGCTAATTGGCATTTTTCTAAGTAAAACAGTTAATTAACAATTATTTTCAAAATAATACATATTGAAAAAGATCATCACTTCATGTTAGTATTCACATCAAAATATCTAACAATGACATTAAATGTCAAATGAAAAATTCACCCCAATTTCCTTATGATAAATATGGTGCGGAATGTTGTAATGTGACGAAATTTGCTCCTAACTAATTTTTTGTTGCCATATCGCATTCATTTGTTTAATTAAAGTGACGTTTTCCGGGAAACTTTTGTATGCGATGAATACCTAACATGTAACGGAGATATAGGAGCAAAGGCTGTACATTTTGCTCACTTAGGTTTTTTTAGTTTTATAAGCGTGGCAATGTTTTAGGTACATATGTATGTATATTGTATATGCTTAGATTTTCTATATATTAGGTATTATACATCCCGTTCATATATTCTGTCTTTTATGAGATGATTTTCTCAATGTATTCTGTCCCCACGAGCTACTATATAGACTTATCGATTGATTCACAACCGAAATTCGAAACTTTGACCTCAAGACTTTAAAATATTATTGGGTTATGACCAGCTACGCCTCAGAAGAGAGCTAGCTTTGTCAGTGTATATATTTAAGATACTTACGGGTCGGGTTCATAATCTGGATATAACGGAGAGACTGAGTCTACGGGTACCAAGTAGAAACCTGATGCGGAAGTCTCAACTTTTTTATGTACCGCGAGAACATTCCAACTTGGTTAGCAAAGCACCACTCACACGAGCAATACATATAATATATAGAACTTCTGTTAAGGTAGACCTATTTGTTTGTACAGTGTATACTGGCTGAGTTCACAAGAGTTGCTTCCTATATTATTAGTTATAAGATTTAGGTATATAAATATATATGTTTAATGTTTTTATCTAGGTTAATTGGTGTGGGTATAAATTTGGTGTCGTTCTATCGAATTACTAATTACAGAAAATATATTTTTTTTTTACAGAGGATTGATAGTTTTACCGTCTTTAAACTGTGTTTACTTCTTCCAAGTATATTGACAGTTATGGAAGTGACGTATCATGATATGTGTGCAAACATCAATTACTTTACAATCTTTTATCGTTATAATATTTTAGGTAATTATATACATGTTATTTTAATGACAATAAACACGATATTACTGACGTAACAGTAAACCGCTACTAAATTAGAACCTTTTTGTTTAAACAAAACAAATAAACATCGGCAATGCTGGCCGGTAACAACATCTAGAACCAAATATGTGGCTTTAGCATCTTATCTATATCTTAGATTTCAAAGATAGTCTGTTAAGGATATTTGCAAAAAAGTATAGAGAACCCCCGCTAATTAAGTACCTAGAATACTTCAATGCATGTTTCTTCCTATTTAGAACATAGGTAAACTTTGTTACATGAAAGTTGTAATCTGTACAATTTGTACATATCTCTGTCTAAATATCTATTATTTTTGGAGCGCCCCCTTGGTCCTTTCCATATAGTTGTCTTTAAAGTAAGTCCGATTGATAGTTCAATTAGAGTTTTTATCACTTACTTTTTGAAGTGAAACTCCTTTATCGGGATTGGAAAAAAATTTAGTGTAACATTTTTTCGTTACGCGTCACATTTTTCGGTTACGCGCCATGTTGCTTTTTGAAGTCAAACTTCTTTATCGACGTATGGGAGAAGTTTTGTAGCAAATCGTCACGTTTTTCAATGATAGTAATAATTCCATTATAATTAATGAAATTCTATAATAATCTTCGTAGTAATAAGGTAAAATGAAATATTTGTATTCACGTCTATGATAATAAAAGCCTTTTGTTAAACTTTATCTAATTTACCGAATTTCTGTAAAGTTGCATATAGTAGATAATTTTTCGAAAAATAAGATCATAAAGAAGTTTCACTTCTTACGTGTGTACACCTAGTACACGTACAATTTTTATTTTTCACATTTATAATTGTACATTTCTCAATATAAGACTAGAATATCAAGCTCGTAAACGTATACGAGTGTATAAAAACCAAGCAATCGCGAATTATTGTTTACCATTATGTCAGATATATCAACGATAATTGGTACACGGACATTTAATGGGCTCATAAAAATATTTATCAATCTCAATAGGGCAATAAATGGTACATCTATTTGGTTAAGGGCGAGCGACCAACGCTGGGTTCTGTATTATTCTGTGTGTTGTACCAAGTGTTTAGGTAATACTCGTTGATACATTGGTAGTGATTGTCGCTAACTAACTAACTCAAACGTTTCTCTTCCTTCGTCGTGGTCAGCAAGGAAGCATCTAGACTATCTGTTTCCACCGGCTTTTGTCCAGCGCCTCTCTTATGACACTGTTTTGAGGACGCGTAAAGCTTTTTATAAATTTGATGAATATTTAAATGATCCTTGGGTTTGATTTGCTCCAGTTCAAACAATTTGTATGACTCCAAACTTAGCGATTAAAAAGAGTGGCGGAAAGTTTCTTGCCCGCTCTACGCCTTTGACTTGCGAACTGGTAGTAAATGTAAATTTTCAATTAATTTAACTTCTTTTCTGACGTTCATAAGTGTACTTGTTTACCTATATGAATAAAGTTATTTTGAGTTTGAGTTGATGGACTTGATCGGTGTGATTGGTGTACGGCGACGTGATCTTTTGTCTTCTCTGTTACCAACTGTAGTTTCTCCAAGTTCGCATCGCCTCTGCGAATTGTTTGGCCGAAATAAGATACGAGTCGCTATCGGCATATGGTGGACAGGCAAGTCCGTATGCGGAGTTGGGTCAGGATCGATGTATTGGAGCGCTTAGTCAAAGTTTAATCTTCAGGAAATTGCGGTGCACAAAGATCACACATAAGCATACGACTATTAATTCTTTCATTTTGTTCAATTTAATATATTCATTACTAGCGAACTGTGGAATCGGTTCCCGGGGGGGTCTTCCCTCAGATACGACCTCCAACTGTTTTAAAAGCGAGTCTACTCCTCCCTCAAAGGCCGGCAACGCACCCACTAAAAGTGTGTATCTATGGGCTGCGCAAACTGCCCTTTTTGGTCGTCCCGCAAGCTCGTTTGCCCCCCTATTATATAATAAAAAAAATACGAATATACACTGGCCATTGCTTAGAACTCAAATTTAATGGTTCCATTTTTTCAATGGACATTACACAATACTAAATCGTTATTATTTTTTTATCTACTAAGTATTATTATATCCTTTTACTTTTTTTGTGATTGAGGCGCAAACTAGCTGCTGTGGTCTCTGGCAGGACGACCTCAGCATAATGCTGGAGCCAGGGCCAATAACAGCCACAGCACACACGCTTAAAACGAACCGAATGGGAAAAGGGGAAAAAACTTTTTTTTAAATATATCTCTCATTATATTTTTTATTTAATTTTTTTTCTTTGATTATTGTTATTTTGTGTGTTTTTGTAATAAATGATATGTCTAATGTCTATGTCTAAATAGACCTTGTAGCCAAATGTTACGTCACTGAAAGGCGGGCTTGGAAGACATATTTATTAATCGCCAAGTTTTTTAACAATATAATCCAGAGGTTTTCCAAAACGTATACCATATTTAAAAAAAAATATTGTTGTAAGTGCGAGCTTCGGTTATAATGACAGCTACTAGGCTTTTTTTTAACACTATCAAATTTGGGTCAATATATTTTGATTTCATAAGTTCAGTTCGTATGAATGCAAAGTCATGCAAATGAGTCGTTGCTTTAATTATTTATACTACTCTAAAACCATTAAATTCTTTAAGAAATTGTAGACAAGAATATAAAGTATTCTCAATCTATCCATATTAAGATGCTGGCATAAGCAAAATTATAAAAAGTGATCTATTTTCCAGTAAACCCCAGAAAAGGAATCTTCATTTACGAGTGATTAAGGTTATCTCTTGATCTTATGAGACTGAGCTGGTTTTGACGCAAAAAGACATTAACATGGTCATACATAAATAATAATTAGACTTGCCATCGTAGTGTTACTATGTAACATCTTCTATATAGACTTCAGGAATGCAGCAAAACAGCAAGAATATTTTGTATTAAAAAAATCGGTTGTCTGTAAAGTCGGTTTACTGACGATAGTTGAACGTGACAACGTCTTAAAAAAACATTGATGGGATGGTTGCATTTTTCGAAAAAAAAAATTAAATTTTATTTGTTTGATAGGTATTTTGTATGGATATAGAGAAGGAGGTAAATGGAAATCACAATTGAATTGATTAAGTTACATTTATTTGTACGCATAAATACAATTAAGTCAATTTTTAATGGAACGCCTCAGAGCGAGGTAACGCCGCATGTGTCATGTTTTTTCGTGCGTGCAGCCGGCTCCATCGAATTATAAGACGTTGTCACGTCAAAAATACAACGCTGATTTATCCTTGGGATCGCGCCAAAACTCAAAATTCAATATTTAGTTGAGTCAATTTCTATCGCTATTGAGAGCCATTTAAACTTCTGTTATGAATAAGTTTATATTTGTGTTCTCAGTTGGAATGCTAACATTTATCATAGATAAAAACAATATAGAATTGAATACGTCTATGATAAATGCACGGAAGTGTGCAATTATTCGCGCGTCAACTAACACGAATTTACACACAATATATTTTGTTAGAACAGGAGACGTCATGATACTAGGGTCTATGAACCTAAGTTTTGTTTTATTAAAAATAATAATATTATAAACTCTTTTAAATCATTGTAGTGTTGACGTTTCGAAAGAACACGTAGTATGTGGATTATCGTGTCAAATATTTTTTTTAATTCCCGCCAATTAGGACAAACTAAAAAATATATAATAACTAGCTGATCCGGCAAACGGCGTTTTGCCATGTATATCATTTATAATAAAAAATAGGGGTTGATCGTAGAGGGGTTGTATGTATTTTTTAATGCTGTATAATAAAAAATAAAAAAAATAAAATTAAAAAAAAATATATATTTAGGGGTGGGTCCCCTAAAAGTTAAGGGGATGAAAAATAGATGTTGTCCGATTCTCAGACATACCCAATATGCACACAAAATTTCATGAGAATCGATCAATCCGTTTCGGAGGAGTTTGTAACTACAAACACGCGACACGAGAATTTTATATATTAGATCTTAATTGTTTTAAATAAGTTGTTTGTTAAACATAACAAAATCAACTCCATTAGGTATCTATGTACTGTTTTCAATAATAGTATGGACCTAAAAAAGGTATGTACATAATTTATTGTGGCTTTTATACACATTACACGAAATCTGTCGCGTAAATTGTGACTATCCAGAGTGATTAAACATGTAAATTGTAATACAAGATCTTTTTGTGTTCACAATATATTAAATTTCGATAATGACGCTGTAATAACAAAATCTTTTATCTCTTTTAATTCATTCTTAAAACTATTTGACAGACAAAAATAATAGTTCACTATTGGGGATAATTTAACTTGCATTTGCAAAATTTTTAATGTTTTAATACTCTGCAATATTACATACTTCAATTGCATCGACTTTTTTTATGAAGCAGGAGGCAAACGGACAGAAAAGTCGTAAAATGTCGAGCGTTTAGAAATCAGACGCTCTGATGTCTAAACCATATTTGCATCAGTGTTGGTTCAATGGTTTCACGTGTGCTTCTCATTCTTGACATAGTAGATTCGAACCCCCGATGTACACCAATGAACTTCTATGTGCCTCTGTGTGTTGTTCTTTGACCTGAAAGGTACAGAAGGCTCCTTTTGCCTATCTATATATATAAAAGAAAGTCGTGTTTGTTACAACACTTATAACTCGAGAACGGCTGGATTGTCATGGTTTTTGATTTGTTGGATTTGTTTCCGTCCCGAATAGCAGAATAAGCAATAAAATATCGGATAAGTTATCGAATAACAATAAATTAATTAATTAATTTTACGAATGCAAAAACGATATGGTGCCATCTGTTGACAAAACTACGCATCATTTTACGTCGAATTCGTGTCAGTTCAAGAAATTCCGATCTTGAGGTGAATGAGGAGATGCATAACCATGCTTTGATCCTGAACAAAAGATGTTGGATATCAGAAAGTGCTTAACATGCAGTATCGCCATATTGACGCTAGAGAAAAGATGCCTAATGGGTAAAACTACCATTCTTCTTTCGCAATGGCAAGCAATAAAACATTTCTGTATTTGCAAAAAAGTTGTATTAATGTAATACCTACATAATATTAATGAAATCCTAAAATAAGTTAAATTAAAGTAACAACGATATTATAAGGTTGTAGGGCGGAACGAAGTTAGCCAGGTCAGCTAGTTAAGGATAAAAAGATGTAGAGAGAACATAGTTCTATAGGTTCAGAACGTCGAACTGTTTTAGTGGTGGTGCGTAGAAAGTGCTTTAAAAAACTCACTTATGGAACGGACGGATATCAAGGTGATATTTATATCATGATTTAGGAATTATATAATACTCAGGAAAAGCATTGTGTCAGTTTTACTAGTTCGGTTCGTTCTGCGCATTTTAAAAACTGGTAGCGAAAATATATTTTGAATCATTATATTTTTATTAATACAAATTATTATTATTATTACTACGTACGTTAAGTAAATTATAAATACTAATTAAATTTTATTTTGATTTTACCTTTCTCTATAGCACACAAATTGACCACGTTTGCGCACGCAATTTCCACAATAGCCTGAACTTTTTATACATTTAATGACGGTGACAAATAGTCAGAATAATGTAAGATATAATTGTTAAACATAATTAATTTTTTTACGCCAATAACACACGCGATGATAATATGTTCAATTATCATAATTTTCCAATTATTTATTTCACATTAAACATTATTCAACTGTTCCGACGTTTCGCTACGCTACGATAAATTATTATTGTACGATACATTTAAATGATAGGTTCAAAAAAATTGAATACTTCTAATATTCCATGTAGTTCTGGAATGCGTGGTTACTAACCAACGTAATGATATGCCCAGGAGACTTCTGTGCTTCTGGAAGGAGGTAGGGTGGCTTAGTTAGCTAGGACTTTACGCACAACAGACCTAATGAGAGTCTAACGTGTCTAAGTCTAATGCAAGTCTAAGTGCGGAAACTGAGCCCATCACCTATTAACCTTTATGAGTCCTAAGTTTTGCGTTTCGGCTATAATCTTCTATAATAAATAATCAACCTTATCTGTACAGTCACCGCAAAAATAATCGAACAACTTTTTTATGAACTTACAAAGACCAGTAAGCCTTGGTGTTGCAGGATGTGGAGCAGTAGGCATTAATCTTCTTCCGCCTGCTCGTTTGACCTCTGTAGTGTTAAAAAGCTTTACACCGTGTCACTGTTGTACTCTTGACGTACTATAATACCAGCATTAACGTCAATTTCTCAATCAATCAATCTCTTTGTGTAATTATGGTAATAGTTTTAAATGGCGTCGCACGAATTTGATCATACTAATTATGCAGGAGTCTTGGGGGACCACATTGGAACACCTCCAAGTGATTTTTGCTGCCGAGACGCATCTAAGTATTTAAAAAAAAATTTAGGAACGCTTTATAAAGGCTTTGAGGTGTTCCAATAAAGGTCCCCCGAGACTCCTGCATAATCAGTATCATCAAATTCGTGCGACGACATTTAAAACCCAACCCGTAATTATTTCATTAAAAATAATTTGTTTTGCATAATTTTGGATCGAAGCGCATTTATGTAATTTGAAATGACATATTTTTATAATTTTACAGGCGTTGATTATAAAATTATAAACAATCAATCAATTTTTTTATTGATGTTTAGAGCTATATCGTATAATTAATGGCGGTAGTGGTAAAATATATGTAATAGAAAAGTCAATAAATAATCTGTAGCTTGTAGGATATTGTAAATTTTGTATTTTTGTGTGGAAAAAAATATCTATAATAAATAAGGATGTTAATATCCTATCCATGGCAACAAATAATAACGTAAAATCACGTTTTAGACAGGCTGAAAAACTTTATGATTTGAAAGCAAACCTAATTACGCATTTTTTGCTAGACGTTGAAAAATCAAAGAAATTTTAACTTAACTTCACACAGGCAGTAGGCCAGTACATAACATACTTGATACAATCTAACTGTCAGATAAGCATCTGATATGCTAACACGCGGGGCGTTTACACTCACTTACTTCGTTACAAAGCTTAACATTTTATTGCGTGGGCATTATACGCCTTTAACTATTATCTGCACTTATTGTCACAGACTATCCAATGTTAAATGTCAATGTTTAAATTAACTTAAATTATGTATCCAAAGAGGTTTTACTATGATTTTTGTTTGGAGAGGTTTTAGTTACAATAAAATATCTAATTCTAACGCAGTTAGTTTTTATAAAGTGTAAGGGAGGGGCCTCATAGCCTAGCCGTCTTATTAAGTGGCAGCTAGGTGAGGGGTACCGGGTTCGATTCCCGGTTCGAGGGCAAGTTTTAATTTAATTTAAATTTGTTCTCGGCCTTTGGGAGGTTTGTGCGGTACCGGGCGAGTGCCTAAACCGTACATGGAGGACATGGTCGAATTTCTAAGGCAAAAAGCACGAATTATAAAAATCTCATACTTGACGCTGGGTTATGCACAAACCGTGCCAGAGCCATAAAAAAAAAAGTGTAAGGATCTCTTGGTGGTCCTGGGTTTGATTAATGACAAAACAGAATGTTTCGTGTCATACCTAACACAGAAATGTCGACGTATGTTTTATTACAATTACACGGTTGGTTTCGTAAAGTTTTCTGTAAGAACTGGTACTTCAGAGTTTACTTCAAAAGTTGAACTTTCATTCTTCGAGTAGCAATTTATCTTGTCTCCGCCAAGTTGTATAATATTTACCTTAATTTCAAACAAATATCGTTAAAAGCTAGACGGATAGACGGACAGTTAACGAGATATATTCATAACAAAGCTGTCGTGACTGACATTTTGCAATAACTGAATTTGTAAGCTCAGGGTTGCCATCTTGATTTTACTTTAATTCTTACCTCAGTAATTACATTGTATAAGCTATATAATAAGGTTCAATTCTCTATTCCGAATAGTTTATTCGTGATAAAAGAATGTTCACTACATTCTACTGTTAGTCATGACCTGAAATTTCTATATCAGAGTCTTTATCTGTCTTCTCTAAAATTTTATTTAAGTACTTTGGACTCTTAAAGTCAATCATAAAATGGAGCATACTTTAAAAGAGAATGCAGTGGAATCTCTATAACTCGAATGTCAAGGGAAATGCAAAAAGGATCTGGTTAACGAGTTTTCGACTTAACAAGAACTTTGAAATACATATTTAACTGCTGAGATTTCGACTGACAGAGGCGCGATGTCTAAGTGTATTTTCCGATTTGTAGAGTTGAAGTATTGTTGTAGAATTTGAATAACAATTCAACTTAAGTTTGCTTGAGTCCGTGATAGCATGTGTATTTTCAGAAACATGACTGTATCTCAAAAATGCTTATTTCGACATATGGAAGTCGGCGTTAGTCGGCAATAGCATTTCTGAATTATATAGATACCGGCAAACATCTTGAACAAATGTCCTTGACTGCGGGCGGAGGTGCACGGCGGCGGGAGGGTGACGTGTCGGTCGCGTGATTGGTAAATCAGTTTACGTTTATATGTCCCGCGCAACTTTCACCCACTCCCTTGTTTAATGTTCATGATGTTTGCCGGTATCTGTACCCTAAGAGTGTATGTAGATGTGTGTCTCAGATGCAATGAGCGCGTGCGCTATGTCTGGGTTAGTTTATAAAACCTACCAAATTTAAAAGGCTTTTAGGCATAACCCTAAACACTATGAATGAATTTTGCTACAAGCGTGTAATTGAGTCAGCTGGACCCTTCGTGACGTTAAATAATTCATAACCTGCCTCGCGTTTTTTAAATGTCTATTATATATGAAACTGTACTAGATTTATCAAAACTTATTAAAACGCATTCACCCATAAATACTAACATGGTGAATGTCATGGAAATTGATGAAGTGAGAGATAGTCTAGTCGACAAGTTGAAAATGGTACAAAATGTGCCATAAAAGTTAAAGAAATATTTATACTTTGTTTATAACAATTTTTTTACTTAAACAAAAACGTAAAAATCCATGTAATGTTGTTAAAAATTTTTTTTTTTCTAAATCATCATATAATCGTTTTTTTATTAATACAAGATAATTATTGATTTTTTTATGGCACGATCTTGTTAAGTATGTATGTAAGAAAGGCTCTAAGAAGCGAAGTATTTTTACGACCATTATTTAAACATTTTTTCACTTACAATTAAGACGGTCGTTCGAGAAAATTTCGTTAGTTAACAATTGTTTAACTTGTTGAAAAATTAACTTTAAGTAAAATTTCCAACGGGAATAAATTAATTATAGTGTTCAGAACACACCATAATTTTTCAAATTAAAAAAAAAAATATTCAATACCTTAAATAAATTAATTAATGTGCCGTAGTCGCTTTTGACGCCACGCGCGAATCCTAAAAATGTCACGCGCAGACCTATTTTCAGCGTTAAATTATAATTATAAATAATGGAGATAGAGTTCCGAAAGTTATTTATTGGAATTAGTTCTTTTATTGGAAATTTCCTCTTCTTTCAGAATCTTTTTTTGAAATTCCTTAAATATTAATAGTTTATTAAATATTGGCAAAAAACTAAATGACATTTTTTTTCATCTTTAATTGTGTATAACTTTTGCCATTTTTTATGTGCTAATACATGCTTTTAGCACATTTTTCTAGACGTCATTCCGGATCCAATGAGGTATCGTACATAATTTTAAGAGCAGTATCTCTATTTTGTACCATTTTCAACTTGTCGACTAGACTAAGAGCCTCTGTCTCGTTCCTTAGAAAAAAGGCAAGAATATATAAACAAATAAAATCAATATTTATCCCGAATGGCAAAGTTATCTTGCCATTTAAATACAACTTTTCGACATAAGTTTGTTGTTTGTTGAGAGTTTATATAAGAAGAAAAGAACCTTATAGGCAATGTAAAAATTGAATTTATAATCAGTTTTATCTCATGTAAATTCATGTGAAATTAAGAAATCAAAAACGCAGCAGTCTCTCGGGAGTTGAGAGACAAATGACTTACTGCTGCACATGAAAAGAGGTCTGAAGTCACCAGCTCATCCCCACTTCTTATCGAGGAGGAAGCGCACACGAAACTGGAGCATCCGTCGACATCACTTCGAGAATCAAAAAAGCCAGAACAACGCTAGCATGTCTCAGGCTAGTTAGGCAATCACAGAAGTTAACTTCCTATCCAACATAAAAACCGCGTTGCTGTATGGTTGTGAGACGTGGAAGGTTACAAGAGTATCACGCAACAACTTCAAGTCTTCGTATACCACTGCGTTCGTCAAATCGCCAGTATATTCTGGCTCTAGAGAAACTACAATAATTATTTATAGGAGTTTTGCAATGAGGTGACAATTGACAGGACTGTAAAACGCAGAAAGTGGAGAGTAGGACATACGCTCTGCAGAGATCTAAGTAACATTGCAAAGCAAGCTCTTGACGAGAAACCTCAAGGCAAAAGGAAACGTGCCTGCTCAAAGAAACCTGGCAATGAAGCATCAATGCAGAAACGATGGATGCTGGAATGACGTGGAGTGAAGGTTAGGGAACAGGATAGGCTGGATGCTCTCTGCAACCTGTAGGACATAGGATCAATGCATGTCTCTCAAAATAGGACGAAATAAGCAAATAAATATATTATTAGTCTCGAATGATATACATTTTTGCCTGTGTTTATATTAAGCAAGTGCTAATGAAATATAAATAACATACTATTTCCAAACAAAAAATAAATATAAATCGCTATCTATAGTCACATGAAATTATTATTACCGTTTGCAAAATAAAAATGAAACTCCAATAGTTTTATTTTTATTTACAAATTATTTTTACTACACATTAAAGTAGCATTGAAAATTAATTTAAGTTAAATAAAAGACACATTATTTTTAACAAGGTCAAAATTATCATTTTCTAACGCTTAACATTTGTATTGTCGTCATAACTCCCAATCAGGTTGTGCAGCTTTCCATACCTAATAATAAAATATATAGCTCTTAAGTATTTAGCATTGCAAACAGGAGAACGTGAGATTCATAATGAAACTTATTGCAGTTTAAAACATTGGAAAACCAAGAATTTTAATGTATTATGTACGAATCTCAAAGTAAACAATTGAGAAACTAAAACGTAGGACAAAACACGTTTCTTTATTTTATTTGTAACCTTTTTAAGCTTTCAAAACGTGCTGTTTTACCAGCATTTCGGGTAGCAGCATGCTTTGACTCCGTATAACGTCTAGAAGATTCGATCGGAACTCCTTGTCTGCTAAGATCGAGCTTTTTCTCAACCAATACGCGCTGACATGAAGCGTCACGATATTCTGTTTGAGCTTAATCACTTTACGCACACGAATACATGTGTAGGCTGGTAATAAAATATTATACAAATTGAGATTCTGTAAATGAATATGGTAAATTAAAAGAACGTAAATTAAAAAAAAATCCTTTTAAAGTTTGTAATTGAGTATTTTTTAAGTTCATAATTGAGAACAGTGTTTCCGAGACTTTATTAGTTTATAAATTACTAATTAAAAACTCTAAATAAAGAAATAATTATAGTAATTAGCTTACAAGATTAACGAATGAAGTACTATAACCAAAATACCATACACTTTTACAAATTGTAGATTCAACGCACGTACCGTTTTGTAGCAATATTACATTAGCGTAATTAAATACAACTGGCGTGTGTGTCGTTTACAATGAACTCTTTTTAGCGTAAGAGTCATAATCAAGAATTTTTTCTGCTTATTTTAATGTGTGTATTGTCGTGTGTGCTTTAGTTGTATTTTTTTTTTTAAATTTAAATTTTTTTATTTTTGAGAAGCTTACGTTGATTGTCGCACATTTTGGATGTAAGATTTTGTAATATAATTTGTAGATTTAGGACGTCGTGGGCTTGATAACTAAATAAATAAATAAAAAAGACTTAATTCAATACATAAATAAAACTTTATTCAGTTTATCGCTAGTCCCCAAACTATCCCTGGTATTGTGGTTAACTAGATTACAATGATTCCGTGGTACATAGTGCATGTTTAAGTAAAGAGAGAACGAACTAAGAAAAAGTAGTTTTAGTTTAACGAAATAATAGTCGTATATTTGAGAGTGTGGCTGACAGTTTTTATAAGCGTACACTGTCTGTGTTAGATTTTGGAGCCTCAGAGTCATGCGAACATATCTTGTAAGGCAAATGGTTCGTAATCCAATATGGCTAGAATAATTTCTATGTGTTTTGTGTATCTGGAATTTGACTATGTTAGAATCCATGGGTTGGGAAATTTTATTAAAAAAAGAAGTTATTATACCTATAAAAAACAAAAACTATAATAATACCAATTCTTGAAAGGCCGGCAACGTACTTGCGAGCCTTCTGGCATTGTGATGTCCATGGGCGGCGGTATCACTTAACATCACGTGAGCCTCCTGCCCGTTTGCCTCCTATTACTAAAAAAAAAAAGATGTACGGAAGTCTCTCTCGTGTCTGGACTTTAAATCGAGTGACACGAACTCTAAAACATTTTTGTTCGGGAGTCATATTTTTAGTATGGAAGTGCTAGGAACACTGACACAGGTATTTTTTACTTAAAAAGGTTCCCAAATCATACACATTGTAATGCATATGTACTTATAATGAATGAACACATTTTTCATATTAGCTCTAAGTCTCAAGTTTGATTCTCACCCAAGGTGCACCGTTAGGACCCTTTAGATTCATTTACACAGACTTGCCTGGACAAATCAGCGAAATGCATATGGACGATTAGTAGGGTAATTCATATCATTAATCAATGTTTAAACAAATGTGATGTCATTATAAATAATATCGTATTAATATGTTTCGTAAAACATTCGAGGAGCCACGCTGGGTTGAGGTCGTTGATTTAGTACTAGCATTGTTGGTCATTTGAGAGAATTGCAATTAGATTCGCTATGTATAAAGCTTCTAAATAATTCATTTCTTAAAAAATATTGGTACGTAATTTTTCAAGGATTTTTAATTGTCTACTTGATATAGTCTGTTACGATAGTAATAGTAATAATTTATTTTTTAAAGCAGATAATGCGTC
Organism: Pieris melete; assembly: GCA_963693345.1. Lineage (NCBI taxonomy): Eukaryota > Metazoa > Arthropoda > Insecta > Lepidoptera > Pieridae > Pieris > Pieris melete. The sequence continues at coordinate 1,061,337 of CAVNZK010000021.1, forward strand.
CATATGGTTATTATTGAGTTAGTTATATTATTGTCCTAAATATTATATAAGTAGGTTAGCTTTAAAGTATTTTTAATTATTTAAATTTACTGTACAGTTTTCTATGCAAATTCTTATCTTACTCGGAAATCTGTGATAGGTACATACTTTTAATGATAAGTTTATATTCTTTGCTTATTATATTTCTTTGATAAGTGATAATCGTCTTCGTAACTTCTAACAGAATTTTGTTTTTTTTTAATTTGCGATGTGTTCCATCGGACGTCAAGGCAGAACACGAAATACCACCCGTATCACCTCGATCTCCGACGTTCCACAATTGAGCGTTTCTTAAGGCGTTTTTGCCGCGCCTTGTGGAACCAGCTGCCCTCTGAAGTATTTTCGAGCCTATTCGACTTAGGGTCCTTAAGAAAAGGGTGTACCAATTCTAAAAAGGTTGGCAATGCACTTCGGAGCCTTATGGCAATGTAAGTGTCCATGGCCACGGTATCACTTAACATGAGATGGACCTTTGACCCCTGTTATATGAAAAAAAAGTGCGTGCGTACAAAGTACACTTGTCAGAAGTGAACTTCTTTGACAAACTAATTTTTAAGTCTTGTTCATATTTAAACAAATCTAAAACTTTAGATTTCCAAGACTTAGAGGGAGGAAAGATGTTAGGAATTTAATGAATTTAACTGACGTTAAAATATTAAGTGTCGAACATTAATACAAATAATAAATTTAATTTTTTAATTTATTTCTTCTAAATAAAAACACGTGGCATTTTAATTTACGATTCGTCATTTGCGATTTTAATAAATTATTTTGCATAAAACAAAATACTAATATTTCATATACTCTCTTTACGAAATTTTAATTTTAGAAATATAATTTAAGATAATTCACGCTTCTCACTCTCTCTCAATCTGTCTCAATCGCTCGCAAAAATTTTACCCTCATGCGCAAGAGTCACTTCAAAAATGTTTAAATATTACTTATTCATAAAATACAGAAATGTATATATCGAGAACATAGTTTACAGTTGGAGGAACATACCTGTTCCAAGGAATGCTGTCTGAATTCAATATTTTACAATAGAAATACTATCGAGATGGTATTCTGTCATAAATTTAAGCATGACTTACGCATTAATCATTATTTAAGCCGTGCGACTGCGCATCAGTAGCATTTTTTGAGGCCATTACATGAGCGATTACGTGAGTTATTAATGACACATGCATAAATTTGGCAATGGTATATCATTACTTCTGGCTATCACTCGGTATCAGAAAATTGTTGTGGCTTAGAAAGAATCTTATGTGTTAGACCAAATTAAATCATACAAAATGTATGCAAATTTGTTTGTGTCGATTGCTCTGTGATTGTTCATACATTGTTTTCTGCATTTTATGTATGTCATTTTGAACGCGTTAAGCTGTTCTGTGTTAAATTTATTGCATTTACGCTTAGACTATGACTTTAAGTGTAAAAAATTAAAATTCACAATAGACTTACAATACAATTATTACAAAGCAGAATTATTTGTATTTTTTGTATCATAACTCAAAAACATTATTATTTACATTATTTCCGCGTGACAAAGCCTATATATATTTCTAAATTAAAGCTAATTAAACTAATAATTTAGTAAAATCTCGAACAAGTACATTTTATAATCTTATGGCCGCATCGTTAAGAGATGAAACTAGTCTAGGGAATAGGCAGCAGCATCAATCATTGGCCGATATGTATCAGCTTAACACTGCTGTGCACTTGCCAGCCTCTATATCCATCTATATTAGCACGATTATCTGTGGAACACATTTTTGAATTTAGAATTATTTCAATTTAAAAACAGAATTTCAATTTTGTAATATGTACTCCAAAACTTATTAATCATTATAATTTAAAATGTGTTGTAAAGATATTCATTTATTCATTTTTTAAATTAAAATTATAATAATACTATTTTAATTTAAAAAATTTAGTTAGATATGTAATCTTGAGGAAAATAAAGACTTAATTAAGAGTTCTAAGTACAGAAAAGACAATTTTTTATTAAAAATATAATTATATAACCTAACATGAGTTACGTTACATATCTCTATCTTAATTAATAATTCAATTCGTAAACAAAATGTTAGCAATAATCGCACACTTGAAGCCAAAACGAGCCCTTTCGTTTTTAGCACACTCATAAATTGTAATTTAACATTCTCGTTTCCGATAATGTCCAATAACATAAGTGCCACTTACGAGTAGACTTAAGAACTCTTCAATAGCCAAGTTAGTTTATTGTTAATCCAGCAAAAAAAAATCTGGAAAATGCATTGCGCATACCCTACCGCGGTGCGACTGCTTAGTGCAGCAGGGTTATGTGGGACTCGCGAATGTGCATACCCACTAAAACCCCAAGGCGCCACCAACAAATGCCTTAGGCGGGATGCGGTAACAGCAGAGCCTAAAGGTGGAAACATACCTACTACTAAAACGCCACGGGACGCAACGTGTCGACACCCGAAATCCATCGTGCACATTACCAACACGCGACACCACGACTTAAATCCAATTCGTAGAAATTCCACACAGTATGCATTTTCAGTAAGAAAAAAATTTAAGGAATATTTTGGTGGTGAAGGCGCCGTTCCGTGGCAGCTTGATATTGTGAGGAAAGGTAGACAAAATTAAGAAATTGCAACTCATACAAAAGTCTTGTAATATAATATTTTAATAAAACTTTCTGCTTGTATTCATTTGTTCGGCTATTTCTACCCATGCATTATTACTCACAGTATTGTCGCTGTATTGAGCTAATCTCATGTCACAATATTGTTTCACCAACTCAGTTAATTGTTGGTCGTTCATTTCGCCAATCAATAAATCGAACGTTTGACGCATGGCGTCAACAACATGACAACACGCTGATCCAAATCGATTGGATGTTACCGCGTGTGATCACATGGCGTGTTGTATATATGCACCTAACCATATGAAATATATGGGATTGATAAGTACTGACATGCCTCGGATGGCGTGGTGTAGCGTCGCGTTTTAGTAGTATGTTTCCGTCTTTATCCGCTTCCCGACATGCGATGCGGCACTCTACCTCGAAATGCTGCCAGCATTAAAGGTACGCTGGCACGGGAACCAAACATTGTTGTAGTTTTTTATTTATCAATCTTTAATTATTACTATGAGTATGTAGGTTAAGAATATTATTGTTAAAATAAAAAACTAGGCAATTAAAAAGAGCGGCGGAGAGTTAATTGCCAGTTCTTCTCTTTCATTCCACGCCCTTGATTTGAGAACTGGCAGTAAATGTAAAATTAGAAGCATTGAATGTTTATTTCTTTTTTGACGTTCATAAGTGTACATTGTGTTACCTACATGAATAAATATTTTTTGACTTTGACTTGTAAATACTGCACATTTGTGTTCTATTTATGTAACGGGAGGCTTCCTTGATGTTAAGTGATACCGCCGCCCATGGACACTCACATTGCCAGAAGGTTCGCAAGTGCAGTGTCGGCCTTTTAATAAATTGGTACGTTGAATGTAATAAACTTATTCTTAATCTGAAAATTCCTTATATTACACGGTGCAGACATATTTATGTTTTTTAAGTATATACTTCGTTCGTTATTATACACAAAAAAGACAATTTAACGCATACCATTATAACATTTCAAAATTGCATAATAATATTTATAATTAATCATAACAGGACAGGATATAATATTATTTTTTCCTATGTAGGTTAGGAAATAATAGTATTATATCAACATTCAATATTCGTAAATAATTATTTATTTAAAAATTTTAATTAAGAGCAAGACCAAATACCGTCACTGAAAAAAGAGCAAATTACATAAACATAATGTCATCACTTAATGCCAGGATATTTTAATGTGGGAAATGTATTATAATGCTATAATATCGCTAATTTACTGGAACCTTATTAGGTTAAGCATAATGGTGGTATTATCGGTGATAACTTTACCATATGGAGCTTTTATTGGAAGCTTTTTATGTGCTTAAATTATCCTGGACCTGACTAAGTGATTATTTTTTATATGAGATCAGAAGCGTAGAGTATAAATTGTACATTCAAACACTTACCTTCAAGGAATTTATTTGTCGTCTGAGAGTGTTATGTTTTATTAATTATTATTTTAATTTATACACTATCGAGTAGCGTTATTAGCCAACGATTATATCAAAACATAATAATGATATTTATAAAACAAAAGAAACCGTGACCTCATATATAGATTTATCTTTAAACATTATGTAAAAAAAATTATATGTTCGGCTAAGACGTCTTATAAATTTTGCTGGTCTTGATGTGATTTCGTTAATTGGGTCCAAAAGAACAAGACAGTTCTTGAGAGATTTGGTACGTCGAAAAACGTATGCAGAATATCAAGTAAGCTGCGTGGACCATGTGTGACGCCATGACCGCTACCACCTTTCTTCTTTAATTATAATGGGTATAAGCTAAGCTAAGGTGACTGCAGAAGAATTGCTACAACAGTACACACTCCACGAGACTCACGGCCAACCTTCAGTAAGAGAGAGGCACCAAAAGAAGATGTGATTTACCATCTTAAGGTCTACATTACCAACAAAACTAATAAAAACAACATATTTAAAAAACGAACTCAAGAAAATCTTGTGTTTAAAATATCAGATTTAGTTCGACTAAACATCCATTGAAAGTGTCAGTAAAAAACAACCAATCGTTTAGTGGTTGTCTGTACACATATCCGATGTCAAACAACAATAAGAACGTTTAGACGTTATTCCACGGCATTGAAGTGTATACGACGACGGAGTAAAATATATAACTCAACAGATGTCACACTGAGCTATAGGCGCACTTATGTGGGGCCCCACAATGCTCCTCATCTGATGCAAGAAATTTAACGTTTTTAGGAAAACTATGTTTTTTTATATTGCCCTCAAACATTACACATATATATTGCAAGGATGAGAATCAGAAAAAAAAAATTCAGTGGCACTACAACCTGTTTAGGTCAGGGCCTCAGATTTCTGAATCTGATTCACGATCTTCTTGCCGCTTTACGCCCTTGAACTTGAAGCTAAATTAATTCTAAATGTAAATTAAGAGTTAATTTAGCTTCTTTTCTGACGTTCATAGTGTACTTGTTTACCTATATGAATAAAGTTATTTTGACTTTGACTTCGATCATTTGTCAATCTAATAGGCGAGTAGGCGATCAGGCTGTGCAAGACACACGCCGTCGACTTATTAGGTCTAAGGCAAGCCTTCTTTTCCTCACGATGTTATCCTTCACCTAGCGAATGTTATATACACACAGAGACAGTCCATTGGTGCACAACCAGGGATCAAACATACGACCTCAGGGATGAGAGTCGCACGCTAAAGCCACTAGGCCACTGCTTTAGTATATTTTAATACAGCGTTAATCTTTCTTACGATGACTCTAAACTAGCCCCATTGTTTAGATGAAATACAGGTGCAGTGGCATAAGGTCAAAAGCCCCGGGCCCCCGTAAGCTATACTCCGCCCCTGGCGATGACCATTCAATACACTTTCAAACGACCGAACAAGCGTTTAATTTACGGCAATAAGTCGTGAGTTTCACCGTAAACGGCTCAATTGGCTATTTGCATTCAAATAGTTTTTGTTCAGCTTCCCTATTGCTGGCAAATGTACTGATTTCTAAGTATCATTGTAAAAAAGGCTACTTATGTGAGTAAGACTTTGTTCTGCGTTTTTATAGGAGACACATTTAACTATAAATCAACTATCAAATGGATATTACATTGAAAAGGTTTCGCAACATATAACCTTATATAGCAAGTACTGATATTATGAAAGTTCGCGTGTCGATGTGTACCACAACAAATTTGTGTCTGAAGTCGAAACTTACACAGAATACAAAATACCTCCGTCCTTAAGAATAGAGCGTACTAATTCTTAATAGGCCGGCAACGCACTTGCAAGCAATGTGAGTGTCCATGGGCGGCGGCGGGCGGTATCACTTGACATCAAATGAGCCTCCTGCCCGTTTGCCTCCTATTACATAAAAAAAAATCTTTTTAAAAAACACTTTTGTATCGTAATTTCTAATTGCATCAGAAAGTTTAAGCGGAAAGTATATCTATTGATTAAGGTACTGAATGAAGTACTAAAAAATAATTTACTACCGTTTTAATAGCTTCTGACTGCTCAATTATGGGATTATAAATAAAATCATACTAATTGTATATACTTTTGAGCGAAAAAATAAGACGTATAATATGGCAATAAATTCTTGAACAAGTTGTCAATTAGACTCCGACTGTGTCTCATCTAATTACCAGATGAAAAAATTAAAGTAACATTTTGAGAAAGGTGCATACAGCAAGCGAGTGTTAAGCTATACTAAAAATCTGTCATTTATTTTGAATCCCTCAAATCTGTTAATAAATATTCTATATATTACACGGTGCATTTACACCGCGACCTACTAGCACTCGAAGATCCTGGTTTCAATTCTCAGTGAAACAAATTAATGTTTCACTGAGAATGATTTCACTGAGTGTGCTTAGTATCTGTGAGTACTTGTCATATAAAGATTAGTAAATAACTGAGACTGAGTCCGTTGCCTACCTAATCATAAAATTCACCTGATTTAATTTTCAAAACCCAACGAAATGCTAATGAAATGAAATAAATAAACTTATTGATACCCTGATTACACTCTTCTTGAACTTTTTCCTTAGCATTTCGTTTGTAACCAGGAAGAGTTTGCAATAAGTTTGCATTGCCTTTTTAATCATTTTATTCACCAGATTTTATTATGGGATGCTACCTGTGTAGACACCTTTGCCCCGTCTCATCTCCTTCGGACAAGCCAAAATGCTGGCGCGGCCGCAGAGCTGGCAGAAAATAACAAACGGCACAAATATAGGGTGTCTCAGTAAGAGTGCACTTTTTAAAATTGTAATATTTTTGTTTTCCTGCAAGTGGCAAGTCTGAAATTTGACAGGTGTCACCTCAATTTATTCCGATTATTAAAAATGGAGCATTTTTTGAAAGTACAAATCGTTATAATTGTGAAAACTCATCACAAAAGTAACGCTGAAAACGCTCGCAAACTTCACCAAATTTTCAGCCGAGAAAGTGCACTTAATGTGTCAACCAATCGAAGAGTGGTCAAAAAATTTGAAGAAACTGGGTCAATTATGGATTATAAGAATCTATTGCGTCAACGTACCGGTCGGTCCCTTGACCGACATTGCTGCTGTAAACGAGAGTATCGCCGAATACCCAAGAACATCAATTCGACGCAGCAAATTTTGACTAAAGACCTCCACCTTCATGCGTACAAGATTCAGTTAACTCAAGAGCTCAAATCAGCAGACCAAGGAAAGCACCAGCAATTTGCTCAATGAGTAATGGAGCAAAGGGAAGTCGATGCCAATTTTTCGAAAAAAGTCTTTTTCTCCGATGAACAGAACAAATAATCTCACGAAATTTTGATGTCAACTAGCCACCAAGATCGTGCAATTTAACGCCGTGCGATTTTTTCTTTGGGGTTTTGTGAAATCTCGAGTTATTTGCGAATAAACCTGAAACCATTCCTGAGCTCCAATCGGAAATCCAACGCGTCATCGGTGGTGTACAGCCACATCTCTGTGCAAAAATCTTGGAAAATTTCATGAAAAGTGTAATGGCCTGACATCCGAGCCGTGGAGGTCATTTGCCGGATATTTTATTCCATACTTAATCGGAACATGTCTTCTTTACAATACAATAAAAATATCAGAAGTATGTCATAAAATACTTGTCTTTATTTAAAAATTAAAAAGTGCACTCTTACTGAGACACCGATATAAGAGTATTTCCTCCAACTTCAATTTTGTTCCCTTTGGAGTAGAGACTCTTGGGCCGTGGGGTTCAAGTGCACAGGCGCTTATTAAAGATTTAAGTTGGCGCCTGGTAGATAGTACCGGTGACCGCAGAGCTGGCACTTTCCTGGCTCAAAGAATAAGTCTTGCAATACAACGAGGAAATGCTGCCAGCGTTAAAGGTACACTGCCACAGGGACCAAACTTTTTAAATTTGTTTTAATTTTCATTTTATTTATTTTTAATTATTTTTGAAGTGAAACTTCTTTATCGGGGTTGGAAAAAAATTTAGTGTAACATTTTTTCGTTACGCGTCACGTTTTTCGGTTACGCGCCATGTTGCTTTTCATACAATTAATGAAATTCTATAATAATCTTCGTAGTAATAAGGTAAAATGAAATATTTGTATTCATGTCTATGATAATAAAAGCCTTTTGTTAAACTTCATCTAATTTAACGAATTTCTGTAAAGTTGCATATACAGGGTGGCCAAAAAGTCGTGGATCAAACGCAAATAGGAGATAGATGAGGTCATCAGCGGCAAAAAATTGTTCTACGGGAGGTCTCTAAGGTCAACCCCTGCAGAGTTATGATTTATTTTGGTTTTATATGAAAATTGACTTTTTTTTACTAATTCTTCTTAAAATTCGAAAATATCTACATCCTGTATCTTTCTCATAATATCCACTAGATTGGTACTGATGAGTTCTTGCGTTAGACATACTATTTATAGTTGGTTATTGAGTGTATTCAAGATAATATTAAGTGATACGATATAACATTTTTTCAAATCATAAATTTTTGTTTACTTTGGACCCCACTGTGAAAAAAAATTACTCCACCGAAAAGTGTCCCTGTACTACAAGTTTTGGCGCATTTAATAGGGATTCTGAAAAGGTATTACACGTGGCCATGAGTCGCTCGAATATCTTTCTAGGAAGAATTACAAACAACGATTGTGAAATAATAATTGTATTAAAACAATTATTTCTCAAGGTTGTTTGTATGAAACAAAATATTTTACAATAAAATATGCTCAAAAATTCCTGACTCTGACCATAATGCTTAATCTGCACCGTCCAACAACTTCCTACGTAACCCTCCAGCCATCTGTCCAATTTTTTGAATCTAGTCCGATTCACACAGTACTGGTCCCATGTAGGTAAATAATCTATCATAAGTCCGAATCGTTGTTGTTTTTTCGTCCTAGAAAGATACTAGAGCGACTCATGGCCATGTGTAATACCTTTTCAGAATCCATATTAAATGCGCCAAAAGTTGTAATACAGGGTCACTTTTCGGTAGAGTAATTTTTTTTCACAGTGGGGTCCGAAGTAAACAAAAAGTTTTGATTTGAAAAAAAATTATATCGTGTAACTTAATATTATCTTCAATACACTCAATAAACAACTATAAATAGTATGTGTTAAGCAAGAACTCATCAGTACCAATCTAGTGGATATTATGAAAAAGTTACAGGATGTAGATTTTATCGAATTTTAATAAGAATTAGTAAAAAAAAGGCCATTTTCTTATAAAACGCAAAATAAATCATAACTCTGCAGGGGTTGACCTTAGAGACCTCCCGTAGTACAATTTTTTGCCGCTGATGACCTCATCTATCCCCTATTTGCGTTTGATCCACGACTTTTTGGCCACCCTGTAGTAGATCATTTTTCGAAAAATAAGATCATAAAGAAGTTTCACTTCTTACGAGTGTACACCTAGTACACGCACAATTTTTTTATTATTACTTTATAGGTTAAGAAAATTGTAAATACTGTATTTATGAAATTAAATAAATAATCTTATTACTTAGTTACTTTTGTTACGCTCTTCTTGAAGTTTCACCTTAACATTTCCTACGGCACCTGAAAGTTATTTGATCTCTCCATTGCCTTCCTAATAATTTAATTCACCTCAATTTATTATAATTATGGAACGAAATGTTATTAAAATTAAATAAATAATATTATTGTTACCTTAATTACGCTCTTCTTGAACTTCCTTCTTAGCATTTCGTACGTGACCATGAATAGTTCACTTGCGATACAGCTATCCGTTCCCTTCCTAATCATGGAATTTAACTGCGTTTTTCAAGGCAGTTTCTGCCGCGCACCACCACTATGTGGAACCAGCTGCCCACTGAAGTATTTCCGAACCAATTCGACTTAGGGTCCTTCAAGCAAATAGCGTACCAATTCTAAAAGGCCGGCAACGCACTCGTGAGCCCTCTGGCATTGAGAGTGTCCATGGGCGGCGGTATCACTTAACATCAGGTGAGACTCCTGCTTGTTTGCCCCCCGTTCTATAAAAAATAAATAAATAATAATAACTGATTTTATTCGTCATATTACTTTGTTAAGGAAATTAAATAAATAAAGCATCGTAAGGTATGAGAAGCTATCTGACCACAGCCTAAACTAAGACCATCCAAATAGGCTACATTCATTTACCTCCCGATGCGTTAGTGATTATAAACGAATGCAATGATTGTTGAAGATCTGATAGCGGTGTAATAGCTTGTAACGTTGTGAATGATGTTGATCAATAGGATTGTTAAATAGAACATTATTACTGGCAATGTATTTTTAATTACATAACAACTCCTAGTTATTTATTTACACTGTGTTACCATATACAAAGACATACATATAAAAAAGCAGGTTACATAAGTTATTAGGCAACAGGCGGCCTTATCGCTAAGAAGCGATTCCTTTCAGGCAACCCTAATATGGCACAATAATAAAAGAGAAACCTATAGAGGGTAAAGTAAAAGAAGAGCATAGATAATTAACAAAAAAAAAACTCAAAATGATATGTAACTATAACTAAAATAAAATAAAAATAAACAAAAATGTAAAAGCTAATCCAAAGGTTAATTGAGTCACAATTAATATATAAGAAGTAGTAGTTATTGATAAACACGTTATTATCTGTGGTTTTTTTATAGAACAGAGGCTGGAGGTTGACGCTAAGCGATACCGCTTTGGACACTCTTAATGCCAAATGCGTAGCCAGCCTTTAGAACGCGTCAACCTCATGGCTGGAGGTTGACGCTAAGCGATACCGCCTTGGACACTCTCAATGCCAGAGTTCGCAAATGCGTAGCCAGCCATTTAAAAATTGGTACTCTCTTTGCTTGAAGCAAAGTTAATGAAACAAAGCAAAGTTAAACAGCCCCGTTTCTTTTCACATACATACTTAAAAGGCTGCCAACGCACTCGCGAGCCTTCTGGCGTTGAGAGAGTGTCCATGGGTGGCGGTATTACTTAACACAAGATGAGCCCTTCTTGTTCTATAAAAAAAAGGGTGCGTGTACTTATGTAAAAATAGTTGTTGATTACATGCAAATAATAAATTACAATTAAATAATCAAAGACTGGAAAAGGAGTCATTATAATCAATAAAGCTCAGTTTACATTTGATAAATTTAATAAATAAATATTTATTATTGTTTTCTTACATTAAGTGTAACATTAATTCTATTATTAATCGAATGTTGTTTTTAAATTATGTCCAATGCCGTAGCATCTTCCGTGGGCAACTTCATTCTGTTAATTTTGTGTCACGGTGCGCGCACATCGTAAAATTTCACCCTCATCAATTTTTCATAACGCGCCTAAAGAAGTATAACTTCAAAACAACTTTTACTATAACATACAAATTCAGAATATTCAAATATGTTTACCTAAGAATTTGATCATAATCTGTATCTTGTCTGACCTATAGCTGGTACACGCCTTTAAGCACTTTATGAAGATAAATGTCAAAGATAGTAAAATGATATCGGTGTGGGTGCGAATTTAGTGCTGGAAAACGTGATGGCGAAATTAGAGCTTAATTTTCACCTGGTATTCTGCGTGGGGCTCTCAAAATCCATATTTCTTGCTATTTCTTTAATAATTTGAATATCAGGACCAATATAAGAGTCTCTCTTTCAACTTCGATTTGTTCTCTTTGGAATAGAGACTCTTGGGCCGTGGGGTTCAAGAGCATAGGCGCAAATTAAGATTTAAGTTGGCGCCTGGTAGATAGTACCGGCGATCCCAGAGCTGGTGGTTATCTCGCTCAACGAATAAGTATCGCAATACAGCAAGGAAATGCTGCATTAAAAGTACACTCCCACAGGGACCAAACTTTTTAAATTTGTTTAAATGTTATAATTTTTATTATATATTTAATAATTTTAAAAGCTTACTTTCTTTACATATAGATTGGTTTAACATACCGGTAACATGGTCTTTACGATGTAGGTAGTAAAGTGGTAGTAGGTAGTTGCGGCAATGTTGCCGCTGACAGAAAGAGCCCATTGCCTCAATGCCTCAGGATTGTCATTCTCACGCTTAGCAACAAGGTCTTACCTTACTTCGCAATATAAAAAAAAATCATAGAAAATCTCAATTTACACAACTAATAACGTATTAACCCGCAGAAAATAGCTAGTTTTAAATTGTATATTAATACATTGTAATATATACTTTGTTTCATTCAAGTAATCCTTTCTCGTTCTCCTACATTCACAGTCGTTTTAAATCAAAGGTGCCGCCTTTACACTTAGAACGGCGTATCAGATCGCCTGTGATGGAAAGCCTACTAAATAACAGTATTGTGCCTAATTTAACTGCTCGAAGCCTTATAGGTCGTGCTGTTCCATTCAATGGTTGTAACATAGGCATTGTGGAACCGGAAAAATATGAAAATAATGGAAAGAATCTTACATTTTATACGAATAAAATACTGTAGTTTTAATCATTTATATTAATTTTAAATAAATTACGTTTTGGGGTCCCATAATCTATTAAAATAAAAGAAAATGTATGTATAAAACATAAACGACGTATACGAATTAAATAAGAATATTTTAAAACAAACAATTATCTACAATATTAAATGTACAAAATTGAAAATGTTCTGTTGTATTCAAACTGTTATTATTAAGAAATGTCTTTATTCTTAGTAAAAACGACGGGTTGCACTCCGGCAGTGCCGGCAGAAGTGAATACTTGAATATTAACGTTGTGCATTTTTGAAACTTTGGAATGGTTAGGGAATAATTTTGCACGAATTGCTTTAATTATTAGTATAGAAGTACTATCATTAATGTGGTAGAATACAATATTTATTTATTGCGCTATCGTTCATACATGACAATTTATCTACACTAATATTATAAAGAGGAAAACTTTGTTTGTTTGTTTGATTGTAATGAATAGGCTCATAAACTACTGGACCGATTTTAAAAATTCTTTCACCATTCGAAAGCTACATTATCCACGAGTAATATAGGCTATATTTAATTTTGAACAAAAATAGGGTTCCGTAAGATATCAGGGTTTTTCGGACACAAGGTGTAAAAGATCAACCAAAAAAGTTACTTATTTTGCGTACCCTGCCTAAACTATTAAAGATAGAATGTTCTAAGTAATTGTAGATCTTATAAATATCTACAAAAAAGTCCGCGACACACTATACCCATCTATGTCGAGTGAGGCACAATAACCATAAATGATAAACATGGCAAAATGACGTTTGCCGGATCAGCTAGTATTATGTAAATTAAATACGCCGCGTCAGCTGTCTACTCTCCATCCGTCTTACGAATTTTCGATCAGGTCGCGAGTTTAAAATTTTTTACCCATTCCAAAAGATAGATAGATCTAAAACAGATAAAATATTGGACTCGTAAAATCAAACATAAATCCTCAGTATGTTGTCTATGAAAAATCTACAATTATAACGAGTTTAATGTATGAACAGTGTTTTTATCTCTCCGCACAAACAATTAGTAATAATAAATGGTTGTTTTTACCTAAAAAGGAGAGTATTAGGCTCTATGTGATAATTAACACATGTTAAGGCTACCATGGGATGAAAAATTACGACACATCTTTGACAGATCACTTTAGTTTCTTGTTTGAATTTGGAACGCACCTTCATCTCAACACGTGCCACAAAAAGTGTGCTGTCACTCCGTGATCGAGTGCTTATTGTTAAATTCTGATTAAAAAATGTATTAATCTCCAATACATTTCGAAATCTCTTTATTGCCTTAGCATAAGGTTGAAAATGCTTTAGATAATTCTCGTCCGGGTTCGTAGTTTTTAACCGTTAGTCACGGACGCGACAAGTATTTACCAGTGGTATTACCCCGGAACTTCGTGCATTCTTGTAACGAGAAAAAACCATATGAGATCAATTATTGTAATAAATATTGAGCATTGAATAACTGATGTTTTATAGAACGATTTTATCTCTAGCTATGTCTCAAATATAAAAGAGTAATATTTCATAAATTCTCTTTAGGAATTTTTTGAAGTTATACTTCTTTATTTATTTATTTTTTTATTTATTAAACTTCGTTGCAAAAAACAATAAATCAAACACAATACAAAAAAAATTATAAGGGATGCAACGGGCGGCCTTATCGCTAATAAGCGATCTCTTCCAGGCAACCCTAGTTAAAGAAAAAACTAAAAAAGAAACATGATTCGTGCGAGAAGTGCAGAAACAAATGTTATATAAAAAAATATATATATATATACATAGTACCTTAATCTAAAGTAATACAAAATATTAACAACGGACTAAAAACTTAAAAGCTAATCTTACAAATACATGGACAGCAAATAGTGATGTAAAAGGAAACATAAGATTTATACAAGTCACGATTGATCAGGATAGGATAAGGTTAAGAAATGAGAATACAGAAGAGTTTTAAAAGATGACAGAGAGGTAGCCAATCGTACGGAGTCGGGCAGCGTATTCCACAACTTAATGGCGGAGATTGTGAATGAATTGCCTAAGAAGGATGAAGTGTGAGATGGAATTTCCAATAAACATCTATTAGAAGAGCGTAACATATAGTTAGAAGGACCTAAGAATTTAAAGTGATTTTTGAGATAAGAAGGGGTTTTCGGATTGAAAAGAATTGAGTATAGAAGTTGAAGAAGATGAGCGCGCGATCTTTAGGCGCGTTATGAAAAATTTATGAGAGTGAAATTTTACGATGCGCGCGCACCGTGACACAAAATTCAGTATGGGCGCCGAGCGTGCGCGAGATGGGAATAAGACAATCTACTTGTAGTACCTTTTAAACAAATAAAGCAGTTTTAATTATTTTTTCAAAGAAATTTAGAAATTCTTTTTCACAAAGACCTATTTATACTTAGTTAAAAGGTTATGAAACATACCTAGTTATTAAATTGAATTAATAATATATTATAATAATAATTATTATTAATATTAATTAATAATTGAATAGTATACTAAATATTGTTAAATTATTAACGCTTAATATTGATTATTAATTATTTAATATTTAAAAAAAATAAAGAAAGCCAAAGAAGTATAACTTCTTATGCGCGTACATAAGTACACGCACCTTTTTTATTTTAAAAATGGAATTTCTATACGTCAATTCACCCTTCTCACTCTCTCTCAATCGATCCAATTTTAATTTATGTTTGAGGAGAAAATATTGAAACGTTTCTAATTTTTATTTTGATACTTACAATTTTGTTTACCATGTGATGTCAGAATTATTGATTACCTACTATGTATTGAATAAATACTTGATGTTACAATTCTTGAAGTGCATTCAGTTTATTTGACTGATACCCGTGTTTCATTCCTAACTCTATGGACATAGAACGGTCTACTATGAGGCCGACCAATCAGGGACAGCCTTCGGACATTTAACAATTTGACAATATTAAGATTGTAATTTGCGGTTTCACTTAGATTATAATCTACCGAATAAAAATACGTTAAATTGTAAGCAGTACGTTGAGTTCACAATCTTTCGACAGTTTACAATCTCGCGAGATTACAATCTTACGGTGTTTACAATTTTACGGTGACATATACACTCGCTAGCCTTCTGACGGTGTGAATATCCTTTCGATTGGATTTAATTAGCACTTGCCTGTTTGACCTTCTATGAATAATAATGACAACTTAAAATTATCGGGTTTGCACTTACAAATCTATTACCAAAACTTCCGCATACAAAACAATAATTGAACTTTGGTATTATAACCTCAAAATTAAAAGGTTTAAGAGAAGATATAGTATAATATACAAAACAGTAACTATCGACTATAGTTTTTAGGTTATTACAGTCAAAAAAATACAGGCAGTAAATGTAAAATTAGAAGCATTTAATGTATATTTCTTTTTGACGTTAATTGTGTTACCTAATAAATGATTTTTGACTTTGACAATCAATAGCTTCCGATCAAGCAAGAGGTTTTTCGATGTCATGTAAATTTAATGTTAATAATCGTAAAGTCTCGGCTAACACAATAAATAGTTATCTACACTTATGCGTTAACAAAGCGAGAACAGACACGCAACATGCCTTGTTTATTTTATGAATGAATTAACTACATTCAAGCACGTTAGTTAGGTATTTTACTGGTTGCTCGAGGGTCTTGAGAACTTGCTATTTCTACGCCAATTATATACTGACTAGATTCGATTCATCTGCGGATGATATATGTTTTAAAATTATTATTTTCTCATCACCATTTTGCCATCTTTATATTTCAATCACTTTATAAAATTTTATTTTAATTAATAGGAACTTATTTGTATTAATACGAAAATATTTTAGTATTGTATTGATTTAAAATATATTATATATTATGGGAAAACATAAATATGCAATACATAAAAATTAATATTACACCTACAAAGAAGCATAGTACTTAATAATTTATGAAATATATGTCGGAGCGATATCGTCGATATGGACATCGTCATTAGCGGGTGTAGTGGGCATTATGTGGGCAAAGTGTGAGCACAAAAGACACGAATAATTATCGTACTGTATTTTATTTAGATTGATTCCGTTTAACACTAGCTTATACTATAATGAGCAGCGCGCTTCAAGATCGATTGACTCGATCAAAACATTTTTTTGGTAATCCAAGCAGACCCGATATATATTTATTTATATCTAACTATATTTGATAAATCGTAATTATAATAATTGTATCGTACAAATTCATCTTACGTCGCTTAGTAAAAAATTTAACAAATATGTATTTACCAAACACATGCCATTTTCTATACAGCTCCTTTACTCTGTGCAAATGTTTACCCTTTATGCCTCTAGAATCGTTTCCTATTACCACAGGATACACAAAAAGAAGTATCGTTACAGTTATCTCACTTAGCCAAAGAAGTCGGATTTTTTCGACTAATATATTCCAGCGACACTTTTTTCGAACAACATATAATGACATCAAAAGTAGTATTTGTCATTAGTTGGTCCATACACGGGGAACAAGTTCTCTTCCAAATCCGGATGAATGTAGGGTTGTCAGTACGGGTATGGTATCGCGAGTGATAAAATGTATAGTTTATATCTTAAGGAGTGTCCATACATGACTAATAAACATTACTATTTAAACTACAATAAGTCCCAATAGCGCAAACAAATCTACGTGTCTATGATATTTTTTAAGAAAAGACAAAAGTTGCTATGAAATATAAAAATTTTGAATGCTTTCATACATGCAATATCTATCTTTTGAAGATATTTATTTCATCTTAATTTTAGGGTTGCAAAAAAGAGTATTTAATTACATAATATTGACATTTGTATAAAGAACATTGACAACCCTATATGAATAGTTAGAAAACAAGGTACGATTTCCGATAACGCTCATAATATGCAGTCTTGTCCCTGATTGCAACTCATTAAACAAATTAGTTGTGAATTGAAAAAAATGGTGATAGCATGCCTTATACATGCTGCGGCTCTCAAGTATTTCTATTATTGAAATCGTTTCTTTTTGTTATATTAGCCTCACCTAATATAAAAAAAAACGTGTGTACTTATATGTTAGAAGAACACGCGTTAGAAATTAAACTTCTTTGGGGAAACAAGATAAAAATCTTTTCAAAAAATTTATCTTTCACCTTATTCTACGTTTGTAGAAAAAACGACACTAATAATAAACAAACGTAAAATTTTACTCTCAAGAAGTATAACTTTAAAAAAATTAACAGCGCTACAACCTTTTAAGGGCCCAGATTTGTCTAATAAGCAAGTAAGTGATCCTGTACCTGATCTAATCGACTTTTAGGGCCTAAGCCAACCTTTCCTCCGATGTTTTCTTTCGTACGAGCGAGTGTTTGATGCGCAAATAGAAAGTCCATTGATAGTGAAATTGATAGTTGAAAGTGCCCGGGGATACTACATCAGGGATAGTCGCACGCTGAAGCCACTAGGCCAACACTGCTCTTATTAATATTTTCAACACATGGTTGAATTTCTACTTACTTGAAGACATTAAAAATCGCGGGTCCTCAATGGATCCAGGGGATCGGAGATGGCACGCCTTGGAGGAGGCCTTTATTGGCTCCTGATACATTAGTATATATAGTTAGTACTATAAAAAATATTTACTAACACATAGGATAAATAGATATTAGTGTATCAGGAAATAGTTTAGGGCTAAAAATAAAATAAATGGTTAAATTTCTTGCTAAACAATTCAGATTGAGCACTCCTTGCTCCTGCTACACTTTTAGGCCAGTTCTAGAGGCATATTATTGTCAGCGCTCAGTAAAATATTTAAACTGTAAACGCCCAAACCACTTGATTTTTGAGTAAAATTTTTTTTTGATTTGCGCTGTGTTACGGAAATTTATAATGGGATGACAACACTGGTACACTACACGCTCCATTTGGGGGTAACGGGATTTGATGGTCGTCTGTTAATCTAGTAATTATAAAAAATCTAGACAAAAAGGCCAGTCAAGATAAATATAAACTTCAGGTTGTTCTTACCGAAGCGATTAGCAATAAACATTGTTGTACTCACGCGCGGTTAAATTAATTAATCTTACACTTTAAATTACCGATTAGAATTAACTGATCAGTTTTTCAAAACTGTTAAGATTAATGTTCTTTGATATTGCAGTCTTCATATAAATAATTTTTATATTATAAAAATACTGCTTAATTTAATTCATAGATTTTTTATAGAACACGGGGGAAACGAGCAGGAGACTCATCTAAGTGATACCGCCGCCCATGGACACTGTCAATCTCAGGCTCGCGAGTGCGTTGCCGGCTTTTTAAGAATTGGTACGCTTTTTAAATATGTCGATTAAATCACCCGTTACGTTAAGTTATGACCCAAAAAACATTTCGGCGTCTCTTAATTAAATATTTTTTAAAATAAATCAACGTTAGGTATGTATGTATAAATCAAATATATTAAATTTAATGTAACAGACGCTTTAATTTAAATTTATTTACCCTATACATTTTTAAACACACACACACAAATTAAAGCTTTTTCATATTAAGCACTGTCTATATTTGAATCGAATCTACCAGGGGCGCAGAACGTGACAAGACTATTAGCGTCGTCATCGACTAGGTAACAGATAAAATCTACAATGTTCGTGTAGAGGGGTAATAAAAATAAATGGGCAATGGGAAATATAGGGAACGATAAGTGGTTGTTAACAACGAGTTTGCTCTAATGACGCGCATATGATGACAGGGGACATGCGCGGGCCTTATCATATATATATTCATAATGATTTTCTAAGATCAATTTAAATTTAAGGAAAACCGTTTTTTGGGTCTTAAAACGAGGTTTTTGTATGAGCTTACTCACTCTGCAGGCGAGTGGCCTCTAAATCAAAAAGCCACTTAGAACTCGCCCAAGTCTTACCAGTGACACCTGGACGTGCCAATGGCGAATTGGTATTCCCAGATATGCTTGACACTCTGATTCTCTTCCATTTTCTCTAGGTGGCCAATCCAGGAGTCTTTTGGCTTCTGCTATCCCCATGGTTTTGGATTCGGATACTATGTCCTCATTCAGTAATATAACACATTGCTGCTTGCAACTTCTTCCTTTTGATCATAAGCAAAATCCCAAAACCTATATGATTTTTTAGAAAGTAATATAAAAAAAGTATTTTTTATAAAAATTACGTAGTTTTGTCTTTGATTGACATAACCTTTACACATTTAACATAACAATTATTTAACATAATTTTAAATTATTTAAAATTATGTCAAATAATTGTAAATTTATAATAATACATAACTTTAATCCGGTAAAAAGTTTTTTCTTTAAATTACGTAGTTGTTTTGGTTACAGGTTAGCAGGATTCTAACGCTGCATTGCGATTATTTAAAATAAGACTGTTTTCGGAGTAGAGAAAGACGCACATTAAATGATAGACGCTATCGAGCAATAGCCATGCAATTATAAAATCATCTTGGATGAGAAATTCTTTAATTAAGCAATGAAATTAATCAGTTATTCAAAATAATGACTCAGCATAATGTGCTCCCTCGACTGCCATGACATAAGTCTTACGATATATTAGATTCGTCAAGCATTCGTATTCTTTTACATGAAAATTGCAGTTTTTCATAACTCACAAGTATAAAAGAGAAGTCAGATTCAGAAATGAAACTGAGAAGTTGGTACTTCAGAGAAGTTGAGAAGTCTGTCCCATATAGATACAATACATTTTCGATATACGGGATTCAGACTTTCTTTTATTTATATATTGGGATAGATTTAAAGTTTGTCACTAAATTACGTGCTAACTTACTTAAAGCTCCGATTCTTTTCTCATATCATTAAGTCGCATGTATATGTTGTATTTGTTTAATCACTATTCTGTAATAAAATGATGAGTTAAATAATTACAGCTGTTGTTTACACATTAGGGATGTTATTAGGCAGGAATAAATTAATGGGTAATTTGCTATTTTATTTTATATCTAAGATATTACGACTTTTATCGATTATATCCATTAATTCAAAGTTTCATGAGGATCACCTTAATGGAAGTATTCCACTGTTTACATCACAAAACACTTTTGTGAACTAGCGAACTGTGGAATCGACTAAGATTCTTCCCTAAGAGATACGACCTCAAATTGTTTAAAGAAAGAGTATACTCCTCTCTCAAAGGCCGGCCCACTAGAATGGGTGTCTATTGGCCGCGGTGACTGTCCTATTTGGGTGTCCCTTAAGCTCGATTGCCCCCTATACTATAAAAAAATACAATAGTGTTGCTTTCAATGCCAATTTCGTAGTCATTTTAACAAGGCGTTAACACAAGCCAAGAACGCTGACCAGGCAATTATAGGATTCTTCATCCTTAACGGAACAAAAACGTGTTAGTGTCTAACCGATAATTATTCACTATTTTAATTCATTCAAGCTTCCTGTGGTGGTATTTTAACAATTTCCTTAACCGTGTATATTGTTCCGATTTAATGATTTTGTCTCTGTATGGACGGGAAAAAGTGTGATGGATGGTGTCATCTCGTGGTTAGGGTTGTGTTTCATTCTTAATACTTTTTGGCCCTAGTTTCTGGAATGGAATTTAAAGACTAGATTCATGCAAGCAATTAATCAAAATAGGTACTTAAGAAATGGCGTTTTCTTCCAGTTATTTGTAAATTAATAAGCGATCTTTAGCGAGTATAAGAGTGAAAAACCCGTGTTTCTAAAATGCATTTTTTTAAACTACAGCACAAACATACACGGGTTTTATTAAAATAAATTATTAAATATTTACGAAAGATTTACCCTAAAATCGCAACCTTCGTAAAATTCACAAATGCTTTATCGTACGCTACTTTATTTTTTTTTTGTAATTCTTAACATTCACAAAAACGTGAAGAAGACTACGTAACATCAAATTATTATATATTATATTTTATTACATAAATAATTAAACATTAATTATTTATTATTAAGTAAACACCTTTTAAAGTGTGGGAACCTATGTGTATATATAAGTCTTCTGTGGGTGTATTTGTACTCATTATATACTCACATTATATTCACTAGGAGAATTGTATATATTTTTAATTATACCAATTATATTTTTAGTTAGAAAATTAGTATTTAAGCCGCAACAGACACCGTCTGTCGGGTCTGTGGCGGACTTTATGCCTTTATTCATAAAAGCTAGAGTTAGCTATATAATTGTTAAGTAATAACTTAAAACTATTATTATTATTATTTCTCGGTAGAGAGCATGATATATTATATAATCATACCTAAGAGTTACTCTTTTGTCTGTATAATTTCTAAATGATATTCCAATAACTTCCAAAACGTATTATTGATTTATCGTATCCAGGACCTGTGTCAAAAGCTTTTAAAATATTTTAAAAGTTTATAAAGCATTATAATGATGTAAGAATTGTTGAATCGGTCCAGTATTTTTTTATTTCGTTACAAAAATACAGTTACTCTAGATTTTGTTTGTTTAACAAAATAAGAGGATTTTATTGGGTCAACCCTATTACGCGTTAAGTTTTTGCGTCGCAATGTTTGCATAATGATCGTTGAATGTGGTCTCACTTAATTACTCTATTTACATAAAATGACACTTACCATTTTCCTTGGGAAAAATCCTTATTCAAACATAATGTTTTTCAGGTCATACGAGACAACAGAGCGGAAGTACTACGTCGAAAATGTGTAAGTTATATTTTGTATTATTAAAACGAGTATTTGATAAAAGATAAACCTTTTTTCTTTTCCATTCTAGAACCATTCATATTTAGTCTGTCAATAAGTTTATTCTCGTTTAAGTAAAGACATTATTCCTATTTCAAATTTGACATATTTGATGTGTTTAACTTTAGAGTACAATCACTGTACCAAAGAAGTACCCAAATCCATATGTTTTTATCCACTTGTTTCGTGATCATTTTTTATAAATAGGCAACTATTACGGCTAACTACGTTCTGTGCCTTAAACGCCGTCTATTTTTCGGTCAACATACCGATTTCGTTGTTTTTCATAAGCGTGCGAGCCAGTGTTAGAGAAATATTTGAGTAAATTGAAACGCACAACCTCAGTGTTGAAAAGTAGTCGCTGAAACATAGGCTAAGATTAGTCGCAGTATATATTCAAATTTTTAAAGAACTTTATTTCTCATTATAAAAAGAATGTATTTTATTTACACGACAAACTAAATATATATTGTATATTCGAACGAGATACACGTCGCCATCAGCTGTCCCAATCTTAGTCTACTAGGCTCATTCTGATATGTATCTTTAATACCCTTTTGAATTGGTTAAACACGCTAGTATTACAAATTTTTAGACGGTTATTGATTAAATAATTGCACACCCTCATACTTAATAGACTTCTTCAAATAATTTGTACGCTTCGGCAAGATAAGCAAACTCGCTCGACGAGTATTGCGTGTAGCGGAGGTAATTCAAAAAAGATATTCCAATAAATGTATATTATACAAGAAAAAATATCAATTCAACCGGCCATATCCCTTAGAAAATGCGCTACAAATTTACGATATAGTCGAGCGTGGAAGTGATCTACTCCGGCGTCTGCAATTACTTGAGTGGCGCAAGAAAGGAGCTTATAAGTACTAGTAAGTACTAAGCGCACAAACTCTTGGTTTCTTAAGAGATTTCTATTTAAAAATGTATTCATTTTATTTATTAACACTTCGTTGCAGGAATATAATACAATTGACATAATTAAATGAAAAGGAGGGCAACTGGTGGCCTTATCGATTTCGAGCGATCTCTTCTAGGCAACCACTGTGAAAAATAAAATAAATTATTTATTAATTCGTAATCTAACAGCTAACATACATATTATAAAATAAAACACTTGGACAATATAGAAAGCCACAACAGATTACATAGATGAACAATATATATATACCTATGAAACAGAAAATACAAGTACCTACAATTTATTAAAAAAAATAGTAATGGAAACTGAAATTTAACATTAAGCAAACGATACTATTCAAAGAAAATAAATTAGAGTGTTGTATTAAATTAGATAAGGCAACAAGAAGTGCAAAAAGACAATACATAAAGTTAATTGACAAAACTAAAATAGGAACAAAAAAGTATTTTCTTTTTTATAATGAGAAAATTAGTTATGTTCTATTAATGATTTTATACGCGTGCAAGCATTTTGTATGTGATAATAATTACAATGAACTTCTTATTATACATATGGTCACTTCAAGTTCAAAGGCCAAGGTACGCCATCCGGTCAATGCTATAAATAGTATATTTTATAGACGTTGGATATAAACTTCATTTAAAAGTTAAAAAACCTATTATTTAACAATTAAACGGAAACTTCAAAACCTATCACTTCATTGTTGATTTGCCTATACGTACACATATCGTTTATTTGTGTTAAGACAGTTTTCACACAATATATCTTCTTGTAGGTGTTAGAAGGAAAAAAAAGGGTGCGTGTACTTATGTACGCGCGTAAGAAGTTATACTTCTTTGGCATTATGAAACATAGTTTTTGATTGCATGCAAATAATTAATAATTACAATTAAATAATCAAAGACTGGAAAAGGAGTCATTATAGTTAATAATTAAAACTCCTTTATTTGTTTAAAAGGTAAATGACAAATGTCATTATGATCATTCAAAATTCTTGGCATACGAACTTCACGCATATTCTATTTCTTTTTACTTGTAGATTGTCTTATTCCTATCTCGCTCGCGCACGCTATAATCACACTCCCAATTTTGTGTCACAGGTGCGCGCGCATCGTAAAACTTCACTCTCATAAATTTTTCATAACGCGCCTAAAGAAGTATAACTTCAAAAAACATGGCTTCGTAACGTTAGGGAGTGGACGAGTGTCGTGACTGCTGAAAAGTTCTGGCTGAGAACATGCTTTACGAGACTGACAGCCAACTACCAGTGATGGAGAGACATCATAAGAAGAGTATGAATGGATGAATCTCGGACAATCTCAGAGTCCAGCCCTGCGCTTCTGTAACTCACTTTTCGAAATCACACAGCGGTTTTCGCATCCGCGGTCGCTCTGAAACCAGTCGTGAAGCAATCATTTTATGATTTGACATTCTGATAAACAATAAACTACAAGCTCCCACCTTTTCAGAATGCCCAGCCCATGCTAAAGCCACTGCTTTTTCCTCTTTCTTGCATCTATAATTTAAGTAATAATCTTAGTATAGTATAGTTTAGTACTATTAGTAATAGTTAGATGTATCCTACTTCTTGAATCAGACCGCATTATTAGAGAAATGTATGACTCATATGCCAGGAACTTTTGAAAATTATTTATTTGATTTTACTAACATTTACTTATACAAACAATTATGGCTGTAAAAATCAAATATTATTAACATAATTCAATTCAAAAATCATTTATTCATATAGGTAAAAAAATGTACACTTATGAACGTCAAAAGATAAATATATGGGATGTCCTATCTTATAATAAATCACAACCCATATTTAACTTTGTTAATTGGTTTATTCTTCACAAAACAAGAGTAATTAATTTATATTCTTATAGAAAAGCTCATGGAAAAAAATACATATCTCACTCGTCTAAAGTCTGTCCTGAGTGACGTTCGTTTTCATCTTTTCTTAACGACCGGTATTTATGTTGAGACATACCTACATCAAAATATTACAGAAAATACTACACAAAATAATATTTACATTTAAGTGCGTATCAACGATTCGCTACAAATATATGAAATGCTTCCAACTTTACATTCACTGTCAGTTCTCAAATCAAGGGCGTAGAACGGAAGAGAAAAAAATTAAAAATTAATATAGATTGAATTTATAGTTGATCACACCTGGCGTTAAGTAAGCGTTGATAATTTAAAGGAAACGTACTTGAGTGATGTTAAGCCAAACGGAAAACGTATTAAGAATTACGAACGGATTTGTTTGACAATAAATCGTGTTTGGACTTAGCTGTTGCCGCTTGATTGATTTTAGACCGTGGAGATTTAATGCTGTTCCATGTTTTAAATAGAAATTGGTTGAGAAGCAACTTCCTTGTTGATTTAACATTTCATTGCATTTGCCTTTATTCATAAAATAGAAACGCAAGGCTGGCTAAATTTACGCAATTTTATAAAGAATAACCTATTTAGATTTTTGTTATCGTCGCTGTATATCGTGTGTTTTTTGACATACGAGGTGAACATTCTACAGTGACGTTATGCCATAATTGTCTAAGTAGACAGCTACGGCCTTTTAAAAATAAAAGGTTCTCTTCTTGAAATACTATAGAGAGACACCTTTAACCTGCGGGTTCGATCAATAAGATCATCATACCCTAAATCGCACAAACAAAGTGTTTCCGTTCTAGAGGATCCTAACTAAAAAGAACCTAAAGCTTCCTTTTTTATATAAGTTATATGGTCACTTTTGACAGCCTCCACACAATGTCCCAAGAAAGGAGTGGTGTATATACCACGGAATATAATAGTTAGGTAGGTAAATGCATTAAATTTTGTGCAAAAAATGCAAGGGTTATGGATACTAGACCAATTATAAACGGTGAGGAATTGAATCTGGATGATACAACTGTATTTCTCGGAATCACCATGAATTCAAAACTTCAGTGGTCCCCTAATATTAACGGATTGGCGAAGAGACTTAGTTCTGCAGCCTACGCGGTTAAAAAATTTCGCTCACTAACTGATGTCGATACAGCTAGACTTGTTTATTTTAGTTCATTTCATAGCTTAATGACTTATGGCTTATTATTATGGGGTCATGCTGCTGATGTCGAAACTATTTTCATCCTGCAGAAGAGGGCTATTCGTGCAATCTATAATTTAAAATGTAGGGAATCTCTTAGAGATAAATTTAAGGAAATTAATATATAATTATGTAAATATTATGTATGTATACAAAAATAGTGATAAGTTTACTAGAATAGAACATACGCACAATGGTAATACACGAAACAAACGCAGGCTGCAATTTTCTCGTACTACCCTATCTAAAGTTAGTAATTCTTTTTTGGGAAAAGGGATGCTCTTCTTTAATAAAATCCCAGAGGCTCTTTTATCTCTGCCTTTCAATAAATTTAAGAAATGTATTAAAGAAAAGCTGTGTAAAAAGGCTTACTATAAAGACAACGATTATCTAGTTGATAAAAGGGCCTGGGACTAGTGCTAGACAGGCTACTTCTAATTAATTTGCGATATTTGTTTTAAAATAAGTGTTGTTTGATGATTTGCTATTTTAAAAGAGTACCGAGAGTTTTTTACGCCGGCTTTTTCTCTCGGCCTACACCCTTTGTCTTCTTTGCCGATGAGTAGGGATGCCTACAAATTCAAATTTAATGACGTGGAATAAGTGATACATGTATCTTATGTTCCTTAATAAACATATTTTATTTTTATTTTAATATAATGTTTACGTTTGCATTTAAAATCTAAAATACAATTCAACACACAAATATACAGTATTTACAATTTTCTTAACCTACATAATACAGTAATAATAATTAATAAATAGAGAATTAAAACAAATTTAAGAAGTTTGGTCCGTGTGGCAGTGTTCCTTTAACGCTGTATTGCGATACTTATTCGTTAAGCGAGGAAAGCACCAGCTCTGGAGTCACCTGCACTATAGGCAGCGGCACGTAAGTCTAGCGCTGGCCGATACGTGGAGGGGATTGCTGCGCATGTGTACTGTCGCGCGGGGGACGGAATGTGACTGGAGAGCCAATCGAAACTGCTTATTCGGCTAGCCCCCCTCAGGTACCTTATTTTTTACTTCTGCGCAATAACGGTCAGCGCTAGAGTTTCGTGCCGCTACTTGTATCTACCAGGCACCAACTTAAATCATTATAACACAAGTTACCAACAAGTAGATATATTTAATGTAACTTAAAATAATATAAAAAACTTTTGTATCTTTTATTAATAATGGCTTTGATATTCTTCCTTTTTATTAAATATATGTATATAAAATGATCAATGCATCTTGGAATGTATTATAAGTATACATATGTTTTTATTTTTGTATAAATAGGTAGAAATTATTGTTATCTGTGCTTTATTTTCATGCTTAAATGTGTATTCCTTTGTTGGCCTTTGTGTTTAATGTAATTGTTTGGATATTATTAGCAAATAAATAAATCATTTATTATATAATTAAATCCCAAATGTCAGGAACTTTTTATTATATATTTATTCGATTTTACATACATTTTCAAACAATAACGGCTGTAATCACATATTATTAACATATAATGACAGTAATATGGGCTAAATGTTAAATAAATGTTCAGTTAAACATACTACGTCTACAGAAATCACGCTATTCGTGTATTATACCTTCTGTTTAAATAAATTCCTTTGCAGTATAATCTCAAAATCCAAGTGAAAGGTCACGCCCACGCTACTAATCTGCTGAACGTGTTCTGTATAATATTCTTGCTTCCCTATAGATTCCAATCAAAGCGTATTCTAAGCTTTTGTCTTTGCTTTTCGTGTAACGTGAATCAAAATTCAATACAAATGTGAATAACATGAAAGGTGGATTCCATTGTCATGGCTATATTTGTTGCAATGTTCAGTAGTGGTATATTTATTAAGACTCTAGTGAATAACGCGAGTATGTAAAGAATACAATTACTTTTTTTGAATATTTTGGATGTTATTAGTAACATATTTTTATAAGTTATCATAAAAAAAATAATAATTAAATATTAATAAAAAGAAAATTAAAACAAATTTAAAAAGTTTGGTCCCTGTGTACCTTTAACGCTGGCAGCATTTCCTCGCTCATCGCAGTATTACGGTCACCGGTACTATCTACCAGGCGCATCCCCCCCACGGCCCAAGAGTCTCAACTCCAAAGGGAACAAAATTGAAGCTGGAGGAAATTCTCTTCCATTTGAGTCGTTTTTTGTCTTGTTTTTTTTTTTGGTTGTTTAGATCCTAGAAAAAATATAATATTATAAATATAGGCAAAACAGCAAGAACGCAATATCGAAACTAAACTTAAAAGCTTAGTATGCATGGCGTAAAACCTTAAGTTCTGGCTTATATAACTTAAGTTTCTTCATATAACCGAATTTGTTTCTTTAATTGCATAATTTCTATGTAAGTTTTCCTATATATGTAGTCTCTTGCGAAGTTTGTTAAACTGTCATTGGCTATGTGTTATAAAGTAGATTGAGGGCGTAACTTCGTTGATGTTCGAGTACGACTTATCAAGTAGCGTTCTATATAAAAAAGCTTTGAAAAATGCTGTTTTGTAAAATTATATTGATGCATCGGAGGTGTCGTTTTCCTCACCATGTTGTCTTTAGCGTACGAGGGAGATTGTTAATTTTGCATGCATCGGGGAAAATATATAGATATGAAGAAATTGTATGTACTTATTTAGTTTTTTCAACACAATGAAAAATCTAAGAATATCCAAGAACAATATAATAATTTAATATAGTGAATTAAACCAGTGCAGTGTCGAAAAGTCACCTGGCCGCATCTGGCTCACTACAGACACGAGTGAAACCGGAGGCCTATGTCAAGGCCAAATAAAAGCTTATGATGGTTCCTAAATGTTACATTGTATATTACCTACTATTAAAAGTTAATTTGGATCCATATACATGAAACTTTAATATGAACATTGAATTAATTAAGTTTTGGAAATGGTTATTATTATTTATTGGTTATATTGTTATGGCGTCTGAAATTCAAACAAAACATATCTACGCACAACAGAAGAATGAAGGTGAAGAAGGAATCTTTTGAATCAAGCGATATATCTTTTTTTTTTTTTTTTTTTTAATGGAGCGCATCGTGCAATCAGTCTTCTGACTATGAGCAGATGAGTTGTAGGATGGTTTGCGGGTGGAGATATTCCTCATTAGGAATATCTACCATAATAATATTAGCTCAGTCAATGCTGCTGAGCTCCAAGGTTCTTCGTCTTTTGAGACGGTTTATATACTCCGGTAGGGTGAGTTGAACAGCTAGGTGGTTAGGATGATATTCCAGCCTAGTCTTGTACTTCTGAGCATATACTTTTATTTCCTCCTTGACTGTAGGTATGCCTAGGTGTTCGTGTACTTCAGCGTTTCTTATGAACCAAGGCGAGTTGCTTATTTGTTTAAGGATGTAATTTTGTGTTCTTTGAATTTTTGTTTTGTTAGAGTCACATGTAGCTCCCCACAATTGTATCCCGTAGGTCCACACCGGTTTTATAACAGAATTGTAGATAAGGAGTTTGTTGTCGATGGATAATTTCGAGTTTCTACCCAGTAACCAGTACAGCCTCTTATATTTAATGTTGATCTCACGCCGTTTTGTTTCGATGTGTTTTTGCCATGTCAATCTACGGTCCAAGTGCAGTCCAAGATATTTAACTGTGTCACTCTGAGGCAGTTCCTTTCCTCCTAGGTTTACAGGGGGGCATGTCTTTCTTCGCAGTGTGAATGTCACCTGTACTGATTTGCTAGTGTTCACCCTAATTCTCCACCTATCGAACCAGTTGCTTATTTCATCTAGGCTTCGCTGAAGCTTTAACGTGGCTTCTTCGGGTTGTTTACTTGAAGCTAGGATTGCCGTATCGTCTGCATAGGTTGCAATGTTGACTTCAGAGGTACGCGGTAGATCTGAGGTATATATGGTGTACAGCACTGGGCCAAGTACAGAGCCTTGAGGTACCCCTGCAAGTATATCATGAAAACCTGATGTACAATCCATCTCTTTCACTTGGAATATTCTATCGGTGATATAAGACTCTAGGATTCCATAGAAAGTATGAGGCAGAAGTGACTTGATCTTGCATAAGAGCCCCTTGTGCCATACGCGATCGAATGCTTGTTGAACGTCCAGAAAAGCTGAGGAGCAGTACTCTTTCAGCTCAAGGCTATTGCTTATGAATTTACACACCCTGTGAGTTTGTTCGATAGTGCCGTGTTGAGCTCTAAACCCGAATTGGTGATCTGGAATTATAGAATTTTCATGAATAGCTTGCGAGAGCCGTCGTAGTAGTACCTTCTCCAGTACTTTAGAGACGATTGGGAGAAGACTTATTGGTCGGTAAGATGAGACGTCATGTGGCGATTTTCCGGGCTTATGGACCATAATAACCTGAGAGACCTTCCATAGTGCTGGAAAGTATCCAACACTTATAATCCGGTTGAATAGGGTCGTCAAGTAAGTTATAGCCTTACGAGGTAATTCGGAGAGAACCTTTTTGTCAATGAGGTCAAAACCTGGTGCCTTCCTATTCTCCATTTGTTGTATGGTTCTTTGTACCTCCCTTGGTGTTACTATCTTCAAGGGCAAATGCAATTGGAAATCCTGCTGGAGAATGTCATCTATTTCTGCCTCATCCGACCCAGGAGTGGCTTCATTTGGAACAAATACTTTAGCCAGATGGTCAGCAAAAGCATTTGCTTTTTCTAGTTTAGATCTAGCCCACTTGTTTCTATCTAGTCTTATAGGTGGTTTAGGGTTTGTGGGTTGATTCAGATTTTTGCATGCCTTCCAGAGAGAGTAGTCGGTGTCTGTTGTAGCTGTTAACGACATCAGGTTTTCCTCAATAGTAGCATCTAGATTTTCTTTTATAGCCTGTTTAAGGTGTTTAGCGTAGTTGTTTAGTGCTGTTTTATCATCGGGATGACGACTATTATGCCACACTCTACGTAATCTTCTCTTCTCCAGGATCATGTCATGAATTTCGTGGGGTACAGAAAGCTGTCTGGTCTTTTTCTGAGCCATTCCCTCAGAATTCCTCCAGCATGCGTCCTGCACCACTCTCGTAAATGCCAAGACTGCACTATCTATTTCCTCCTTACTCTTTAGTGAAATCCCTAATTGTAGGGCGTCCTCTACGAGGTCACGAAACATTTGCCAATTTGTTCTTCTGTTATACAGTTTTGGTTTCCGTTGGCACTCCAGAATATTGGTACTAATCGTTAATATCACCGGGATGTGAGCTGAAGAACCATCGAGAAAGCCATCAATGTGATAAAACAGTCGTGAGAGACCCTTCATTAAAAAGAAGTCCAGGACATCAGGCAATCTTCCAGGGTCGCTTGGCCAGTGAGTTGGCTCGGGGGTGGAGATTGTTGTTAAGTGGTTTTTATCAACGCATTTTTTAAGTTCTCTACCACGCGTGGTAATCAATCTCGACCCCCACTGCAGATGCTTTGAATTCCAATCTCCACCTGCTATGAAGCGTGGACCCAGACTGTTAATATATGTGGTGAAGTGTTCCTCAGTTATAACGTGCTTTGGAGGACAATAAACCGAGGAGATACATAAATTCCCATTTTCATCCTGGATATTTATTGAGGTGGCTTGAATGGATTCCGATCGAAATTGTGGAAGTTCATAGTGTTCAATGGAGGATCTAATTATAATAGCTGTGCCTCCATGTGCAGTGCCATCGGGATGATTTGTTGTGTACACATTGTAGTTTTGTACATGTATTTGGCTGTTGGATGTAAGGTGCGCCTCAGAAATAAGCAAGGCATCCAGATTATGCATTTTTAGCAGGATTTCAGCTTCATTTTTCTTAGGCGATAGACCATCTATGTTCCATGTAGCAATTTTGAGTTTATTCATTTTTATGGTAATTTGTTAACTAGTGTAGTCAAGAGCCCCAGAATGGTGCTCATTTGTTGTAGGATTGTATCAATTTTTTGTGATTGTTTTATAAATATCTCCTCAATTCTATTATTCAGTGATGGTTGACTGGCTTCTGGTACAGATTGTTGGTTTGTACCTTGGACTAAATGATTACTTTTAGCCACTTCATTATATCCCTTAGGCGTATTTATTGTGGGTGGGTTCGGGGGTTGGTTTGTAGGTTGGGGGTTTGGGCTTATACCACTATTGGGACAGCTTGACGTAGGAGCTTTTCTTGCCCTTAGAGACGAGCGCTGTGTTTTTCTGGCTAGAATTTCTTTATATACCTCGCAACCTTTATAATTCGCAGGGTGAGGGCCGAGACATAAGGCACATTTTGCTGGGGTACTGCGGTCCACTTTAGGACAATCTTTGGTTAAGTGTGATTCTGCGCATTTGAGGCATCGACCTGGTCTCATGCAGTAGTTTTTGGTGTGACCATACTGCTGGCATCTTTGACACTGTACTATAGTGGTCCTCTTTTTTGGGTCTTCTATAGTAACAATTTGGTGGAAAATATGTCTGATTTCCTTGGCTGCTTTATTATGCTGACTAGGTTGCAGGTTTACAAAGAAAGTTGAGGTAGGTTTTTTATCAGGCCCAAATCTGGCATTGATAATCTCTCCAACTACTATGTTTCCCGTTTTCTCAAATTCAGCTTTTATAACATGAAGTGGAGTAGTGTGGTGCAAGTTTCTTACTACCAGTCTGTAGTTTCTGTCTTCTTTTCGATTGAATGTATGGCCAATAAGACCCTTCTCTCTTACAGCTGTAATAAGTTTTTTGTAAACATCTATGTCTTCACTCATAATTCTTATTTGTGTTTTGTTTACTATCTTAAACTTGAATGTGGTTCTTTCAGTTGCAGATTCGAGAAATTCCGTCAGTTTATTGACATCTTGGACTCCATATAGTATGATTGGAGGTGGATTGCTGGGCCTCTTTCCTTTGGTTTGGGTAGGTTCTTCAACGACAGTTAGTCCATCGAACATGTTCGAAGTAGCTACACTTTCGGGGGACTGATTTGAGAGTTTCCTTTTTTTATTCGGCTTTCTATTTACTGGAGCCGTTTGCCATTCAGGCAAGTTGGTGTCGCAGGCTACTTCTTGAGAGCTTTGTGGTTCCTTCTCCTCATTTCTGGTAGGCAGTAAACTCCCAACCGATACACTTCTCTGTCTTATAAACAGGCTTGGATGGAAGGATTGTTGTACATATTTCTTACTTTGACCAGTAGCATTCACTGTCACGGGGGCCTGGGTACCCACCCCCGTGGAGTCTTCGGTAGCCAATTTCACACTTTCAGCAACCTCCATTCTGCATCTTGATGAATTAAACTAGTTAATATTCATTTTAATTAATAATGCAAAATTTGCGGGTAGATTCAAAAGTGTTCACTTTAATGTTCGACTAAGATCTTGCGTTTAGACGTATAACAATAGATTATTTCAATAACTTAATAACGAACACGTAGTGTACAATCACTGATTACAAGATTATGAGCAATTACACACGCAATTCTATAATAAAAGATTATTGTTGACGGACGCGACGCGACGTTGTTCGCGCGAGTTGTAAAGCGATATATCTAGTGAAAGTTCTTTCATTGAACGCGTTACTCCGCCGTTACCTGTCTCACAACCATTATCAGAAAAAAATGTATTCTAAAAAGTTTGCCGGAGGAAATTCAGTACCCAGAAAGCTACATATTTCCACAGGAAATTCAAAATAACTTTGAAATGGCTAAAACAACAATATTGAAACGAATATACATAATAGTTATTCATCGCGATTCTATGTTCTTTCTACCAATGAATTTGCGAATTCAAATTTGGTTATCGTATAGCATCTCAATCTTTGTTTTTAATTTATTTTATTATTATTTATTACTATAGATGTTATGTGCAACATGGTGTAAAGGTTGCAGCTCCTTACAAACGTTGTGTAAAACCAAAAACTTGGTAATCAAAACGAGTGGAGGCGAGTTTATTGCCAGTTCTTCTCTTCCGTTCTACGCCCTTGATTTGAGAACTGGCAGTAAATATATTAGAAGCATTTCATATATATATATATATTATATTTGACGTTCATAAGTGTACATTGTGTAACCTATATGAATAAATGATTGTGACTTTTGACTTTTGAATTGAAAGTAGTATTCATATCATCTGCCTACACACATGAGGGGATTTAAAAACCTTTATCGAACAATTAAAGGCTAAATTTAAATTAAGCAGGCGTGAAGTGTAAAATTTAAGCCGCTATCGACATGTTTCTTTTATGCATAATCCGATTATGAATTTAATAATTGATTATTGCATGAATTCAACATATCTTTTAATCACACAAAGAAATGTTTTTTCAAAGTATATACTCGCACCTTTACCTTTAAGAAAGTACTTTCTCTAGGATGTTTGTTCTGTTTTAGTGGGCTATTTTTAATTCAGGTCTCCGGGGCAAAGATAGGTAGATAGGTAACAAAATATTGGCTGTGGATAGAAATTTGACGGTTATACTAGAAGAAGCTAAGATTAGTTTCAAATCGAAAGTTCTGAAGGCTTTACCCAAAATGGTTTTATACTGAAGGAAACAATAGAAGAATAATAATTTGATATTAGTTATAAACGTTTAAATAAATATAATATGAACAATATATAACCTAAATTACGACTTAGGGTTTTTTAAGAGCCTACCAATTCTTAAAAGGTCGGCAACGTACTCGCGATCCCTCTGGCATAGAAAGTGTCCATGGGCAATATCACTTAACATGATGAGCTTCCTGCCCGCTTGCCCTCTGTTATATAAAAAAAATACACTTGTTTATTGTTATGCATTCATTTTCAATGTAAGCTTTGTGTACTGTATGAAATAACTTTAATAAACACACTAAGCTTGACTTCTAACTCTCCCATTAGTTTTTTTTAAGCAAACATAAGTAGTATAGTACGACAGTTGTCAAATTGATACACGTGTCTTTTGAAGGTAAGGGCTAACTAAAAATCGTATTTATTTAATACTAGTAGCGTCATCTATGTGTCAACCTACGAACTTTTCAGTCCTCATATGTCAAAAACATATGAATTAACGTTGTTACGTATGCGTTACAAGGCGGTTAAAACGCGTACCTAACTGAAATATTTAAAAATATTTATGGGAAATCGAAGTTAAATGCCTTGATTAAACCAAGCCGATTCAAGCATTAATCTTGCTATTAATGCATCATAAACATTTATACGATGCAAAATATTCCAATAAGTCATTATTGGCGCCGCCGATTACGACTGTCATTCTAAAGAGGCTTTTAATCACAGGTGAGGATTTATAAACGGTCCTGATATAGGTTCGTCTATAGTGATTTTAAATGTTATTTATTTTATATAAGGTTAAATTTGGGTATCTGTACACAGATAAAAGGTAGACTTTAAAGACAATTGTATGGAAAGAACCAAGAGGAAGAATAAGAGGTCGCCCAAAAAAAGGTGGATAGAAGAAAGCAGGAAACGAATGGAGAAAGAGAGCCATAGAGTCATTTGGTGGAGGTGGATAATGTTTTTTTCTTTCTTTCTTTCAAATTTATTTTGTAAAACTATAAAGCAATACTACAATAAATAATTTTTAACGAATTTTCTGCTTGTAAAAGCTTCACTTTGTGTCTATAGTAATTCTGTCCATCATATGTCAGCTGTCAAATATTTTTGACGCACGAACTTTGACGTTAGGTACACAGTACTCGAATAAATATAAACGTGACAAAAAGAGCGTTTCAATACATTTTAAATCTATGAACGTTACCTAAGTGTTTAATAAAGCCTCAGAAGTCATAGAAACCAGCTTCCTTATAACCTTATTCATTTATACGTTTATTACGCTCGGCCCACGCGTTTGTTCCAATATGTGAAATGCGATACTCGTTTCGGACATTATCGTAAATTTTACCAACTCGTAATAATAAATATTAACAATACTATACATAAATAATTGAAAAATAAAGAGTGAATTGTTTATTATATAAGTTGGTCTAATGGCGTGAAGACAACCTTATATAAGCTGTATCATAGGCGCAGAAAATTGTTGACGTGTCGCACAGGTTGAATAAAAACTGTCAAACAGATGCAATTTTTAACTGATTAGTAATAAATGCCTAAAATAATTATAATTAACCTAAATTAAACATGTTTATTATTACGTAATCATTTACAATCTCACTTTTGTGTATACAGTATGTAATTGTTTCTTTAGGAATTACACTGTCAGGTCATGTAAGTGCCAAGAATATAATGGTATTCACAATCGAGGTACACTTAATACACGGAACAAAAGCAGGCTGCAATTTCCCCGTACTAGACTATCTAAAGTTAGTAATTCTTTTTTGGGGAAAGGGATACTCTTCTTTAATAAAATCCCAGAGGCCCTTTTATCACTGCCTTTCAATAAATTTAAGAAATGTGTTAAAGAAAAGCTGTGTAAAAAGGCTTACTATAAAGTCAACGATTATCTAGTTGATAAAATGGCCTGGGACTAGTGCTAGACAGGCTACTTCTAATTAATTTGCGATATTTGTTTTAAATAAGTGTTGTTTGATGATTTGCTGTTTTAAAAGAGTACCGAGAGTTTTTTACGCCGGCTTTTTCTCTCGGCCTACACCCTCTGTCTTCTTTGCCGATGAGTAGGGATGCCTTCAAATTTAATGACGTGGAATAAGTGATACATGTATCTTATGTTCCAAAATAAACATATTTTATTTTTATTTTTACTAAGCACGTCTCCCATATGTCAAAAACATATAGGATTCTGTCCAATCAAACCAATGCGTTCTAAGAACAAGACGGTTAAAACGCTTACTTAACTGAAAAATAAAGCCCAATGGTTTATTATATAAGTGTAGTGTTGGGCTAAAAGCGTGAAGAAATCCATAAAAAATCTGTCATGGGCGCGGTTAGCGTGTGGCACAGAAAGAATAAAAGAAAAATGATGGAAATAACAGATGCAATCTGTAATTGAGATCCAAAAATTGATTTTTCAGAATATATTTTTAAATACTAGTACAATTACAACATTGTTAAATATTTATTAGGTTTGTTTTATTAAAAAGATGTACTTAAGCTGTAAAAACAGCTATGTGTCGAAAAAAATCTGTTTAGGACGAATTCATATGAAAACGTGCGTGTATCTTTCTTCAGATTGACTTTACTTTGCGTTATTATACGGGAAATTTATACGCTCTTCAAGTTTTTAAAGAGATTAGTATATTAAGTAATAATAATTGTCCAGTGACTGCTAGCAGTATTGTTAGTTAACTGTTTACTTTCGGCGGATTGAATCAATCAATCGTGGCACAGGATAAGTCAAGTGAACACAGTTTTTTGAGTTCTATCTTGTAGAAATTTGCGGGTTAGTATTCCGTATTTAATACGAGTATAGCTCTTTGAAGCATGATATAAATAGATTTCGGGGAATCCATCAATTTGACTGTTGACTGTTTTGGAATTATTTTGGTGGTGAAGAAAATGATACTTTTTTTGTCCAAATCCTTTTAATTTCATTTTGAAGATCTGTATATTTCGTTATTTTATTATTTTTTTCTTGTAGCGTTTTGCCGTCGTTGGGGTTATCTATTATATATAATTATCTATTAGTGTTAAGATATCTTGGTTATAATTATCATTATGGCTACTTATAAACATTTTGTAAAAAACGGGATTAAAAAGGGGGCGAACAGATTCTTAGTTCTTGAACTGGCAGTGAATGTTAATTTAGAATCGTTATTTTATTGGTACACTTAGTACCTAATTGAATAAATGATTTTTTATATTCATTAACTATTCAATTATACGTTCAGTACAGTATTTATGTTATCTAATACTGTGTCAAGTAACTACATAGTACACTTAGTAGTAGATAATTCTATATAGTTCTCATTAAACTCTTATTACCAGCCGAACAGCTGGAGGGTAGGTGTAATAGCGCAGGTGTTCCGCATCACAATAATGACTAGGATTTAAATTGATCTCATTCATCAGATTATAATGATGTAACTTGTACCCTTAAGGCAACTTTATACCCTAGCTTCATTAGTTGCGAAACATTTAAGAACTACGAATAGTAATTTATATAAAGAGGTATTTGTTTTAAACTGAATAAATATGAAATCTTGGCAGAAGCGAGAACAGAGCAGTGTTCGCCTAGTTGCTTTACTTGAAAAAAAAAAAAAAATATGTTTATTTTGGAATATAAGATACATGTATCACTTATTCCACGTCATTAAATTTGAAGGCATCCCTACTCATCGGCAAAGAAGACAGAGGGTGTAGGCCGAGAGAAAAGGCCGGCGCAAAAAACTCTCGGTACTCTTTTAAAACAGCAAATCAAAACACTTGATAACTAAGACTCGTGTGATGTTTTCTTTACGCAAGCTTTAAGCTCACACATTCACTGTCACAGATTCACTGATTATGAAGAAAATAAAAAAGTTGTTTTTAAATATGAAAAGTGTTTATTGATAATTTTGAGATTATCTACATATAAAAGATAAACCAATGAATAATAAAATAATTATTGATTCATTTTGATTTAGAAATTAACCTCAAACAGGTTAGTTTTCGCCTGAATTCGCTAAATAATATGGTTATGAACTAAGTCCTAAGAGCGATAGGGGTTAAATATTCAATATCTGTTTCAAGTTTTTAGTACGTGTATGAATAATATATTTATTGTTTCCAGGATGGATACAGGAAACAGGAATATTTATGTAATCATTAAACCTACGTGTTGTTTACAATTTTTCTACATATTTAACTGTTTTACATAAAAATTGAATTAATAACTTTTTTACATGTTTTGCAAAGGAAACAAAAGATTGGCAAAAAGTTGTTATTCATTGAAAATATTATTTAAATCGACTTTTTACAAACGTAAATTGTATTATTGTCGGGAAGTGATTATTTAGAAGAGACGGTAACGGCGGTTTCTTTGTAGCCAATTAAATTATTTTTTAAATTGAACAACAATATATGATATATTTAGACATTTCTTATGAATTACTACCTACTTTTTTGATATTTTTATAGAACACAGGGCAAACGGGCAGGAGGCTCACCTGATGTTCAGTTATACCGTCGCACATGAACACTCTCAACGCCAGAAGGCTCGTGAGTGCGTTGCCGGCCCTTTAAAAATAAAAAAAATACATTGAGAAAAAAAAAAGAAAAAACAGCTATGATCTTGGCGGTTGGAATTGCCTTAAATATCTTGAAATGAGAGAAATGGATATGGACT
The DNA here is from genome assembly GCA_963693345.1 of Pieris melete. Classification (NCBI taxonomy): domain Eukaryota; kingdom Metazoa; phylum Arthropoda; class Insecta; order Lepidoptera; family Pieridae; genus Pieris; species Pieris melete. The sequence continues at coordinate 1,100,944 of CAVNZK010000021.1, forward strand.
TGATGGACGGTTTTCCGAGACACAATTGTGTAGCCATGTTTTATCTATAGTTGTAAATCGATCTAATAATCGGTTAGGATATTTTTTTAATCCAAAGAAGTGTGTGAAGTTCTTAGTCGTGTTTCGTCGTTTGCGCGTCAGAAAGCATTCTGGGCACCAAGCGCTCTGATACTTTTTCATACCCAAATGGTTGTGTGTGTATACTATGGACACATTCTATAGAAATCCTCATTTCTCCTACTATAAAACACACACTGTAACACGACGAACCGCCAAGAAATTTTTGTCTACTGTTTTAATCATTTGTTCATCACTACCGTATGGACGTACTGGAGATCGTCGTTAATGGAAGTCAGCACACCAACGCGCACCTGGAGTATAGACCCCGCTCTCAAATCCTGATTTACCAGCTCCATAGTAAAAATTTTAAGCAGTGATATTGTATTACTGCGCGAACTTTATCCACGAAAGAACACGTCGCGACGGGACGCAAACAAATTTTAAAAAAAAAAACAAAAGAATTCATTGCTTTATTATTATATCTAGAGGAGTGTTGGCCTAGTGGCTTCAGTGTGCGACTTTCATACCTGAGGTCGTGGTTCGATCCCGGCTGAGCACTTTTTTTCTTTTTTTTTGTAAATGGAATCTCGCTGATGGCCTTAAGCGCCTTTACAGCTCAGCTCGGGCTGTTTAGGCGAGCGTAGCCTCGTACTCTCGGCTTGGGCCGTCGCGGGGTGATCATTCACCTGAAGGGCAGGTCGGAAACTCACTGGAGTGAGCGAAGTACGAGGTAAAGGTCAACGTTGAAAGCGGTTTTTTACCCTAATGTGATTAATTTGCTTTTAATTTGTCGTTAGCTACGGCGATTGGATCATCCGGATCTGTTAGGACATGTTGGGGCCTCCTACGGGTCTTTTTTGTCGGGAAGGGGTAATAATTGATGTTTTTACGCACCAATGGGTTGGACGCCTTGCATTGTCAGAGTGGCGTGTGGACGCCAATTTCCGGCTGTGGACTTTCTGCCTATGTGCCCATTAAACACTCGCTCCAAAGGAGAAGGAAAACATCGTGAGGGAACCGGGAACCTAGGCTGATGACCTACTATTAGAAAAAAGGATCATAAAACAGTTACCTCAAAATCTGAGACCTAAAAGGTTGTAGCGTCACTATTGTTTGTTTGTTGTTTATTATTATAATCTACTGCCCGGGCTGTGTCTTTTTTTCCCCTTTTTTTAATAATGTATTGTCACTATTTATTGAACCCCTCGTACAGTTTTGGTTTAATCGTCGCAGTAATTACCCCGTAATTTTAGTCACGTAGAACCTAACACAGAAGGTTCGTATAAGACGCCCTGAAACTAAACCATTTCTTCTATCATAAATCACTGCATACGCGATGTTGATGAGAATTAGCGCGTATTAAATTATGCACCAAAGTGTAGATTGAATCTCACCGGGAGATTCCGTTCACGTCATACTGACAGGCTAATAAACGTTCCAGCTCCTGACAGCATTCGTAACTAACCGTTTAGGATTCCTTACGAAGAGATAACCGGAACAAAAATACCTTTAGATCTCTGAAATTATCTAACAAGTATATAAAAATATTCCTTTTTTGAATTCGTTAGGCATGGCAAAACAATTAAATGTAATAAATGATAATTTATTGAGGTATTTAGATTCAATTTCTCATAAGACGGTGCCTAAAACCGTTGTACTATCTGCCACCGCGAACTTTATTTCCCCTATATATTTTTTCTGACTTAGCCTACCTTTTTAGTAGTTACATACCAACATATTGAAAATTTTGCATTGCTATATCATAGAAACTGTTCGCTTTGCCAGGATAAAGCTCAGTTCTAAAAAAGTTAGTAGTTAGTAGTTTTCTTTATATTGACAGTTCAAGGAATACAATAAAATTCTCGAACTTGTCCAGTTGTCTTCGAGTTTTGCGCTTAGCGACATATTTTGCGATTCATTGTTTATTATTGAAGTTATACTTCTATTGGCGCGTTAGGAAAAATGGTGAGAGTAAATTTTAACGATGCGATGAAAACATGTACTTACACTATACAATGTTACACATAAAGTTTCTTGTTATTTTCTTTCCGCGTATGCACATTGTTTCACTTCATACTTCATTTGCTATAACTAATTGTACACAAGAGAATGTTGTTAAAACACATCTATAGTTTTTATATTCAATTGTTTTTAGACAATTAGCAAGATTGCATTACTTTGTGTTCATACATTGTAGCATTTAATGTTTTATTAATGTATGTTTACTAAGCACTGTGTTGTGTGATTGGTGTGCTCATGATACATGTGACTTATCGCTACGAGTATGGATATTTTTAAGAGCTTTATTCTTTAATGTAATACGATTTATTCATTTCAGATTAACAAACTTTTTAAAACCCGAAACTGACATATGACAAACTGACATTACATAGAAATACTTTCATCTGACGTTTTTTATTGTATTTTTTTTATTACATCATAACATTTGTGACGACGAATGCATCTTTTGTAATTCGTGGCTACTGTTGTAGTTGTAACTTTGTGCAGTTTGATTTAAATTACTGGAATAAACAAGTCAAGATTTAAATATTTGTCGTTGTATGTCCGGGCTGCGCGATACAAAATTGAGATTTTTAGACATTTTCTGTCTTGTCTGCTAAGACATGGGAATGAAATAAGATAAAAAAGATTTTAGGGAGAGGTTAAATAACGTACCCAAAACAATGTAAAAGATTTGTGGGTACCCCAGATCTTTATCTACTATATAAAAATAAGTCGGGTTTTCCTTCCTGACGCTATAACTCCAGAACGCACGAACCGATATCCACGGTTTTGCATTCGTTGGAAAGGTCTTGGGCTCCGTGAGGTTTATAGCAAAGAAAATTCAGGAACAATTTCAACAGAAAAGCGGGATCACCAAACGAAATGTTACATAAAACAAAGCCATCTGGTGGCGAAACGGAGTTCGCCGTGTTTGCTAGTTCAGAATAAAATATTTTTTCATAATTTTATATTTCATATCAGACACTTGATTACCCTCTTGCAATGTCCAATTCATTTTTGACTCAAAGAAGTCATATTAAGTCTCTCAGAATCTTATACCAATTATTGTAAAGTGTCGAACTTTCAATGAAGCAAAAAGCCTGGAACGCAATAAAGCAATTAATCCGCTCATTATTCTCCACCGAGCCTCATTAAGTGAGTAATGTGAAGGTGTAAGTTTTACTGTCCAATGTCGCCATAAACAAAGACTGCCAATGAAACGGCAACACGACACAAATTACTTTGGGTTTTAGAAACTTGTTTTGCGTTGTTAAGATTTTTAAATCAAAGTATTTTAAATTGATGTCCGTGACTGTACTTGTGTTTTACTGAAGTCTATTTAAAGAAAAAACTTTATTTACCGGATTAAAGTTATGTATTATAAATTTACAATTATTTAACATAATTTTAAATTTATCCGACGTTTCGCGTGCTTTACAGCGTGCGTGGTGGGTGACTGAAGACAAAAGGTGTTGAATATCAAAAAGTATCACAATTTACAGCTGTAGAGAAAGTTGCATTGTCTGTGTTTATTTCCCCAGAGTTGGTATCGACTAAAAGATGGAGGATTTTGGCAATAATGGCTCACGGTGTCCTCTATTTTCGCGGATTGTTTTACATAACTTTAATCCGGGAAAAAAAGTTTTTTCTTTAAATGTCTAAAGGTTATGTCAATCAAAGACAATATTATGAATTCTATTTATTATTATTTATATTTAGAACAGGAGGCAAACGGCAGAAGTCAGTGTTAAGTGATACCGCCGCCCATGGACACTCAATGTTAGAGGGTTCGGTTTAATAAGTACTCTCTTTTCTTGAAGGACCCTAAGTTGAATTGCTTCGGAAATACTTCAGTGCGCAGTTGGTATTTTTTTTAAAAGAAAAAAGGGGCAAACGGCTCACCTGCTGTTAATTGATACCGCCGCCCATTAACACTCTCAATGCAAGAGGGCTCGCAAGTAACGCCAGCCTTTTAAGAATTGACATTCAATTGTTATAGCTGACTTCTAATTTAATAGTCCGAGGTGCTTGTCTTATTTGATTTATGTCTTGTGTCCCTTGGGATAGGGCGTCCACAGTAACACAGTAAGCCTTCACCGCGTTCGTTTCAGCTTCGCAAGGTGAGGTGTAATGTTTGCCTTTGTTTAATTAATAAACTTAGAGGTTCTGCTCTGCGATTCTGTAACTCACTTTTCGAACTCACACAGCGGTTTTCGCATCGGCGGTCGCTCTCAAATATGTCGTAAATTCATGTGCCAAGTCATTTTATGATTTGGCATTTTGATAAACAATAAACTATAAGCTCCCTCCTTATCAGAATGCCAAATCATAAAATGACTGCTTTACGACAGATTTGAGAGCGACCGCCGATGCGAAAACCGCTGTGTGAGTTCGAAAAGTGAGTTACGGAATCGCAGGGCAGGTTTCGTTTCTCGAAAAGGCTTATGGTAGGTCATATATTAACATTATTAATTCTTAAATGTTTTTTCTCTAGAGGTTTATAGTTCATCACCTTTACATTACGATTTATTCATTATGATTAACAAACTTTTTGAAAGCCGAAAGTGACATATGACATTACATAAAAATATTTTCATCATATTTATTACACTTTACATTTGCGACTACGAATCATTTGTGCAGTTTGATTTAAATTATTACCGGAATGAACAATATAATTCAAAGGGCAACACTGAAGTGAATGTAGAATCTACAAACAAAATCAATTCGAATAAGATTAATACAAGGATACACATATCATTGATAAGATAACTTGAAAGCCGCAATCGAGTTGCGATAGTAAGGGCTATCAACATTCGATAATAGAAGCGACCCGTGACAGCTACGATTTACGATCGAAGAATCGATTTTCAGCTCTATACTCGGATTATTAACAACGAATTATCAAAACTATATTATATTATAATAATTATTTAAAATTTATAAATATAATTATATAATAATTTAAAAAGTTTGGTCCCTGTGGCAGTATTAGTTTGTGTGTGTGAATGAGTACAAAAATTATATACTAATTAATATATATATTAAGTAAATAGTCACATTATGACGCCCACACTTGTAACATACGAGTAGGTACGCAGATACTCCAATAACAAGTATTATACTTTACTAGTGTGTTAGTTATTTCGACTATATATTTGCGTGTTGTTTCCACGAGAATGTAAGTGCGTCCTCCTATTTCACCATGCCTCC